>CM052889.1:78505535-78552450 GCA_028534135.1 Potos flavus | reverse complement strand
AAGGTACTGTTTTACACCCAAGAGATGGACAAAAATTAAGAAGTGTGATCATACCAACTGTTGGCGATGAGATGAAGCCACAGGGACGCTCCCGGGTCAGTCATTACAACCGTGTTGACAAGCAGTTTTGCAATGCCTGGTAGATTTGAAGATGCAGGATTTGGGGAGTGACCGGTGGTTTTTTTTTAATGATCTATTCCAGAGGAAATGTTTCTAAGGCCTGGGATAAATACAAGACTGTTCCAAGCAGCATTGCTACTAGTAGCAAAACATTGGAAACAACTCACACATCTATCCCCAAAGGAATGCATACCTAAAAGATGAAATACTCGTTCCATGTGTATGCTACAGCAGAGAAAATGAATGAATGCTAGCCAGGTGGCTGTCACAAGTGACCTATTGAGAAAAAAAGATCAAACTCTAGGTAGGCATATACAGTATGATCTACTTTATATAAACTTGCAACACAACTAAATGCAAACAGTTGTAGATAGATGTGTATATTGAGAGCGCAATGGTGTCGATACAAATGACAGTACTAAGTAGAGAATTGGAGAAGCGTCTGCCTAGAAGGCAGGTGCAGGTGATGGGGCTGCGGTGGGATTTGTAAGATTTTATTTCTTCAGCCGAGTGTTAGGTACCCACCTCTTAGTTTGGTTTCATAAGGAATGTAAAGTGAAACCAGAATTCCTTTTAGAGTCAAGGATTCTCTACGTATCAGAGAGTTATAATCATAATTTTTTTTTGCAAGGGTGGGAGAGTAGTGGGTGGTAACAGGTACACATCGAATGTTCCAGAAGGTTTCCATCTCATGTATTGCACTTTCTTACTTTTGGGGGGCTTTCTTAGGCTTATATTGGAATTTACTGAATTGATGGCTTTTGGGTGGGAGGCAGGGTCGGGGGGAACGGGGCATTTCATATCTGAGAATACAAACCTGTATTATTCGCTACCAGCCCCACTGTCTGGGGATGGCTACATGAGAGAGAATCTGGAAGGCAGCTCGGTGATGATGCCTCGTTTATGTCTGCGTCGGAACTCTGTTTCTGGCACACGGGTGAGCGAATTCTTGTTGCATGAGAAATGGGAGATCGAGTGCGAATCGGCCACCCTTGCTCATGGTGCAACTTTAGGGAAGTTTCTGATCCTTTCTGAGTCTTTTCTTTGTTTGAAAACATGGGAAAATTATATCCACCTTCCAGGATTACTGCCAAGATTACACAGAAGTACGAAGTGAGGTATGCAGAGTTGTGCCCGCCCATAGTAGATATGTCCTCTGTCCCCCCTTATTCTCGGCGAGGCTGCGTGGAGGATGTTCTCCCTCAGGTCTGGGGGACCCACCTGTTTTGCTTTGCATTGCTGTAGTTAATTCGTTTTGAGGTTTTATCTTTACCGTTGACACACCCTAATTTATGTGGGTAAAACCCTACTAGATAGGTTTTATTTGCGTGAAAATGTGTAACGTGAAAATTTTGGAGCTCTATTTCGTATTTATTTGATGCCTTATTCACTGACATCAAAGTTTATGTGAATAAAATACAGTTGTTTAGACAGGACATACATGATTTGGTGCAAATAAAATTGACTTGTCTCGTAATTGAATGTAAACAGATACATCCTTAAGGGTGAAACTAATTAATCAATAACACTCATTTCTTCAAACACAGGCTGTGTGCTTGGCATAGTGCTATGTGTGGAGTGTATGTATGACAAGAGAATCGTGAAACAGGCTGTGTCTAAAACAACAAAGAATTAAAAATCAGAGTAATTAAAGGGCTCATGCAAATCAGCAAGAAAAAGCTAAACAGCACAATAGAAAATGTGGCAAAGGGTGTGGACAAGCAATTGTCTTAGAGAAGAGAAACCCACCAGCAAATAATAAGCTCACGAAAAGCTGCTCGGCGCCTCCGGGCATCAGGGAAACACGAAATATGCAGCACCGTGCCGTATTTATCCCATAGGCAAAAAAGTAAAGTCTGAAGAGAAGCAAAGAATAGGAATGGGTGCACACCGCTGTGGGCCTGTAAACGGTGTGTGCACCGCGGTATCTCATCAAGGCCCCGCGGCTCTTCCTCCATGTCGTGGCGGTTCTGCCCACCAGCCGCCCCCCAGATCGCCTGCATCTCAAACCAGAGGCGGCAACAGAGATGTGCACGGATTGTAGCAGAGAAACATGAGAAATGACCTGAGCTCCGTCAAGGGAGAAGTGGATATGAATCTTGAGTGCGTTCAGCGGAGCAGTCTACCCGAGTTAAAATGGATACGCTGGGATTTGGGCGTGGACAGGGACCAGTCACAAACAAACAAGCGGATGGTTCAGCAAGTTAAAGGAAAATCACAAGACACTAGAGGAACTTGAAAACCGTGCCAGATGATGCCATGTTTGGTTTGTGTGTGTTTATACATCGACAACATGTACATATATGTACTATATGTGTGTATATATCTGTGTGCATGTGTGTATATCCCCATGTTTACACAGACATACACATGAATGTACATGCATACATATATTGTCATGATTTTTTTCAGTATCTATATACCATCGATATTGCTATATACTAAATATGTATGTGTTTATTTGTGACCAACACAGGTTCATGACGATGAGTGCAAGTTGATGATAGTAGTTACCTTGAGGCAAGGAGAGCGAACTGTGGAATCTGGGAGGAGTGTTTCTCTCTCAAACTGAGTGGTGGGGACACAGCTGTCGGCTACAGTACGTCTACACCTACACCCCGATACGGAAGCTTTTGCCCCTCCTTTACGTTGACAACCCACGGGAGGAGAGAGATCCTAAGAAGCCTCCGAGCTGTGGCCATCTGTGGTGTGTGGGACGCGGCTCGGCTCGGGGGCAGGAGTCAGGGGCCCGCAGTGACCAGCATGTTCCTGCACACAGAGTGCTTACCCACTCTCTGCAAAATGGGAAAGATAATGCGAGTTGAGAGGTATTTGTGAAGAATAAATGAGACCGTAGGAAGCGTACGTTGTAAACTCTGGGGCAGGGCTGCCCGAGAGAAATACAGGGCAAGCTACAAATATGTACCACATGCCTAATTTTAAATTTCTGGTAACCACGCTAAAAATAAGTAAGTGCAAACAGATAAATTAATTTTGACAGTACAGGTTATTTAATTAAAAAAATCCAAATTATGGGGGTGCCTGGCTGACTCCGTTGGTGGGGCATGTGACTCTTGATCTCAGAGTCGTGAGTTCGAGCCCCGTGTTCGGTGTAGAGATTACTTAAATAAATAACTTAAAACATAAATGAAATTTAAAAACTACAAATTATTGTCATTTCAACATATAATCAGTGTAAACATATTTTTGATGCGTTCTTCTATTTTGTGCCAGAGTCCGATGCTCGCAGCGCATCTCCATTAAGAATAGGCACACAACTCTGTGCGTGGTGTCCACGTCATTGGGCTGTGTAGCCCTCAGGAACTACACTAACGTTGGTTAGTTGTAGACTACTATCTCTAAGGGTTTCAGGTATGGAACGAAGGGGAGAATCAGTGTGAGTTAAAAACATGAGGGTTGGTGGATTCATTCATTTATTCACAGAATGCTCATTAGGTGTTAATGATGTGCATGGTGGTTTTCCCACATTATTCTCTGATCCTAATGGCATGTCAAAGTATGTATGGTGATCCCTCTCTCAGGGAAAAGGAACCAGAGCTCCTCCTCCCTTGGGGGTCGGTTACTGACCACGGGCACGAGGATCCCATGCACAATTCTCTAAGAATTGTCCATCGACCAGCGTGGGACAAGCATTATCTGTAAAGGGCCACTTAGTAAATATCATTGGCTTTGTGGGACATCCGTTTGGACCGTGGCTGTCCACCTCTGCCACTGTGTAGACAAAGCCACTCCAGAAAACACACCCATCGAAATGCACAACCCTGCTCCTGCGAGGTTATTTATAATAGCGGGTTGTGGGCTGCCTCTCGGGGCTGGTTTGGGGTTTGCCAGCCCCCTTCGCTGGTGGCGGGTCAAAGGATTCTAGGTGATGTGGCGACAAGGACATGTAATATTTAAGCCCATTGGGAGAAAGTAATTCCTTTTTAAATTATTTGTAAGGCCTTCTGTCTGCATCAAGGAGAAAGTCTCCATTCTTGCCAGAATGTGCGTAGCATTTCTCTAACTCCTGAAAATTTCTGATTTCAGCGGAAAGATAGCTGTCAAGGACGTACAGTCACCAAGTGAAGACTCTATTCCTAGAGTGCGGTGTCGAGGTTCCGTTTACAGGAATATGTGAGGTTTCTTTTCAAAGTAAATGGATTTTTAAAAAAATTGTGAGTGGATTGAAAGGACAGTGTTCAGTATATCACAATCTTGGTGATAGATAGATAGTGAAAAAATCCGTTTCCCTGAATATCTGAGGTTCGGAAAATATGGTTCTTGTTCAGATTGCCCATTTTGTGGTAGAGGAAGGATCTTGAGCTCCGAGCAGAGGGAGCCAGCTCGGGGCAATCGTTCTGCAAGGGAGTAGGGGTGGGGGTGGGGGGGTTGCTGGAAGCTTGTTTGGAGGCTGGGTGGTTAGAGAGAGGGCTGAAAGGAAGAGCTCGTTCCGGGATCCGAAGTGGGACCGGGTTCGGGCTCTGGAGGACACGGTGAGCGGTCCCCAGCTGAGCCGCTCCGGGAAGCAGCAACTCGTGGCTGCTGTCCGTGCTTTCGCGCATTCCTGTCTGCTGTTCCTGGACCCTCCATGGACCGGGGCTCTGATGTCGCCGGGGCAAACGTCTAGAACAACATTTGCTGGACACGGGGGCCCTTTGCCCTCTCTTGCTTGGGAGTTGATGAGATTGCAGCAACCACAGCAAGTGGAACTCGGGAATGTTTTCTTTGGTTAGAGAAGGTGAATTTATGCGTGTGTGTTAAGTGTTCAAAGACGAGGATGAAATCTTTGCTCTCTCGTGTTTCTTCCTCCCTCCCTCACTCCCTCTGTGTTTGATAACAGAGCTCTTCAATTCAGAGCTGCCCAATTCGTGTGTGATTCCGCAGCGTGAGCCCTCGAGGCCAGCGTCCCCTCTGTCCACCTGCACCCCACACCGCCGGATTTTCTGCTTGGTTTACGGCGGGATGGAGCACTAATAGTGTTCTCTGAGACACGTTCCGTTTGTACTTGGACACTTTTTCATGATAGTAACACAGGTCGGTAAGCTACAAAATGAGCTGCAGTGAGACATTTGCACTGTTAAAATCTGAGAATAGAATAACGGGTTCTTAAAATGCACTGCCGGGGGATTGTTATTGTAAAAGGAACTGTCTTCTGAGCCCTCACGCGCATCTGAAAGGCGAGTGCTGCGGAGTGAGACGCTGCTGTCCGCTTCACTCGGCTCCAGAAGGCGAGTGGCTGGGGCCGGGCAGAGCAGGTGCGGGGAAGAGAGAGGTTTGAGGTTCCCCGGCCACATCGGGACGGTTGGGATGATGCGCACATGAGCCAGAACGTAACCGGGCACAGAGGGTCTGGGTGGGTCTCTCGGAGGCTTCCCTGGAAATCACGGGACACGCAGGACAGCCCCTGGCTTAGTCGTAAAGGTTGTATAGATGCTTTTGTAATATCTTGTAGTCCCTAGGATGCCAGCCTTCCTCTACTTGCAACATGCATTCATTCATTCATTCATTCATTCACTATTGAGAGCCTTTTATGGGCCTGGTACTGATCTGGGCTCTGGAGGTGGAACAAAGTGGCTGATGGCATAGCACTTACTTTCTAGTTGAGTTGAGAACGAAGGAATGACTGAATGAATGAATGAGGTTGGACTAGAGCAGGATTTCCTAATCAGCGTCTGGCCACACCTGGCACAGGAAACAATAACCCCTATATGGCACAGCGGGGTTGGGGCTGCACAGGAGGTCATGGCTGGTGGGGACAGACCGGCCCCTCCAGGTCTCTCCCAGGTTCCCTGGGGGCTGGCAGGAATCCACCTTGTCGACTCTTCATAGCTCCTCCAGCACCAGAGCTCGCCGGGATGGGCTGCGATGACCATGTTGGCAGGTGCTTCCGATAACGTGGTTGGCGGGGGTGACCCGTGAACGGTGACAAGGAGGTACCCGTGGGAACATAGGGCGTCACGGGGAGGTGGGGGGTACGTTACGGGGAGGGAGGGCAGCAGGAGGGCAAACGTGTACGTGTAAGCTGCAGGGCTCATTTACAGAAATAGAGTCTCACTGGACACAGACGTGCTCTGTTAGGGGCCGTCCACGGCTGCTTTCATGCCCGACAGCTCAGCTGCACAGTTCCATGCAAAGTGCATGACCCCAGAGCCTAAAACATTTACTCCCAGACCCTTTACAGAAAACCGGTGCTGGCCCCTGAAATAAGTGAAGGAGACAGGAGATTCGTTTGAAAGGCTGTGCCTTACAGCCGCGTTCCTTTGCTTTGGGAATTTGGTGTGCATGTGCGTGTGCATGTGTGCATGCATGTGTGAGTGTGTGTGCGTGTATGTGTGTGCATGCTGTTTCTGTTTCATGAATTATGTCCATTTTGGGGTATTTGGATTCATAGCAGTTTTCTTCATTATGGGTATAATTTATAAAAGCAAGTTAGTATTTTAATCTCTGATACACAGTTACCCTCCGTCTTCACACGGTCTTCAATTGCCAAAAAAAAAAAAAAGGAGAAAAAAATGCACTCCGGGTAAGGGAGGTTCAAAGCAGACTCTGGAACAGGTTCCCGTAGTGCCTTCACTGAGCTGTGGAAACTACTTTGGGAGCGTGGCCATCCCTGAAAGTCGGAAGGGGGCCCCTGGAGGGTCTGGGGCAGGGGAGCAATGTGGATTGATTGCCCTTCTCGAAGATGTTGCTCTTCAGGGGGGCTGGCGTGCAAATGCAGACCCCAGGGGGCAAATGCTGCCCGCAGTCTGGGCTGTGGACAATGAACTGGGCAGAGGGGGGATACCAGGCAGGGAGAAAGAACAGGAACTTAAAAAAGGTGGCCGTGGACGTCCCCTTGAGTGGAAGAGGTCATTCTGTGTGGATTGAAACCATACAGATGGAGATAAGTGATTCCCGACTTGATGTATCTTTGCCCAGAGTGAGACATGCTGACCCAAACTGACATCCATCTGTAGTGGACCTCGCGCTCTACTAACTCGATGGCTGGAAAGACATCCTCCCTTCCACACACCAACCCCCTGGGTCTTGTTTTTGCCCTTTGGAACTCTTGCTTCCGGGTGCTCCCCAAATCTCTACTTCCTCGAACATGCCTTCACACTCGCCGTCCTAAACGAGAAAGCCCCGTGGACACCTTCAGTGTTAATTACTTTATAGACACGTCATTGCGGGACCTCCGATCACACTCGGCTTACGTGGGAATCCTAGTCACGCCTATCACACCCGCACAGTTAAGTCCCCCGCAGAGCCGAGAGGGCACTCTGCAGAGAGATTCCGACAGTAGCCACATGGCCCAGAGAATCCGATAGCTCCCTTTTCCTTATGCCTTCGGAGATTCAGGGAGAATACTATTTGTTGAATTTTTGGTAGCGAGAAGGGAAATGCTATGTCCAAATGCCACTTGGTCTTTGCCTCACCTTCATTCGTGAACAGAATCGTCCAGGTGGTTGGGCTGAACCCAGAACAATGCCCGTCTTCCCTCGGATGGGTCTCATTTTTGTGGGTAAAGGTTGCAGGTGGCTTCAGCAGCCGCTAGGCAGCGAATCTGCACGTCCCCTTCAGCGTCTTGGGGTTTTTACTCTGATGCACCTGCGGTTGGAGGAGAGAAGATCCTTACAGTCAAATGATGCATTTTCTTCTAGAACACTTTGCAGCTTTGTGGACTTTACAAATGGGTACAGAACTGAGGATTTTAGAAAACTTTGTAATCTAGTGGAATCTCCCATATTGGGGCTGTCACCGGCAGGGCTCTCTGCTCCGAAATCAGGATGATGGTACGAGACCAGTTAATAAAACAAGTAAGTCAGGACGCGTGGCCCTCGCTACTCTGCCTTTTTTTTTCTTTCTTTGCTTCATGGTCATTTTGAAATTTCTGTGGATGGATAGAAAACTTCTCCCAGTGTCTGGCTGGAGGGCTGGCTCCTGTGTCCTTTCCATTAGAGAGGAGTTCCGTGAGAGGGAGTGAGAGGCTTTGTGCCTTTTCTCTAAGTCTATAAAACCCAGCAGTTATTTCAGAGAATTTTAAATAGAAGCACAGAAGATTCATAGCTCCCGTTGATTTTTCTGCCCCAGATTTTGCAGGTGAAGGGATGCGGCCATTAGCATTTACAGCGAAGGATTTCACTTCAGTGTGAGAGTTAAGAAATTTCACCTGTGAGCGGTTTCCAGGGAAACATGTCCCCTCACTCTAAATTGGGAGCTCGAAGGTGGCCCCTGGGGAAATTGAAGCTCAGTGTGGGCAGCAGGGACACCCTGTGTGACCTACGCATGTCACGGCCCTTCCCTCTAAAAGGGGAATCATAATACTTATATAATACTTATGCAAATTTATTATGGGAAGCAATGAACTAATAAAGGTACCCAAGGCAAACATTGCCCCCGCGAAGTTAATCAAGCCAGGAAGATGTTACTCAAGGCTGCTGGGCTAGGGAACGGAGGCCAGAGCCCAGGCTGAGCTCAGCTCCACTCGAGAAGGGTCGAGGAGTTGTTATTATTGTTTTTTAAGATTTTATTTATTTGACAGAGAGAAAGACAGCCAGAGAGGGAGCACAAGCAATGGGAGTGGGAGAGGGAGGAGCAGGCTTCCCGCCGAGCAGGGAGCCCGATGCAGGGCTCGATCCCAGGACCCTGATGCAGGGCTCGATCCCAGGACCCTGGGGTCATGACCTGAGCCGGAGGCAGACGCTTAAACTGAGCCACCCAGGTGCCCTGGGTTGAGTTTTTAAGAGGTGAGGGGCGGGGAATCGTCCTCCATCTGTATCCGCTGATTGGCTTCCCCCAGAGGATACATGAACTTCCTCCTTCTTCCGGATGGGAGGGAGGTTGACGGGTTGAGCAGGGCTCCCCCCAAGTCAGGCCCCATCCCTCCCACAGAGACCAGGAGATGGATAGAAGCCACTCCTGCTGGTTACATTTCAAAAGTGGCGGTTCTTAGGGTCTTTCTAAAACCAGAGGTTTTATTTTTATTTTGTGGAAGATTGTATTTATTTGAGAGAGAGCGAGAGCAAGAGAGCACAAGCAAGGGAGGGGCCAAGGGAGAAGCAGACTCTCCGCTGAGCAGGGAGCCCGATGCGGGACTTGATCTCAGGACTCCGAGATCATGACCTGAGCTGAAGGCAGACGCTTCGCCGACAGAGCCGCCCAGGAACCCCACAATGGCAAGTTTTCTAAAGTGTATGCTCTAGGAGAAGGTGGGGGGAGCTCTGCGGTTGGGTCATGTGGATCCTGTGAGGGTGGGAGGGTAGTTCCGGTGGGAGGGGGGGAAGCTTGGTGAGGTTTGGGCAGGGCCAGGGGCAATAAGGCCCTCCTGGTCTTGGGGACAATCCTCAGACCTGTTCCCGGCACGAAACGGGCAAACCTGATACTAGAAAGTTTAGATCGGTTTGAAAAGTGAATTAGAGGGCAATTATCAGTGTAGCTGATGGGTTCCTTATGGGAAACAAACAAATCAAAACAGAAAATCTCTTAGTGACCTTCTTCGTGTATTCAAAGAATCCACTTACGAGGATCCAAGATAAAGGTAGGTTTGCACATCTGCTTTTTGGTGTAAATTTTAGAGAAAAAGTGGGGCTCTGAATACAATATGTGAGTAACTGAAAAAAGTTGCCGTTACTTGTAATAGGGAGGGCACAAAGTTGACAAAAAAAAAAAAAGGGCTATTTTGGGAAAATAAAAGCTTTTTGGGAAAAAAGCTGTTGGGTGATGTTGGGAGAGCAGTGAGATGATCTCCCCGAGTCTCCTTTGCTTTGGAAGCTTGCCCGTGTGTGTGTGTGCATGCGTGTGTGCACACGTGTGTGCGAGCGTGTGTCTGTGTCCGGCTGAGGAGCACGTGTGGGGATACACGTGCGAGCATTCCGCGTGTGCCAGCCTCCCTTGCAGCCTCACGTGGGGGCACTTCCAGAGACAGTCTGCGTTAGGGGAGCTCTAGACGTGCAGGCATGTGTTGGAACGGCTCCCTCCCCGTTTGTACTAAATCTTCACACAGACATCAGCGGTCTGAACGTGGAGAGAACAATTCCCTCTGCAGAAAAGGGGGTCCAGACCTGATGTTTGACGTCTGCGCTCTGTCCGTGCGCCGTCCCCCTCCTCTCTCTCCCTCTCTCTCTGTCTCTTTCTCTCTCGCACACCTGCACCTACGCACAGGCACAGGCCCCTCCCCCGGGAAGTACCAGGGGACAGCCCATCGTAGGAATTTGGGCCACAGCGACTTTGACAAATCGCTTCTCTAAATACTCAGTGGACCTCTCTGCCTAACTCAGTGAGTTAAAACTTGCTTTGGCTGATAGATGGGGGCCCTCGGCCATCCAGTGAGGACACAGCCCCTCTCTGTTGACTTGTGGTTTCCATGGCCCCGTGCTTGGCCGAGAGAGGGGCGTGGACGGGTGTTTGTGGGTGCGGAGGGCTCGCTGTGAATCGGGGTGTCAGGCTGTCGGGATGCCGAGCACGGGTGGCCATGGGGTCACTCCCTCCCTTCCTCACTTCCCTCCCAGCTTCCCCGGTCCCCTCCACCTCTCCGCCCCACGCCTTCGTGTGAGGGCTTGCCTCATTATAGAGGGGACAGCAGAGATGTGGGGGAAGGGGATACAGACAGAGAGAGAGAGAGAGAGAGAGAGACAGATAGAGATGGGCTGCTGGCAACGTGCCTAATTATTCCAGACTTCAGCCCCAAACATTTTTTTTTAAAGATTTTATTTATTTATTTGACAGAGAGATCACAAGTAGGCAGAGAGGCAGGGAGAGAGAGGGGGAAGCAGGCTCCCCTCTGAGCAGAGAGCCCGATGCGGGGCTCGATCCCAGGACCCTGAGATCATGACCTGAGCCGAAGGCAGAGACTTTAACCCAGTGAGCCACCCAGGCACCCCAGCCCCAAACATTTTTAAGGGCAGATAATGGAGAGACCCCACGGCAGCATATACAGTTGCTGGGCCTGGGAGGGCAGAAGAGGGTGTTGCGATCAGATGTAACATTTAGGAATGTTCTGATTTTTGTAATTAAAGATGCACTCTATATGTATGGAAACGCTAACAACGTAGAAGTTTCATGGGAAAGTGTTTGAGTCCAGTTGTCGAGTCGGTTTGAAAACTCAGACCTTTCAGTAAAGGACGGTATAGACAGCCCCAAAGGTAAACCCTCTCATACAGACGTGGTTTCTGTCCCCTGAAGGGCATAACTGTTTTAAATGAGTAAACTGCAAAGCAGAGATTAGTGACTTAAAATTATTTATTTTCCTAATTGCTTAGGTGTTAATGGAACCATAACACAAATTTTTCTAAAAAGGCAAAACCTTTAAAAAAAAAAATCTTAATGCGAGATCCCAGAAAATACTAAGAAGGCAAAAAAAAAAAAAAAAAAAAAAAGATACAGCTTTTCCTATAAAACAAAATACCCTGATGTAACTTTTCGAATAAGGTATTCAAACCCTGACATGTCAGGATCCTGGGTTCTTTGTCTCTGGCGCTTTCCTTTAGACACAAACTATCACTTGGATCGCTCAGGATAGTCCGGGAAAGATGGAAAAAGCACCAGGATTGTTTCCAGGATTTCGATAGGGAGGAAGTCGTGTAGATTCTTGAGGACATTGAGAAGTTATAAATGTATGGGGCTCTGGATGGTTCCCCCCTGCCCCTGCTGCTCACTGGGCTCGGAGGATAGTTCCCAGTGCTGGTCCTGGACACGGGCAGGTCCCAACAGCCGCAGGGGAGGGGGCCCGTGGCTGTGAATGTGGGCTGCATCCATTGTTTTGAGAATCTGAACAGTTTCAGCAAGGACCCATTACTTCTTCTGCAGGAGAAACCTAGATCCTGGGGGAGAAGGTTGCCTCCTTCTTCTTCTTTTTTCCCCATATTGTTGTATTAACTTAGGGAGCTCGAGTCTCAAAAGTTATTGGCTTAACTGCTTGTGGCTGACTATTTTTAAGTTTGGGGGGCAAAAGTCTCCAAAGGCACTGTGTGTGTGTTTTCTATTGCTTCCGAGTCCCCTGTGAGGCGCACGTTAGTGGTTCCCAGGCGATAAGAAAATGAAACACTATGAAGGGAGGCTGTGGGGCCGGGCGGCTGAGCGGGAGATGGATGGCAGGCGGGACAGGCCCTGACAGCCCGCGTGCAGGCGGGGTGGCAGGCAGCTCCCCTCTCATCCATCACCCTCCCGCCACATCTGCGATGTCATTTGGACGCGCTGAAATTCCCCAAGAGCTGGTAGAATGAATCCAGTCGGGGAAGACTCTGGCCGTTAATTCTGCTCCCCCGGACCTCAAAGGGGATTAATGCCTGGGAAAAAATATCAGCCAGAAGAAAATTCCATGTTCGCTGAGCCCTCAATTCCTGTTGCTTCTCCGACTCGGGACGTGAGAGACGTCCTGAGCTTGCCCGCAGTGCGGCGTTGGCCAGAGCTTTCTGGAAGCTTGATTCACAGATCAGGCCGCTCCTGCTGGTCTCCAACATGCACCCTAATTTGGACAACACTCACATCAGTGGCTTTAAATTCCCTCTTCCATTTAAATACATAAACGCTTTTTATAACAGTTGGCGACTTGGTAACTTGTGAAAACTTTGCATTGGCCTGGTTTCAGAAGCCCCATAGATGGTTGATCCAGAATGCATAAGTGCCCCAGAACACTGGGGGGAAAGTACAAGGGACAGGTCAGCCAGAGCCTGGGGGAAGACCTTACTCCCAGTTTTGCTTTATCCGGGTGTGCCGGCAAGGGGGATTTCGGTGTCCCAGTTTGGAGGGCAGGTGACCGCTCTGTTAGGATTGAAATTTCAGTAGCCTCGGGTGCGGAAAACTGGATCCCAGCCAGGCTCCTGCTTCCCCTGTGTGGGATGGAGGGTGAATCCGATGAGGCTGTGGGGACAGGGGACAATCAGTTTGGGGCGGAGAACAGCAGAGCGCGGGACGGCATGCCCCTGCGTCGCTGAGGCTGTAAGGACGGAGGAGTGATGCTCGGCGTTGACGAGGCATTGACAGGAGAGTGAGATCGTGGGAGAGTCTCAAGATCATCTTGGATGGTCTCATGAGGTTTCCGTAGCCGGAAACGGAGAAGAACACAATGTGGTGACTTCACTGGGGGGGCAGCAACGTGGCCGCAGCGGGAGCCTTGTCTGGCGGCCTCAGGCTCCCCGCGGGGGGTTGCAATGCCTCCAGCATGGGTGCAGGACGTGATGTGAAACAGGCACGGGCTTCTTGTCCTTTGGGTCCTGAGGGCCAGCCTTCCACGATGAGGTCCAGTCCTCAGGAAGAGGGAAAAACAGAGGCACGTTAATGAATTTTGAACTGAGGATTAATATCATTAGAGGTGAACATAATATTTCTCTTTCCTCCTTCTTTTCTTAAATTTTTGCCTGAAAAGCATTAAGGGAGAACAAAATAAAGCCTCCCGTCCTCCCGCTCCGACGGAGCACCTGTTCTGTGTCCCCTTCCCTTCCGTCCTTGGCTGCCGTGGCCGACGGTCACCTCCTCGTAATTATACACAGACACCGCTCGGGTCTGGGCTTTTCCGTTTGCGTCACCATTTCTCCGCCTGAGACATTCATTCCTAATTACAATTTCCAGCCCCCATTACTAGTGTCTCTCGAGTAAGCACCAGGGGGTCTGCGGTCACGTCCCTGGGCACCAAGGACACGCATCCGGTTCTGCTGCTGTAAACAATGCTGGGGTGAACATCTTCGCGTGTTTGCCTTGGCCCCGGTTATTCCTGGACTAGCGAGGTAATCATCTTGAATTTTAGAGTTCCCGTGTGATACGCGTGGGCATCTACTGGATTTTCCAGGGTCTAGGAGTCGGTCTCCTTGACAACCCGTTAGCAAGGGATCCCCCCCCCCCCCCCCGGTGCCAGGGGCTTGTGCCCTCTGCGTCTCTCTGCTTGTCCATCAAAATGACATGAGCAGTCCGGCAGCTCCTCAGTGAAGATTTTATCTGTCTGAGAGGCAAGACTTTGCAGAATCCTGACATCTCATTTTGTCTCCAAATGATCTCTTCCCGGCTAAGAAGACTTTGTCAGATGCATCAGCGGAGATCATCCATCCTGCGATCGTCCCCCTCCCACGCCCCCGCCCCGCTACGTTGAGGACTTGCGCACTTTCCCAGGTGGCCGTTTGGAACCTGCCCTCCTAAGACGTGTGTTTGTTGGGGGTACAGGTGTTTCCAAAGCCATGTCTGCCTCCGTCTCTTCCGTCCTCTGGGAGACTTTGCAGGGCAAGCATCTCGGGATCCTTTCCGCCCCTTCTCTTGATGCCCAAATGAGGCTTTACTCTTCCGGTTGCATTTTGCCGCTTTCTGCTCTTTTTATGACCCAGGCCCGACCGAGGGTCTCGGAATGGTGCACAGATTGTGTGCGGGGCTCTGTAATTGTTTCCGGGGGCACCTGAGCATTGGAGAAGGAAGAAGTTCTCAGTAGCCCCGAGGAAAGTGGGGTCTGAGGTCATGCCTCCTGCTTGGGTGGCTTTGGGCAAGTGGGTTAACATACTGGCATCCCCCTTCCCGCCCCATGTTCACGTCTACAGTATGTAGATGTAACAGTAACATGACACGATGTAACAGTAATGGCAGTGCCTCCCTCCCTCCCTCGGGTCATTGTGAGGATGACGAATAATAGTCGCGTGGGGGTTTACTGTGTGCTCAGCCTGTCACGACCGGTCCCGAGCCTCCCGTGACTGCTGCACCCTGCTGTGAAGGCCACAATGCCAGACACAACGACGCTCACAGGGTCCCCCCAACCGCCACGTCCCTGTGTTTCCTAAGACCCACCTGTGCAAGGAACATACGGCCTCCGGAGGCCTCCCTTCCCTCGCTACCCCGTCCGATTGCAGGATGTCTTCGGAATCTTTGCAATGTGGCTTTTCCCTTGTCTTTCGTCTTCTCTGCGTCTAGGTGCCCTGAACTCCAGTCTTCCAGCGCTCGGTCCCACTGTGTCCATCTGTCTGTTTCTCAAACACACACATGCCACATCTGATCGGAGTTCCAAACTGGAACACGTTTAGACTGGAAATGGACAGCACCCACGATTACATCTAGGCGACCGGAGCAACCCGGGGCTCGCGGGCCAGCTGGGACATCTGGAAAATCTGCACGCAGTGCTCAGATGCAACTGCTCTTTACGCACTCGCCGTGTATCCAAATATGCCACTTTTTAAAAAAACGATTGAACCAGCCGCCCAGCCAGTCTGTATCAGCTGCCTGCAAAGCTGCTTTGCAATTGCTACGTAAATCCGAAGAGAACAGAAACAAATCTCGTTCTTCAAGAATATATTGTACTTTTCCAAATGAATATTTAACCTCACAATTTCAACTGTGCGTGCTCATATTTTTATACAAATGGGTCCTCAACACGAGCCAAACTGCGGCATCTGGTGAACCACCAAAAACATCAGTCTGCTCCCCTATGGTGACCGTGTTGAGGGATGATACGCCATTGCGGGTTTGCATCCAAGGTCATGGGTCCTGAGCTGGTAGGTCACCTGGGGCTTCCCAAGGATGATCTGGATTGTACGGTTTTTTTTCCTCAGGCATTAAACCGTAGCCTTAACCCTAAGTGACGTACAGCAGAGCTAATGAAGCAATAGGAAGTGAGGTGTGTGGGAGAATGTGGGAGACATACCTTGGAAGAGGCATCAATAAGTGGAGGGAAATTGAGGCAGTTGTCTCTGAGGTGCAAGCTGGGGTAGAGAGAGTTTTCTGGGGAACATACTTGGCTGAGCTTGGCGATGTTCATTCCTCACACCTGCGTGGAGCACGACTTTATGTCACGTACTGGGCTGGGTGTGAATCGGGGGCTAAACTGGACATGGCGAGTAGGGACGATGTTTGGAATTCAATAAGTGCCACCGAGGAGTGTTGCCTCTACGAGAGCATTAAGTGGGGTGAGAACGGTGGACCCAGCCGGGAGAGCCTCCCGTGGCAGAGAGGCTGAAAGATAAGGAGAAAGGTACTTTGGGGGAGAGGGGAGGGCCGGTTATGGCAGACAGAGGGCGCAGCACGTGCAAAGGCACTGCGGTGGGAGCCCGTGGGGACTCCAAAGGAATTGGGACTAAGGTGGGTTTGGCCAGAGCCGAGGAAGAGCTGGAGGGAGAGAGAGAGAGAGAGAGACGGAGTGTGTGCGTGCAGGCAAGAGAAGACTGACAAGAACGGGAGTGTGTCGGAATGGTTCTGCATGGGACGTGTCGAGGAATTGTGGCTTTATTCTAAAAGCAACACGAGGTGTGTGATGAAGGTTAGCAGCAGATGGGAAGAGGGACAAGGATGTGGCTGTCAGGCTGAACATCCTCCCCCCTGATTTTCCTGAGTAGCGTTCATTACTTGCAGGTACCTTGGCTGTGCATTCACGCACTTGTCCACGGTCTGTTTCCGCAGTCGGATGGTGCGTCCCATGCGGGGACTGGGGGGGCTCCATTGCTCTTGTCTCCTGCTGCATCCCCAGACCCAGTAACATTCCCGGCACACAGTAGGTGTTCACTCTATGTTTGTCGAGTGAAGGAAGAGTCTAGGTATGCTGGACCGGCCTCTCCAGCTGCGGATGACCTTGTCCGTCATGGGGAGACCTCCGGTGACGCCCAGGGGCCGAACAGACTGTCTCTGCACCGTCCTCCCTGCTTCCCGCAGGATCTGCTGCCCTTTGGGAGCTCGGCTAGTCGTCCCGCGCCGTGGATCCAGCAAACGCTATTCCTCCCCCGGTCAGGGTGTCCTGAAACCACGGGCCGTGGGTGTTCTAGTCCTTTGGGGGACCGACCGCATGCAGCCCAGACACAGGCCCTCGTTCCGATGCTTTGGAGAGCATGACCTCCCCTGTCTTCCTCCTGGGGCTTCACAAAGCCTGGACCAGAGAGACCCCTGTGAACTCAGGCCGACAGGAAACCCGCTGAGCTTTCTACAGCCCAGGGTTTCTGCAGATTAATAGACTGTGGAGCATTGTTGTTTCCAGCTCAACACTGATTAGAATTCCGTTAGAAACCAGTGTTCCAGGAACCACAATTGGAAAACAAATGTACGTTGATAAGTTCATAATAGCCGGGGAGCATTTACTGCTCCCGCGAATTATACACTTTCAACCTGCATTTGAAGAGTTCTCTGCGTTTAATCATTTAACGTTGGGAGTTGTTTATGTAATTTGCAACAACAGCAATCATCTTTAAAGGCCCGAAACGGAGACTTCAGGTACCCCCTCTGAGTGGGCGGTTTTTTTAAATGCAGCCTCGCAGGCTGGTGGGGGATGGGATACAAAATTCCTGTGGGTGTAAAGTATGTAATTGTGTCGAAGGTGGTAAACCCTGTCTTTAAATAATGCAACTGCTGTGCGGGGTTTTCTTGGAAATACCTGGCTTTTGACGCCCGTTCGTGCAGTGTTGCTGATCTCCTCCACACTGGCTGTCGGAGACGCCGTGGTCGCTCTGCGGGTCTGTGGGCTGGAGTGATCTGCACGCTAAGGACGATGTCAGTCTGGAACCGGGAGCTGCTCCTTGCTGGGGACACCAGACTCGGAGCGTGCCGATCCTAGAGACAGATCTTCAGCTCCTCGGGTTTTGCTTTCCCTTCCGCAGCTCCTCTGGGAATGAAGATCACACACACACATGTGCACGCGTGCACACACACACACACACACACGTGCACGCATGTACCCTTTTGGTGTGTAGATTCTAAGGGTAGGAAAGAACAGTTTTTAAAAAGTGAAAGCAGCTTAAAAGAAGAGTCACTCGTTTGGGGAATAGAATGTTTTTGTGCCTTTTCCTTGAACCTTGACAGATTTTTGGGCACTGGTGCCCTAATTTAGTGATGGGGAGTAAGCAGTGTCTCTGTGTGTCCTTCCTGCCCTCCTCTCAGCTCTGATTTCCTCGGTGGTAGGTTTTCCTCCGCTGAGGATGAGATTTCATGGACTCTCACAGCCAGGGAAGGGACCTGCCGCAGCCTGAACTTTCATTCCACTGCTAGCCCAAGCCCGGTTTATCGCGCACCACGGCAGTGGAGATGGGTTTGTCTAACTGTGTGTACTGGTGGCATGCTGGGATGGACAGCGCCCTGGATAAGAATGGGGTGCTGGGGAGATCAAGCAGGCCTGTCTCCACTTTTGGAAAGAGGGATGGGTTTGGGATAGTTCTAAGAATGTTTAGCGAAGGAGAACAGAGAAAAGAGCCCTGTTAGCTGATATGGTTATGGGTTGTCATGGATCCTGGCCCACTTGAGGCAGGTGCTGGGTTAGCTCAGGGTTTTCTGTATTTACAAAAGTTGGGTGTAGCCTAGAATGCAGGATGTGGGGCATCAGAGTGCTATTTATTTCTGACGCTTGAACCTTTTCCTAGATACTTTCTCTCCCCCATTTTTTTTTTAAGATTTTATTTATGTATTTGACAGAGAGAGACTCCGCGAGAGAGGGAACACAAGCAGGGAGAGTGGGAGAGGGAGAAGCAGGCTTCCCGCTGAGCAAGGAGCCTGACGTGGGACTTGATCCCAGGACGCTGGGATCATGACCTGAGCCAAAGGCAGATGCTTAGTGACCGAGCCACCTGGGCACCTCCCCATTCTCCCCAGTTTATCCACATTGAGTTTCCTACATTATATGTGGGATAGTCATGGGTTTCCTGCTGGCCCCGATGTTTGCCTGTGGAGCCCCTCCTGTATGCTCACAACTCCACAGAAGCCCGCTGACCTGGCCGTTTGTAATGCATTTGCAGATTTCTTGTCGTGGTGTCTCCCGTGAGACCCCAAGCCCGAGGGAGCACAGCCGTGTCTCTCTCCTTACGGGAGGCTGTAGGCTCCCACAGATGGTAGGTTCGCCCCTCCTTCTCTTCTCGTCCCAAACACCTCCACCTTCGCTGGAGTCTGCGCATGTGTCCAAGAGGAGAGAGTTGGCCCCGGGACCTGCTGACTCTCTTTCTGAGAGGAGGAGACGTTGCCTCTGAGGATGGACCACATTCAAAGGTTTTAAATCAGAGAGGGGCCCTATCTTCTTCACTTTTCCAAAAAAAGTCCGGTGGGTTCTGGGTAGCGAACGGACCGTAGTGTAGACAAAAATCTATTAATCATTTAATAAATTAAGGAACAGCGCTAAGTACAAGTGGCCGTGGGCAGTGATGACGCACAGGGGCTCTGGGCCAGACCACTCGGTGTCCATGCTGGCTTCTGTCAAGGCCCTGGGTGTCCTTGGGAAGTTCCTGTGCCTGGGACTTGTTATCGGTAAAATGAATATAACGATGATAGGACCTACTTCTCATAGTTGAAAGGTTTAACGTGTTAATCCTTCCAACACTCAGAATAGTGCCAGCCTCCATCAGTGTGCCTTTGGCGTTGGCTTTCGTTACGAGGATGCGAAAGCGGTGAGCAGACACGAATGCATGTCACACGTTTGTTATGGTGGACATTGTGCCCCACACACGGTCGTGGCCAATAGGGCAGTAGCAGCGCACAAACAGACCGTCCCAGCTTCGTGAAGCCTGCGTTCTAGTGGAGGGAGGGGGAAAGAGGCGGCGGCTCAGCGCTCTGGAGGCTGCATAGCAGGAGAGGGTAGGGGGCACCTCCGGGAGGTGGCTGCTTCTCCTTGCTTGGCAGGGAAGGCCTCTGGGATGCGCAGAGGTGTCAGGAAGAGGACGGTGGGGTCAGAGTGCTTTGGGCAGAGGAAGAAGTGGTGACGAGGCCTTGAGAATAGAGCATGCTTGGTGCCTTCCGGAAAGCAAGATGGCAGGTGGGCTGGAGGGAGAGGGCGACTGGGAGACAGGTCAGAGAAGCAGGGCTGGCCAGGAACACGAGGGGCTGCAGAGACCACAGGAAGGACTTTGACCTTCACCTTGAGCAATATGGAAAGCCATGGTTGGCTTGGATCTGGGCGATGACTTGTCCTGACACAGTTCAGGAGGATGTCCTTGACTTCTGTGTAGAGAACAGACTGGAAGGGGGAAGAGTGGGAGCAGGAGAGGGAAGGATGTTAGTCCAACAGTAGTCTGGGCCAGAGGGACGGTGGCTTGTCCAGGGTGCTGGCAGGGGCGGTGGTGACAGGTGGCTCGGTGTCAGGTGAGCCCCACAGGTTGAGTTGCTAGCATTTGCTGGTGGGTTGGTTGTGACTTTGGAAGAATACACAGTCGAAGACCCCCCAAAGGCTTGACAGAAGGCTCAAGTAGGAAGAACAGGGTTTGAGACAACACAGAAATAAATTTATGTAGACTAGAAATCCCGCCAACTCGGAATGGGTAGTTTGGGGCCATGTCAGGGTACTTTCATCCAGTACAACTGATTCTAGGTGACTTTCTGGAGAGGAATTCTGGTTTTTGTATTTTAAATGTGCTTCTCCTGTTAAGGCAGGGGCAGCCGATTGTGAAATGAAATGTCCTTTAAGAGAAAAATTCCCCCTGGTGTTTAAGTGAAGAAGGAAATGATGACCGAAACTCAGTTTGAGTCAAAGAAGGTTCTTTAATGAGTTCCATTAACACCGCTGATTGAAACCTTTAAACCAAATGTCAGATAAGCCTCATATTTAAAACACTGAAAACAGGAATTTGTAATGGGAACATGAAGGGAATTTAGTTCGGCAAATGGGATTAAGGTGATACCTTTCCTTTCAAAAGTTAATTGAGTTTAAATGAAGGCAATTTGGCTGAAGTTAAGAAATCAAATGGGTGGGGGAGGAGGGGTGGATAATCCAAGACAAATGAATGCCTGAGGAGTAGGAACACTTTGGAAAATTAGCTCAACGTCGGGAAATTGGCTAAGTGTTTCCATATTTAATGAGGTAATAAGTCCTGCTTTGGCAAGGACATTCCGGAACATTCTCTTGGTCTCTGTGGAGTCCCGTGCTGGGTGCAATGTCAGTACCGTGGTGACATGAACCTTGTGTCTTATGAGGACGCCACGTTCAGGAGCGAACCTCAGTAGGGTCGAATTATATCCTGTTCCAGAACTGTGTGTATTGTAAAAAATCTAAAACGATGTGGCCTTTAATTGTCACTGAAGCTACAAAAATTGTAAAAAGTTTGATTCTCCCCATGTGGCTTCTCTCAGTTACCGAGTTTAGCTTGAGTACGATGGTGCATTTGTAGGAGAGACCGTACAGCCAGCCAATCCAGAAATACTGAGCATTTGGCCCTTTACAGAAGTTGTTTGCCAAACCAGAGAGAGAACAGTGGCCAGTACAAAATGGATAAACAGTCCTCCGTTGAATGAACAAATAGATCAGGTGCATTTCCTGGGGGCAGAGAGTTCTTCTTGCTTCCAGTGTTGTTAGGACGTTTAAAGCTTGAATACTCTAGCTCGATGATGGTTTTCTTTCTTTCTTTTTTTTTTTTTTTTTGCTTTCTTTAGAAATTTCTGTACATATTTTTATGAAAGAATAACCTCACAGTTAGGGGTCCAGAGACTAACGAATGACATATGGTCTTTCAACAGCTCGGTGGTTTGCAGTGTTTTATCTCATTTAAACTTTGGCCACTGGCAGGCACGGTGTGAGGCATGTCCCCAGCCCTGTCTGTGGTCCTCCTAAGAGCACTCCAAATTAGATGCAGTTTCCGCCTTGCTGTAGGTTGGGACAGTCGTGTCATGGGAGGTAAGGTGACTTCCCCGAGGCCGTAGCACTAGGAGGCATCGGAAGGATCAGACCTGACATTGGAAACATCGCCGGTCTGCTTCCCAAGCCACAGCCAGAGGTTTGGGGTTCAGGGAGGCGGGCCCGACTCTGAGGCCGGTACCCACAACTCCGCCAGCCCGTAAACGAACCTCGCTCACCAGAGTCTGGCGGCTAGAATCTGTCTTCCTAGATTCTGTTGCTCTTACCCAGTCTTCATGTTCTGTGTCGGCCTTGTGAACGAAAGTTCTCGGGGTGCCTGGTGGCTGGCCCCGCTTCCCTCCGCTAGTGTGCACCTGCGGGATCGGTGTTCCACGCGTGGCTCTCAGGCTCGGCCCCTCCGCCGTGGGGTACTCGTGGGTGTCTGTAAGAGGCTGTGCCACGCAGCCTCGCACACTGGCCGAATGGTCCTTCCTGCCTCGTGTCCTTGTTGCAGCCCCGAGCTCCGCCCTTGTTCTCTGTGATCAGGCACGGTCTGGCCGCCATCATCCCTTCCCTGGATCTGTGTGTGGGCACCGGGCTTGGGGCTCCATTTCCATCAGGACTGTCGTCCTGCCCCAAGTCCCTGTGGCCCTGCCTGCTCAGGCCTCTTCAGCCCAGCGGCTGGATCAGTTAGGCTCCGGGCACATGGAAGCACTCTGCGTTCTTGAGCAGAAAGGTGTTTAATGGAGGGACTGCGGCTCTCGCCAGATGGCTGCAAGGTTGTCAGCTGTGCGTGCAGAGCGGGGGCCCAGCTCCCGCCCCTCGGCACCCCCCAGGAAGGTCCGTGCAGGGGATGCAAACGCCACCACCAACCCACACCCGCCATGTGATGGATGTGTCCCCGCCGTGAGCGGAATGGCCGCAGTCCCCTGCCTCCATGCCAGATACTGCCCAAGTGCGTCGGCAATGCAAACGAAGGGGGTCTGCAAAATGCAGTTGCCTGGCTTCCAGTCCTGGTGCTTTGGGGGAGATAAAGGAAGGAGCCCAGTAGGTGAATGATGTGTGTGCGGACAACAGAAGCCAGCATTCTCCATCACATTGTCCGCTTTGCATAAGCAAACAAGCCAATCTCCTAACCCCTCTCAAGGAGAGGGAAGCCCAAAGACCCCTCGCCATTGCATCCACCTCCGGGCGATCCCTGTGCCTCCTCTGGCTCCCTCCCCTCTCCCCTTGGTGTGGGGGCAGCCAGAGAAGGAATTGCCGGGTTGAGAGGCATGTGGACCAGCCAAGGTCACCTTGACTTCCTGCGGTGAGTGAGTCCCAGCACACGGGCGCTCTCGCGTTTTGGCATCTCTCCCATTTGTAGTGAAATAAAGGTTTCGGCTCTTTTTCAATACCCACCAAACAAAGGGGTGGAGGAAAGGTGGCCTCAGCCACATATTTTCTAATTTCTAATTTGTTTGTTTCTTCTCTTCTAGTAGTATTGATCTTGCTTCGAAGCCTCACTGCCTTCCGGGGCCAGGCAGGTGCCAGGAATGTCAGAAGGGGGCCGGTTATGTCCCGGGGGCTGGGGCTGGGGAGCCAGGACTGTGTTCTCAGAGCCCCGTTTTCTTTTTAAGAAGCTCACATACACAGATTTGTAAGGAAAGCTTTTCTAATTTAAATATCATTACACATTAAACTATTTGTGGGCCAAATGAAACTTTATTTGGGGTGAGAAGCTGTGAGCCATTCTTTCGCAACCTTTTACCTAAATCTGGCCTCTTGGTCCCAACAGGTCAGACACCTGCAGATAGGACTCTGATGTCGGGGTTACTACGGACCCGCAGATCCATCCCGAAGTGACATTGTTCAGTGATTCCTTCGTAGACACAATCCACACGTCTCTGTTGTTGTGTTTGGACTGTGTGATGACAGGTGGATAGCCAACCTCATCGTAGCCATTGTATCGTTGTCTGATAAGCCTTTAGGCAACACCAGGAAAAATAGTGATTATCTTAGATCTATAGACATTCACTCAGATGTAATTCTGATTGCGAGAGAGCAAAACCACAGGGCACAAGGCCAGGGTGGGTCAGCGGTTAGAGATGGAAGACGCTCAGATCAAAGATGGGTTAGTTTGCCTTGCATTAAAAACCAGAGAACACCAGCCTTTTACAAGATAAGTCACGTAAAGCCCACATGTCTGTTATCCTCGGCCATCCCAGCAAACCCGGGATGCGTGGTGTGCGTGCCGTGACGTCCTTGCGCGCCATGATGTCCTCACGCTGAGCACTGCCGCCCTGTGTCGGGGAGACATCTGCATGTCCTTCCCGGTTTCCCACATCCCCGCCCAGTCTGTTTGCTCCTTTCCTCTACACCCCTGGACCCCGAAGACATTCGGTTAAGTTCTTTTCCTTCCCAGCAGAATTCTGTCCTGTAGTTCACAGCAGTCAAGGTATTACAGAGACGTGATTGGAATCGGATCTCCAGGACGAGAATTGTTCCTACAAGAGGGAGCCCAGCAGGGGAATCATATCCGCCCCTTTTGGTCGTCAGCGGTCCCATTATCTCCCTCCGGTTCATCCAGGCCGTCCATTCATGACAAAGCTCTCCCCCACCCCTTCCAGCCCCCTTCCAGCTGGCATGACTCATTCTGGTCTGGAAATTGCTGAGCTATTGAAACCATGTCAGAAATAGCTTGATTCTGGACATTTTGTTATGTGGGGGGAAAATAAACGCCTCTTTGGTTAAGCTATGCTAGCTGCATTTCTTGTCATCGGAGCCTACATTCACGGCGGTCCTATAGGACGCTCGAGAGCTCTGGTGCTGGGCTTTCCTGCCGCAGTCGTGGACCACAGCCTGCCCTGCGTTCTGTAGCTTTCCTTCTGCAGATGGATGTGCCCATCTTCCTTACTCTGTCCGTGGTCCATCATTGCTGGCCGGTGTCGCCAATGCTAAACACACTAGCTCTGTGACCCTGCTCGTGCAAGATGGTTTTCCTCTCCGTGCCTCCCTTTCCTAATAAATGCGATCTGGCTGATAATAGTGTCTAACTGGTTGGCTGCTGTAAGGATTATATGAAGATCTCTGAGCAGTGTCTGATATGTTGTCAATGCTCTTGCAAGAGACAGACAGAGGAATCCTCTGATACTTTTTAAGCAATCGTGGTTGGAATTCTCCCCCTGAGGTTTTTTTTTTTTTTTTTTTTTTTGACTCTTGTGGCGCATCTGAGACCGTGAGGTTGGCATTAATGAATATGGTAGTTCTTTCTGGATCTAGGTGAACTCAGGCTTCTCCCTGGGGAAAGATTTGGACCCGTGCCTCTGTCGATCTGTTTTCAGAACGTTCGTGCGGTGTCAGACTAATGCACTTTCATCAGTACTTAACCTAATTGCCCTGTAAATCCCTCCGATTATGAGCTGTTTACTTCCTAATGCATCCTAGGAACACGCTTGTAATTCACTTATGCATGCACACAGCAGCCTTCTAATAGTTTTTTTGTGTGTGTGTTAACATCGTTAATTACTTACCTGCTACTAACCCAAGGACTAGATCCCATATTGCCATAAATTTGAGGTTTTTAGCGATGTTTGGCTAGATGACGGGATGCGATGATGAAGACTGTTTGCTCCCATCTCCTTCGTCTCATTTGCCTGAGCTGGGTGATAAAGAAGAAAGAAGGAGTGAAGACTCTGTATTGGAACAAGAAATGAATCCGTTCCCGTATTAGGGGAATTAGCTCTGAAGGCTTGAGGCTTAGAAGGAGGACATCACCTTAGTTCCAGATGATAATGTCCTGCCTCCTGGACCCTCTCTCACCTGATGGAGCTCCCAAAGGGGAGGATTGAGCCGCGGTCCTCATGAGCTGTAGCTGAAGTTTCTGTCTTGGCTGGGACTTGAGGGACGAAACCCCGCTCGAGACTGTGTTCTTGAGGTCATGACGGTGTCTTACTCCTGTTTGCATTTTCACCACGAGCTTGGCTGATGGGCACAGCACAGGGCAGAATCCTGGGTGATCTAGTGTCGAGGAGGCACAGGAAACATTTACCACGATCGACCTCAGACTCTGGTTAAAAAGTGAACACAGAAATAAGAGGACGCCTGTCACGCTTTGAGCGTTTCTACCTCACACGCAGGTTCTCATTGAATTCAACAAGCCCTTCTTTATTGTTAAGATATATAGAACATAAAATTCACCATCCGACCCATTTTTAAGTGTGAGCTCAGGGGCGTTAAGCACTTTCATATTGCTAGACAGCCATGACCACCAACACCTCCACAACTTTTCATCTTGCAAAAGTGAAATTCTGTGCCCGATAAGCACCTACCGCTCCTTTCCCTCCAGCCCCCGGCACCCACCATCTACCTCCCGTCTCTGGGACTGCGACCCCTCTAGGGACCTCATAGAAATTCAGTATCTGTCCTTTTGTGTCTGGCTGACTTCACTCGTGTGATGTTTTCAAGGTTCATCCACTTTAGAGCCCAGGTCAGAATTTCCTTCCTTTTTAAGGCTGAGTACTGTTACCTTGTATGAGTACTTTGGATTTTGTTTATCCTCTCATCCATCAGTGGGCACTTCATCAACAAGTTGTAAAGCCTGAATTCTTGTCCTCATTTATTCAGACTCAAAGAGCTTAAAGAACTTGCCCAAGGTTAGAAACCTATTGATTGCAAAGCTCTACCTCTAGGAGTCCGGTTTGTATTTTTCTCTGTAACTCCCTGTAACGAACTCTTGGTGTGATGATAAGATTTTAAGGATGGTCCACACAGACTCACTGAAAAGCACGGAGCCAGGGTGTGTGTTAATAATCTGCTCGCCTCCCTTTATTTTGGGGAATTGAGAGGATGGGTGCCCTCTAGGACACCCATGTTGCATTGATCTTCCTTCCCTAAGAGCAGCCCAGAGTCCTTAGTTGGAATTATCTTTTATGGACTGGACACAGCCTAGGGAGATGAGATCAAGTCTTGGTCGTTGACCCAAACCAGTCCAACCTTGGGTCCTTCCGTGGAACATTAACATGAAGTGGGCACCGGGAGACACGGTTAAGTAATAGAGTTCCTGCCCTCTGGGTGACAAGGTTCTGACCGTAGCACTCCAGCTCCAAGACTACCTTCGCCCATGCCTTTAGCAACCCCCCCATCCCCAGTCCATACACCTAACCTCTCATCAATCCTGTGGACCGCTAGTATCCTTGCAGTTGGTTCTGTCTTTTCAAAATTAGCCAGAATTGGATTCTGCTTTTTGCAGTGAAGAATTTTGAATAATTTAAGAGTACGGTGCTTACCTATTCCTATTAAACTAGTGTTTATTCAATTTTGGGTATGTTATGTACCAATTATTTTTTTGCACTGTTGGAATTAAGAAAAGTACTGTGAGGTGAGACCATGCTACTTAAAGTTTGGACTGTGTCACCTGGAAGCTGGTTAGAAATTGTAAGATTTCAGGGGCACCTGGGTGGCTCAGTGGGTTGGGCCTCTGCCTTCGGCTCGGGTCATGATCCCGGGGTCCTGGGATCGAGCCCCGCATCGGGCTCTCTGCTCGGCGGGGAGACTGCTTTCCCCCTGCCTCTCTGCCTGCTTGTGATCTGTCAAATAAATAAAATCTTTAAAAAAAAAAAGAAGAAATTGTAAGATTTCAGACCCCGCCCCAGATCCACAGAATCAGAATCTCCACTTTCACCAAAGCTTTGAGAAACCTTGACCTAGCCCATAATCCTTGATCTCAAAAATATCAGCCGGTTCAGAGAGACAGACGTATAATTACAATAATCGGCATATTAACAAAATGGCAGGGAAGTAGAGCCCATTTGCTTTTTTTGCCTCTTACAGATGTTTCTGGCTCCTACCGCTGTGCTCCTAACAAAAGGACTGCCACTTACTCTAGGGGTCTTTAGTTTTATTTTTAGGCATCCTTTTGGTTTGTTTTGTTCAAGAAGAGATAGTTAAATACATTATTTTATTTCCATTTCCATAATATCAATCTAAGCAATTTGATACCAGTTGTTTAATGAAAAGATCACCGAGGTGCATGCAGGTGAATTAAGAGTGTTCAGAAAATAGCGGTCCTCTTATGGATGCCGGGAAATGGACTCTGTGCCCAGTGAAGCCTGGGGATGTCTTTTAATAATTAATTCAAATATCTTCTGATTCAAGAAATTTTCTCTGGCCTTCTCAACTGGATATGATCTCTTTTTGCTTTTCAGACTTTACAACTTTAGTTTGTAAATCTTTCAGTGTTTGCCACATTTTACCTTCTATCGTAGGACTTACCTGAGGATGAGCTCTAGGCTTCCACAGATGATGACTTTTAGGTTTTTTTCTGGTTCGTGTTTGTACCTTTTTCATATTTTCCCAAGTTCTGGAGGATAGTATGTATTTATATTGTTGGCTGACTTCCTTGAAGACCCAGGTATCTCTTGTTGTCATTTTCGTTGTTCATCCTTTGTTCAATGTGAGTGTTTGGAAGCATCTAAAATTTAGATTGGAAATTCAGAACCATGAAATCACAAGAAGGGTGGAATTTACTGCCTCGTTAATCTCGTCTGCTCCAAAAACGTTTTCTCTAACGTATATTTTAATGTTGCCATTAATTCATAATTAATGTGTCGTGCTGGAAAAGCTGGACAGCTCCATGCAAAAGAATGAAATGGGACCACTGTCTTCTACTATACACACAATAAACTCAAAATGGATCAAAAGGCTAGTTGTTTTTAAAACAATGGCAAATGGGCAACTGACACATGAAACTGTTGCGTGATGAGGGAAAAAAATCAGAGAAATAGGAGAGGTAGCAGGTGTGTGGGTCCTTGTTAATCATGCTTTCTAGGGCAGCAGGCAGAGATCTAGCAGGGGGAACATCAGGTTACAGGGAAGAGGTCTCAACCCTTGTGCCTGATGCAGAGCCCACTGGCTTCCCCTCCAGCGTGGTGTGGGCCCAGAACCTAGATGACAATATGGTCTGGCACAGTCTTGACTTGAGTGGTCTCTGGAGCACCAGCCCCTCCCTGATGTGATCAGAAGGCTAAGTCATGGGGCTGAGCCTTTCTGACCTTCTGTGACCTTCTGTGACCTTCCATGACCGTGGTTGATTGCTTCAAGCCCTGCACCAATGTCCGTTTTCCTGTAAGTTTGTAAGAGGCCATCATCTCTCTTGGGAGGCCACCCATGCCTCTCGTAGGTGGAGGGTGGGATGAATCCTGTTCTCATAGCATGGTCCCCAAACCAACTGCCTCAATATCACCTGGGAACTTATTAGAAATGAAACAACCGTGACCTACACAGTTGGAAAATATGGGAGTTAGGTCCAGCAATCTGTGATTCCGCAAGCCCACGAGGTGGTTTGGGTACACCTGAACTTTGAGAACCACTGTTCTAGAAGAGTTTATTTGCAGCCAGAATAGGAGCCGTGTTGTTTGGGAGATGTGATAGGGGAAGGAACGAGGATAATATAACAAAGAGGGAGAAAGGCAGAAGCTGGTGGCTTAATACATGGACGATATTTTGGGTTTATCCATTCACGGAGGTCACCTGGTTTTTCACAGACACATAGTTTTGTTCTCCCCATAACACTTTTTTCAGAATAAAGTACATAAAAAGGAGACTTTACAGGTTTTAGAAAGAAAATCGATTGCCATTCCCCTCCAGTGAACAGACGGGTGTCTTATTAATATATCAGTGACTTGTCTGATGGGAGCTTTGGTTCCCTAAGAGCTGTCCTGACTCAGAGAGTTTCTCTTTCTGGTGACATCTGAACCTTCATCCGTGGAATGCAGTTCTGCATCTGGATGGCTTAAAGATGGGTTTCCAAAGAAAGCCTTTAGTCTTCTCGGCCAGGTATCACCACCCACTCCCTGCAGAGAAGTCAGCACCTGTCACCCTTTGCAAACCACTCTGGTCTGTTAAGTGGAAAACCAGTGCTTTTCGAGTGAGTGAACATCAGAGTTCTTATTTCTGCCACTTCAGGGTCAAAAGGGATGAATTAAAACTCCTTAAAACACACTTCACCGTTCCTTCACAGCGATTTTAGTTTAAAAGCCAGGGATTTGTGGGTGATTATTTGTTCTTCTTGCCATGTGTTATCTGTTTTCCCCCCTAGCAATCGATAATTCACAGAATCAAGCAGAAACAACTGCTCATCTGTCAGACTCCCCCACTCCACCCAGTCAGCACGTTCACTGAGGGCTGGGCTGCATGATCTCGTACAATACACTTGGGCAGCCGCGATTCCAGCCTTGGAAAGTATGTTATAAGATGATCGGTGGGATTAAACGCTGGACTCCTGCCATGAACAACTCAGCAAGCAACCTCTAAATCTTCTGAGACTTGTAGGTGCAAGTTGAATATGCAAGTGCTTATGAATAAGAAAAGACATTTAAAATATATACTTAATTTATTTTGGTGTTGGTGTCCATCCATCTGTCCATCCATCCATCCATCCATCCATCCAGTAGTCAGCCATTCCGTGTCTTCCACGAACACTGAATATTTGCAGTAAAGGATTGACCTTACCCAGACAGAGTTTTGGCCCTCTGTCCCTTGCTCTTGGGGGGTAACCCTAAACCTGACAAGAATGACTTTGTTTACCTGGGGACCTTGGACCATGCTGGATGGTCTATGCTAACAATGTGACTAGGGCAGAGAGCTTGATCCCCAAGATACTAACAACATCCTTAGAGGAATTTGAGTCAAAGGCCAGCCATGCAGATGTTCAGTCATGTCTTTGGGAAAAACGTCCAATAAATCTCTGGACACCAAGCTTTGGGTGAGCTTCCTAGTTGGCAGTTTCCATACATATCATCACATGTCATCGATGGGGGAATAAGCACCGTCTGCATAGCTCGGCTACGAGAGCACAGCAAGAAGTTCTACCCCTGCTTTGTCCACTGTACCATTTCCTGTTGCTGATCTTAATTTGCATCCTTTCACTGTAATGAACCATAACTCAGTGTAACAGTCTTGCTGAATTCTGTGAGTTCTAGTGATGTATGAGGTGGTCTTAGGAAGCTCCTGCATCACAAACAACCTATGCAAAAAGCCAGGACCTACATGAGCACGGAGACACAGAGATGGGAACACAGTCTCCTTCTTCATTTCCAAGGTAGACAAGGAAACTGATAGTTGACAATACAAGGCAATATAAGGGAATACAAGGGAATGATTGCACCTACCGCCAATTACTGACCCTTCTGGGGTTGGATGCATTCTTTGCAATTGGTTGCATTCTCAGGGTTGCCTTTACAACCAGCATTTTTGTAGAGGATGCTTCCACCAGATGGTATACTCAGGTGTGTAAGAAATATGATTTTTTATTCCTCTAAACTTACTGTAATTTCTCTTCCTTGCCTTCCACTTTCTACTCATGTGGCAGAAAGTTCACCCCGTCATCCATAGGTAGGTCAGTATGGTTTTTTGTTAGTTCTGAGTTCTCCTTGCCCTTTTCCAAAAGCCGCTTCTGTAAGTCTCAGGCATTCCCGTAGTGCCTGTCTTGGGATGGAGTAAGGGAGGATGGCATTGGTCATTAGTCCCCCTTGTGAAGTCTGGTCCTCATCTGTCCATCCTGTCTCATCACAGCTGTGTCCTTGCTCTGCTGGTTTCTCTCTAACTGAGCTGGTCTACATCATTTCATGGACACAGAGGAATGTTAGCGCCTTTCGAAGTGGCTATAGGGCTATGGTAAACTCTGAGGCTGAGGGTCTCTGTACCTAGACTTGACAGACCTCTCTCTACCCTCCTATATTTTCCTTGCCAATTTCCCCACTTTCCCTGTGGCTCTACTCAAGAAAGTCTGGACGGAACTATGTATTGGCTTCCCCAATACCCATTCCAACCCCCCTCTAGCTTTTTTTCTGAACTGTAGAGAGTAAACTAAATGTAAAACTAAATGTAGTAAACTAAAACAATGTTTCCCAAAGACGCTTGTAGCTAGGGTTCCATCTGTATCCTGTGTTCTGCCAAGAAGAGACTGCTCACAGGACCGAGGGGGAGAGGTGAGCTCTACACAGGCACAGGTTACCCTGCGCAGAGAAGTTAGCCAACACAGTGGCTGAGGACTCTGGTGCTTCCTAATTAGCTTTGATGATGTGTGTATCAGGCAATCTCTAGCATGTACAGCTGCACGGGGAGTAGTGGCATCTGCCATGATTTTTTGCTAGAATATTGTGGTGGTATAACTGAGCCATTTTCCTGGCTGCATTGCTTTCGGCTTTGGAGCATCTAAGTTTGTTTATGTGCCCCTCACAGATCCAATATTGGATGTTGACTGCATGCAAGACTGCTGTTGACTGCATGCAAGAACCCCGACCCATACGTATATTGATATATTAAGAACTCCATTGTCTGTTTATTGATTTACAATGGGAAATGTTATTATCTAGGCTTCCAAATGGATGTGAATCAGCACATTTTCCTCCTGCATACAAATATATGGGAGCCCTAATTGCCCATAATAATTTAAAGGCTGCTTAGGAGGCATGGAGATATAACAAGAGAAACTAGTTGGATTTTCTAGTGCTGAGATCCAAGTGTCAGTAAGGAACCATCCAGGTCAGAAAGGGTCATTGTCCCCCCAGGGGTGGTAGAACATCCACGTGATTTTGGGGATTTAAAGTCAGTGGCATCTACGTTCTCCCTGCCTTGCCTCTTACTTTGTATTCTGTATACGCACTTTAAAGGATGAATCAGTAAGATAGGAATTCCCCAGTGCCACGATAAAAAGTAACATCCCCACAAGTGAGCATCATTTTTATAATCACACCCATTGTGTTTAAAAGTCCTCAGTGACACATTGATGTGTTTTTGTGGCTATGCAGCGGAACACAAACTACAAAATACGTGAGAAAAAACCTGAGAGCAGAACAGTGATTAGAACGTTCAAGAGTGAGCCCCCATCAAGGTCGTCTTAGATTTATATATCAGTATATTTTTTAAGGGTAAATGATCCATTTTTATAAATAACTACACTACGAAGAGAAAAATTCTAAAATTGACATGTGGATTGGTTATGGAGTGGGGAAAAAAATCTTTGTTTTGAAATTAATACCTCACACCTCCTCTTGTTTACCCCATCTTCCCATGGCTAAGGGTGTTTTAATTAGAACTGTTTTCTTACAAAGGTATGCATATGTATTGTTTAATATTAAGTCTGCTAACAGTGTCTTAATTTTGTGCCTTGGCTGGGTACCTAGAACTTGGAATTCATTTACAGCTAGCCAAGCTTAGGTAACGATAATGATAATTAAATCTCATGCTTCAGTATCTAAGTACGATAATGCTTCAGGCACGAGGGAGGAAGTTTTCTCCTTTCTGTGCCATTTTCCGATTGGTTAGGTGCGTTACAGTGATTTGAATGCATCTTTTCATTCCTAATGCAACTAAGAACAATTACCAGGGGCTAGACAGTTGGGTCAGGTCTGGAAATGATGACATCTGTGATGTTCTGAATCAAAATGGCATATGCCTATGTGACTAAAATCAATAGCAGACCCAAGGAATTACAGTAACAAGGCTATGAAATTTATGTCCTAGGAGTTGGAGGTGACCGGCATCAACCTACAATCTTACCTCCATTCGCCTGCTTCCTCCATGTTTCTTTTTATCTACTCGCAAATCATTTTTTCCTCTTTCCCTTGTAGTTTTCATTTTTATCCTTCTCTCCTTCCCACATTTACATACATCACTGGCATCTCAGGCATGACTGCTGTCTACTTTTAGAAGCAAAATTTTAAGATATCATTGGTAGCTGTGTAAATGTGTCCTAGGATCAATATTAGTTCCTCAGTATACTATTTTTGGGAAGATGGAATATTGAGATACGGGCAGATGTTGGCACTTTTTTTTTTTTAGAGAGAGAACTCGCAGGTGCGTGTGAGTGGGGAGCGGGGATGGGGATGGAACAGAGGGAGAGGGAGAGAGAGAATCTTAAGCAGCCTCCATGCCCAGTTCAGAGCTCAACGTGGGGCTCCATCTCACAACCCTGAGATCATGACATGAGCCCAAATCAAGAGTAGGACACTCCACCAACTGAGCCACACTCCACCAACTGAGCCACCCAGGCGCCCCGGTTGTTGGCACATTCTTAACTGACAGTGTCGATGTAGTAATTAGAGGTAGGCTGCTCAGCTTTAACTTTAACCTTTCTTCCCGATGGCTTATAATGCTGTCAGTCCGCCCTTGCACCTGTTCTACCAACAGAGTATGTCCTCTTTGCCAAGTGCTGTCCTGGGTGCTGAAGTTAGTGATGTAGCTCCAACTGGGGAGACAGAAATAAATAATGGCAACCCCCTTCAATACAAAGGATAACGAAAAACATAGATGAAACATTTAAAATGCATGAATTATAAAATACGTGAATTCTACCGATTCATGGCGATGAACTTTTTTATGGTTCTAAGTTTATGCTTAAAATGTGACAACTTGAGAGCAATTATACCTTCTAACTGATGAAACAAATTAGGTGCTATGAGTAGTCATATTTTGGGTTTAAATTCTTTTTTATTTAACTGGAGGGAATTTTTCGTATGAAGACTATATAATCACTGATGTTTAAAGCTTCTCTAATTCCAAGTCACATATTTATTATTACTTCCGCCTTAGATTGTAAACAAGGAATTACAAATGCTTGCACCAGAACGTATTAGTTGTGGATATATTAATTGCAAGAGACAGAAACCCTACTGAAACCAGATTAGGCAAAATGGGGAATTTATTGGTTCATAAAACTGGGAATTCCAAGAGTGCCACTGCTTTCATGCATGACTGATTCTAGGATTTAAACAGAGCCATGGGCAGTAAATCCTTTCCTGCTTCTCAGCTCTGCCTTCCCTTGTCCAGATACCCGTGCAATCTCTCTGTGACTGTGACTTCTCCTTGCATCACTCTGTGTTTGTGGTTGGTTTGGGGTTTATTTTGTTTTTTCCTTTCCTGATGGTATGCCTTTGGCTGATATGTGTCATAATTATGGCATTTCTGGCTTCTTTTCTGCCATTATTGCCAGTAGGAACTTAGAACTATGGAAACAATAGAAAACACAAACACACAAAATCTGTTTCTAATTTTACAATGGAGGTGGGGACCTGTAGGGAGGGAAGGTGATGGATCCATGGAGGTGGGAGGGAGAGGAACATCCCAGAAAACGCAGGCTCGGGATTCTTTGCTCTCTACCAGGTCTACCAGTGGTAGGCTGCTGTGTTTCAAATGGCCGGGGGCCTTGACCTCATGCATGTCTGTTCCCCCGGCCCTCTGGAAGGAACACCCTGGAGTCATTCCAAGGTACATCGTGCTCCTCACTAGCCCATAAAGGAATAAAGAGCATTTCGTAGGATGCATTTTCCTCGCGGAAGATGAAATGTGTGAAAACACTTCTGGATTTCATAAGAATCTGTCTTAGGAATCTGGCTTACAGTGTGCTAGAATTCCACACCTCCCAAATGTGTACAATTTGTATTTGTGATTGAATTTCATTGTAGATTTTTTTTTTTTTTTCAAAGAATGTCATGGCTGGGTTCCTGCTTTCAAAATTCTCCTCTATCTTTTTACTACTTGTGGCTTAATTCCCTCTGCCTCTGACCTTATCCAAATGTCCTTTTAAAAAAACACATGTTTGAGTTTGTCCCCTCCCAGTAAAGCACCTCTAAATGGAGGACCCAGTTTTCATCTGTGGGAAATTCTGTGACTGTCTGAGCTCCACCAGTAGGCGAAGCCCAATGGGACGGGCTTGATCTGTAGATAATGGCAGGCCCACCTTGGGGGCATTGTGTGGTCTGCAGAGACCAGCTTAGCCAATGTAGCTGCAAGTTTTAAATGTGTCATGGTTGAAATGCAGGTAAGAATCTAAACATAGTATGTTTTTATCTAAGCATAGTACATTTTTATTTTTAAAAGGATTTGTCCGTGATCCATTTAGGGGAATGACATTTCTGTCTGTGCACCGCCAGAGGGAACACACTCATGTGATGGGTTGAGAGATAATACTGTTTTCTCTGGGGGCTCCCCACTCGTCCTGCATGGATGTGTTATTTGCTTCTGGGGAATGCTGATGGAACATTTCTCTTTAGCATCATTTTACTTATCACTCTGGGAAGTATTACAGCTCTGTTTTATGTAAATACTGGGTATGCATTAGAGGACATTGGGCTGCATTTTTTATTTTATTTTTTTTTATTTTTATTTTTTTTCTGTAAGTGTACCTTTTTAACACTTTAGGAAGCTGAGAAAATATTTCGTGATATTCTGGTCATTTATTTATGCAAATAAATTGGGCAGGATTGTACCAGTATTTTTTTGACTATCCTTCCCTACTGATAGGAGCACAGCTATTATCCACTCTCTTGATGCTCTTGTCCACTCTCGTATACATATAATATATCCGATTATGTACGTTTTACATAGCTTCTTCATAGCCGTATCCTGTATACCCCGTGCTTCTCCAGGGACATGAGGAAGTACATTGTTTCTGTTGAACCATCAAACTAGCCTCCTTTCGTCCACCTGCTTCTATTCCTACCTGCCTGCGCTCCGTGCTCTACGGATTTACCCGGTTGTCTATCCACGAGATACAGACCATGTCAGCCCCTTGTGTTAGAGCTCCCCATTGTGGTCGTGATAAAATCTCTGGGACAGCTGCCAGGGCCACGCCCAGTCTGTCCCCTTTCTACGTGTGTGCACCCACGTTCCAGCGCGCTTTCACACGCTTAACAAACCACTCACTCACGCTCGACCGACTCCTTTCTGCGCCTCTGAGTCCAACCTGGACTTCCCTTGGGGCCTTTGAAGTCACTGTTCCATTTTGGGAGGAGCTCGTTTCCCCGTTCAGGGTATCTGTGAACGATGGCCGTGACGTGCTGAGCACTGGCTCGAAGGCATACCTGTCTCATCCTATTGACTGCAGCACGTCCATGGGCTGAACTCAGAGTCAGGCAAGGCAGACGCGTTCCTTCCCTTTCATGGGAGGGACTCCAAAGTCGCATAGCAAAGCTGTGAGTGCATGATGGGTGCAGAATCCTGCCCAGTTGACTCAAACCACCGCATTTGGCTGGTCCTTCTCATCCTTAGCTCATTCAGTTAAGACACCCTTCCAGATGTCTTAGCTCTCTGTCCTCATGTGGCATGCCACCAGAGGCATCTCTTACATCGCTGCACCTTATTTCCTAAGATGACCTTGTTCGCACATCTCTGTGTGTCCCTCCCTCCTCACTAGAACGGACGGTCCCTACCTCAGCTCTCAGCGCCTAAAACAGCCCAGATACACAGTAGGCCCTCGGGACAGTGTTGTCGGATTCATGACGGGTGCAAATGTCGGTTTCTGTTCCCATTCATGTTTGCATATTATCTGATTTCCCTTAGAATTCATGAGGAGGTCAGGTTTCGAGCCCAGGATCTACAGGGGACACAGCCTGTGTCCAGGAGCCCGTTACTTTCTCTCCTGCCCTGTTTTCTCCCCCGTGAAAAGAAGCTATGAAGTTGCAGAGGTCCGTACTCTGCTCTCTGTGCTGCCTGTCTGTGATTACAGCCCTTGAGCCTGTTGAATAAGGTAGAAATGTACGCTGATTTCATTCCGGAGTGCCGTGGGAAGTGGTCTGCCCGCGGTCTGAACGGCACCCCTGGGCACTGAAAGCCTTCTCAGCAGGTGCCGCTTGTGTCCCTGCGAGGGGCAAGTACTGTGCCCGAGGTTGAAGACGGGGTCCGCCAGGCAGGCAAGGACGCTGCCTCTAGAGTCTCACAGGAACAGCAGATGTGAGATGCCGGCATCAGCAGGTCACCCAGAAATCATTCCCGCGGGGTCTGGGAAAGTTCTGAAGACGTGGGCGCGGGGCTGAGCATGGTTGCTAAAATAGGTCTGGCCACAGACACACTCTCACCTCCGCGGCGAGCGATTTTAGCCACGTCTAATGGCCTCTCAAACCGTCACATATCCTATATGTTTTGGCTTCATGTGTCATGGGTGATATATCCCCCTTTCCCTTTGTTCCAGTGAAAACTGGAGGCAGCTCCATGCATGGCAGAGAATCTCCCTCTCTCTCTCTCTCTCTCTTTTTAAAGATTTTATTTATTTATTTGACAGAGAGCAGGAGAGTGAGAGAGAGCACAAGCAGGGGGAGCAGAAGAGGCAGAGGGAGAAGCAGGCTCCCCGCTGAGCAGGGAGCCCAATGCGGGGCTCGATCCCAGGACCCTGAGATCATGACCTGAGCCGAAGGCAGACGCCCAATTGACTGAGCCACCCAGGCGCCCCAGAGAATCTCTCTTGATAGTCATTCCTCCCGACAGGAAAACAGCGTATTCACTGCCCCTGGACTTGGGTGCAATGCTAATGTTCCCTTAGCCGACAATCTATCCAGTAACTGTCAAGAAAATGTCTTTTGTGACTAATCTTACACGTACAAATCACACAGAAGCAAATCATGTCTTAAGTGAGGCCGTGTGGCTTAGGGGTTGTAGAGCCCAACCAGCTTATATAACAAAACCCTTTTAAAACCGTCTCTGGGGAATCCCTGGGAAATGCTGTGTTTATCATCAAGCTGTTTTGTTCCCTGTGCCCTGTCGGTCAGAGGGACGTGCTCTTGGACTCCTGGCTTCACCGTGAACCGCAGAAGCCCCAAAGCAAGCCCCTTGTTTGTGGTGGGGGGTCTTGGGAAGCTGTCAAAATGGGACCCGCGAGGACTTACCTTAGTCTGACATTAAACAGTACGTGGATGGTTTAGCCTAAAATATTGAATATTGAGTAGGGGAAGGAACAGGTAAAGGAAGGCTATCTCCTGCTCAGAATTGGCCTCAACTTCTCGGAACCATTGCTAGTCTTCTCCAAAAGCCAGAGTCACGCTCTCTTAGTGTTTGCCGTCAGTATTTTTTCTCTTAACCTACCCATCCCCTTTCACCACCCCCTGCTACCCATCCACTTTCCAGCCCATTTAAAACCAGTTAAAAACCCTTCCCGGCTTTCAGGTGTCTGAGACCTGATCTACGTCACTGATCCGTTAGCACATACTCGAATTCGGAGAGCTATGTCACCGGTGTTACTCGCCTTTCTCCCATGCTTGGTAATGGGGATTTTATGGCAGAATAGATTATCTGGGGTCACAAGGCGATTTCATCTTCTGTTTCCTTGCATGAGTGTGGATCTACCAGCTCAGCTCTGAGGAAGCCTGCCTGCCTCCCCGCGATCCCACGCCCGGGCCGGCCCTCCTCCCCACCAGGCTTGTAGCTCAGCACGGCGAGGCTCTCTGACCTTTGATGTCCCGAGCTTTCATGCACACTCGCATCTCCACAGCCTTTTTGCATGGTGATTGGTCATATGACGTGTGTATTTAGACTTTTGGAAGAAAGTTCAGAGGACGTAAGCCTCAAAGGGCTCTATCCCTCTTTGTGGTTGATGGGATGTCCTTTTGCAAATCGATTCTGGTTTTCATTCTCCTGCTTCTCTTCCTCTTCCTCCTCATCCTCGTCCCCATGACCATCTTTGTCCTCGTCCATGAGTAGCTAATATATTACTCAAGAAAAGCACAAAGCACAGAGGGCAATGCTATTAATTTAATCGTCTTTCCAGGGGCTCCCAACAACCCTTTTCCCCTGTCTCCTTCCTGACACACCCCATCCTTGTTATGTATAAGGTTATATAATTGTATAGATTACACAAGACCTGAACCGTCAGTCCTCACACACGTTGAGAAGGTGCACACATTTCTGCGTGTTGCTTTGGGTCCATTAAGAATATGTCTGACATGGCATTTCCATGTCAGAACACATGGATACATAGTATTTCATTGAGCAAATGTATCATCATTTATGTGCTCAGTCCCCTACTGTTGGATGTTTCGCTTATTTCCAATCTTCCTATCAGGTAATGCTGCAAAGAATATTCTTGCGTGTGTATTATTTCCTACATGTGAGTATATGCATGCCTGCTAAACCTTTAGAAGTTGAGTCGTAGGAAAGCTATGGCCAAATTCTGTAGGACTTTTGGGTTTTCCTGTGAAATGGCAGCTTTTAAAAACGGAGAATTTCGTAGCACTTAGGAGAGCCAAGAGTGGCCTTAGTTTTTCTTCCTCTACCCTGCTCCATCTGGAAAGCTGGTCCATAGAACCCAGGGCTGGAAGGCCTTCTGCAGCAAGAAAGCAAGATATTTCACTTTATTTTCCCCATTTCAAGTCACAGTCTTTTCTCAGTCCCGGAACCTAGAGGGGTGTGGCACGCTCAGGGGTGTCCCAGGGCTCCCTTTGGCGGTCATTTTGCCTTCTCTTCGTCATGCAGGAATCGAAGGCCTGTCTTGCAATCAGTGGTGTCTGAGATTCAGTGAAATGTGATGCTTTTTGTAATAAGAAATAGGACAAATGATGCGATTTAGAAACAATGAAACCCTTTGCTTCTTGTCAGATGTGTTGTTTGGATAAATCTTCAACGGGTCGTGTGAACTCTCTAGGTTAATAATTCAGTACGACTTCTGTTGTCGGTGCTCGTTTTCACCATCGGCGTGGATGCATCTCGAATTTCTTAGGGAAAGAGATGAGTTTTTATTCCTCCTTCAGTTAAATATTCAACAGTCTGAATTACCCATTCACAAGATGGATCAGGTCATGCATTCCCGAGCTCACAAGCTCCATGCCTCCCGTGTTCTCCCTCCTCTTAGGATCAATCCCTAATGACTTTGGCCAGTACCCGTCCCCAGCCCCCCCATTGAAAAACAGCTTCCTGAGGGCAGGATTTTTTAAAACCTAGCAGCAGACCTGCAGGGGCTGCCTCTTGATAGACACTTGATGAATGTGTGTTGAGTAAATGTCTTTATAGCCCCACCATTGTTCCTGAAGCACAAACACAAACGCAAATGCGAATCTCACCCGGAGCGCTGGTGGAACGCTAGGGTTCCTTCTGTTCGATGGGATTGCTCTGTCCAGGGAGAGGGATCGGGGCGGGCCGACCACGGCCGAGTGCCATGTGCATCCTCCGTTTTCCTGACACCTTCTACCAGAGCAGGATGTCCCTGCCCATACGGACATACGGTGACGTTTCGTGGTGTCAGTGCGCCGAGAGAGAGGCTCTCCACTGCAGGAAGAAGACGTGGGATTGTTGAGTAACGGTGTCGTGTGAGGGTCGATCAGGAACTCTCGTTTGCCAACACTCTTGGTTTCATTTGCCGGGACCTTCACGATGCCTTTGTCCCTCTGCCCACATTCTACTGCTTTCCCTGCCCCTCAGAGTTTGCCTTTGTCTCTCCCTCCCTTTTCATTGATGTGAAGTCTCCTAATGTCACACCCCACGTGTGTTCTGGGGATTCCTAGTTGTCCCTGATATTTCTATTTTTTCTTCTCCATCGTAACTGCACCGCACGTTCATCTGGTCACATGGGCACCACGGAGAGAGACCGGGTGTTTGACCGTCGCTGTCCGCTGGGGGTTGCCGGGGGCTGCGTGATCGAGGATAGCGAGGGCTGATTCTCCAGTTGTACCAGGAGAAGGAGGCGGGCCCGAAGATGCCAGTCCCAACGGGCGTGTGGAAGTGAGTGTCTTGGACCAACGGTTAGGACAGTGAGAACCTGCCCGGAGCCCAAGCCTTCTCCCCACTGAGCTGCCGCACGATGCCAGGCTGCTCACGTCTCGGCAGCCTGGTGAAAACGCCCCGGTCCCCTTCAAGCCCCAGCCGTTTTAGTCTCTGCTTCAGCCACTGAAACGGGGCCCACACTGGTAACGCTCCTGGTCTGTCGCCTGCGCAGCCGGGTCAGAAGCCTGGGGTAAAGCTCTCTCTTCTGTTCTTTGGACATGGTGCCAGGCTTGCAAGACTAATGGGAAGAAGGGGACAGAATGTGCAGTGGTCCTTGGAAGCGTCTCTGTCTTCAGCGTGCACTCGTGAGTGCCAGGTAGAAGAGGACTTGGCAGGGTGGGGGTTGGAAGGGGCGTAGGGTGGCAGGTGCGTGCAGGTCTGTTTCGGTCCTGGCGGTCCCAGGAGGACGGCCATCCCGACTGTCCTGCTGTGTGCCTCAGAGCCGAGCCAGCGTGCCAGGGAGGAGGCTTTGCTTGCCACGAGTGGGATGGAACCTGCGGAAAAGTACTTCACGGAATATAAAAAACAATCAGACTTGGAAACCCACGTCGGCGGCCAAAGGAGACCGAAGCATCGCTGACCAGCACCCCTACCTCCTGGGAGCTTCCCTTCCAGCTGTTTTTGGTCCAGACTAGAGCTTGCTGGAACCCGCCCACCGAACCGAGGCACCGTGACCGGGAGAGCTGGAGGCCACGTGGCCCAGGGGTCTCCACGGGGATGGGATTCTGCAGGAAGCCAGGCATCTACACTAACACGAGCCCTCCCATGTGGGCATGCTTGGAAGTGTGTTTTCTGGGGTCTCTGGAGGGATTCGTTTCTCAATGAGAGATCTTACTCTCGTTGAATTTACTACATGCGTATTCTTTTGTACTCCGTATCTTTGATTTCATATTTTATTAGCATTTCCCAGCTTATCACATGGTCTTTAGGCCTATATCCACCTGCATCGTGAGGGATGAAACACATTCTCACGGTGTGAGCCCGGCCGGGTTTAGTGTGGGACATACGGTATCTGTCTCACATTGGTTCATTTTCAAAGTGAATGGGTAATGATGTGAACGCAGTTTAATGAGTCATCTCCTTTTCCCCTTTATTTTAAGTGCCGTTGCTCTTTTTATTACATATTATATACCCATAATAGTCAAAATAGGCACCGTGACACGTGAGCCTTGAAAATCCTCGCTGGAGCTTCATGGAGTTGGGGCTGTCCCACACCCCACTCCGTGCAGCGTGAGCCGGGTCAGAGGGCGCTTGTGCATCTCGGCGTTCGGTCACCTCCACTCCAGATGCCCTTTGGGGTGGACCCTCCGGGACAGAGTCAGGCTGGGGCATTCAAGACTTGATTATAAGTGCGAAGCCGAGATATGCCTACTACTCGTGTTTTGCATGTCGCAATCTAACTGCAGAGGCAGTAGAGAAATTTGATTATCCTGTATGCATAGGGAGACGCAAAGGTACGGCGACCCTTTAGCGGTATCTTTCCTGTAGTAACAATGGGTGCACGGTTCCTCTTCTAGACGCTGTACTGAGTTCCGAGGAACTATGTGTCTATTTGCATTTCAACGTGACTATTAATTATTTAACTATTATAAAAATTTTATTTCATTTTATTCTATATAACTTAGATTTATTTTATTATAAATAAAAATTATTATAATTTTTATTATAATATAATTATAATGACATATAATTATTAATTATAATATATAAATATTAATTATAATGACATATAGGAGGGCAGATCTTTTTCTGTTGGGTCTTTTTTTCCCCCATAAATATGCTTGGCTTTTCTTATGCAAATACATGTATTTAATAAAATTACCAAGATATTCTCTACCTCCTTAAACACACACACACACACACACACGCGCGCGCGCGCGTCATTGGCATGTTGATTGAAAAATGCACTGTATTTTACTTTCATTGGGGGGAGTGGGGACATCAGTATCTGTATGTTATTCATCCTTTCCTCTAGACGCCTCAACTCTGTAAACAACAAAACCCCAAAGTATCCAAAATCTTAATTTGAAGTCCCTTGGAAAGAGTCCCCGGGGCATTTGCCATGTGATAAAAAGTACTTAAAGGAAAAAAAAAAATCAAGCTTGGAAATCCGTGTGGGCATCACACGACCCACCCATCGGTTGTGCATTGGAAAAACCACCGGAGACCGCTTGTACCATGTCCATAATGCAGACGGTGTCACGCCTGCAGTGGGTCACACACGGGGATGCTCAGGCCGGTGTCTGCCCGGCGAATGACGGCGCCTGCTGCCTGCTGTGTGTTCACTCCACTTTCTAATGTTTTGAAACATGGCTCATCGTTCTGTGCAAGTTCCTGACTTGGGGCCAAGCCAGGGCAAGCTGAGGGATTTGAGAGCACGAGGACGCGCTTTCTCGCCCCTGCTCTGCACGAGACCTGGGCTTGGCGGTGTGTCGACCTCCCACTTGACTCTCCAAAATGGAGCACGATTTTTTGTTCAGATGTTCCACTCGTACCAGTCGCAGATAAGGCTTCGCTTGCGATTTATGAAATCGTTCAAAAACTTTTCTACCACTCAAATGATCACACATGCTTCTTTGGTGCAGAGGAAGCCCTCCTTGATGAATAGTGAAGTCCCTACTTAATTAACAATGATGATAACAAAGCTATTTACTGAACATGTTTCCACTCTGTTCTAATGGTTTCATTCGCATCAATGTATCAAATGATCAGGTCGCTTTATTAAGTAGGTGCTGTTATTTTCTTCATGTTTCAGATAGGGAAACCGAGACACATAGAGTCATTTCCCAAGGTCTCTTGGACTGTAAGCACAGAGTCAAGATCCAGTCCCACGTGCTTGGTTCTCTTGCCACCCTTCCTCCACCACATGATGGGACTCCCTTCCCACTCCCTGTGGGTAGCTGACACACGCGTTTAGAGCTGTTCCTTCTTTCTACCATTGGGTATTCCACGATACTCGTCGAATGACTGGAGGCAGCCTTGATCTTTTTCACACCATCTTGAATCATCCAATGTCATTTGAGTTAATGCATTGTACCCAACTTGTGGTTTGGAGGAAAGCCCCATGGAGCCTGGGCCAGGCCAGCTAGTTCCTTCCCCCTCCTTCATCCAGTGGGGTAGCCAAGGAACGTTCCTCACCGTGAAGAGGGAGGTGCAACAGAGAAAGTCTGATCAGGCCTCGTTGTGTTGCACCTACTCGTGTCCATTGGCCAAAGCAAGTCACAGGGAGACCCCGAAGACAAGGGATGGGCAAGTAACATGCATCCGCCATGGGGCTAAAAGAATCCACGCAGCACACTCAAAGATTAATAAGGTGCAAAGTACCGATTATTTATAAAGAATAATCTAATTTATCACAGACCCACTTCAGAAACTGTGTCTAAACTATCCTTGGATTTTTCTAAATATAGAGAACTTTCCCGAGCCTTAAACATTTCAGATAATTTAGATAACGATAAATATTAACACCAGTGCAAGTCCTCAGCTAGTTCCTGAGTTACCAGTAATAACAGGCAGCCAAAGGCCAGTGTTCAGAGTTCGCTACAGTGGGGTCACGCAGAGAGGAAAAATACAAAACTAAACAACAGGGAATAACATTTTTTGGATGTTTCTGATATAGATCTTCTTGGCCAACTCTCTTTAGAAATTATTTTTTCTTAAATTGTATTTGTTGGGAGCCCAGAAAAAGCATACTTTGAGAAGTTTCTTTGCTTTTCTTTAAAATACATTATTCTAGAAACTTCCTTAAGAAAAGTAACAACAATCTGAAAATTTAAAGAGGAAGTTGATCGTGACTCTTGTAAATATTGGGGTTAAAATGTGCATGACAAGTCTTTCATTATGGAATTATTAAGACACTACTTCTGTGTAACTCAGTGACAGGGAAGGAGCATGCTTTTACCAAGTGAGCAGAAAATGTCTTTTTCAGAGAGGAAGGGAAAAGGTGGGTAGAATTTTAAAAAGCAACCTAGACCTGTTTCTTGAGAAAACCTGTCTCGTGGGTTGATAAGGTAATAGGTGCAACCAGGTACAAGAATTTGCCTCTTTACGTAAAGTAAATGGATATGAAACACAACAGGGTCAGGGTCACCTGCTAAAAATTCAAATCTGAATATACTAATTGGAGTCCGGTTCAAGTTTATTAAATTCATACAAAGATTTATATTCCTATCGATTCTCAAAAATAAGAAAACCTCAGTATTACCTAACAAGTGTGTTAAAATTTATTACCTTTTCCAAATGTTTGTTTAAAATATGGATTCCATTGGGCATATTTCAGTGACAAATATATAAAGATAGTAGGTGTTACTTTTTGGACAGTTAATTTTCTAATATCAAAGTAAAATATATTATTTTGGAAAATAGCCCTTTGCAAGAGACCCTTCTTTGCACATTAGGACAGCAAGATTTTTAAAAAGAATAATCTAGATTTCTGAACATTTCTTCTGATTTTAGTGATTAAGATACATTTTTTTCCCCACAAGTATTTCCTTAAGCAAAGAAAATATTTTCCTCGTTAAGTTAGCTGTTTCTGGGATGGAAAATTCTGAGGAAGAAAGCAGTCTAAAAGTGACATGCCACTGGGAAATTAATTTAAAAACTTTCCGCTTAAGTAGATAAGAGATTTCTAGCAAGATTACTAGAATGTTTTCTATGCACGTTTAGGTTTGTTTCAAAACAGACTATTTTAAACATCCCATGTATGAGAATTTCCCAAAGAAACAATGAATAAAAAAATAAAAGACAAGAAGAGTTGAATCTCCATGTGGGTGGTTTATGAGTTTTATCACTTGTGCACAACCCGACCAATCGGTCATGTCTGTCTATCGCCATTTTGAATTTGAGTCTATAGAGAATTCTTAACTCAACTAGAAAAATGACCAAGAGCAACTATAAATTGCCCTCAAGTAACTCATCCTAGAAAGGGCCAGCTGGTAATATTTTCAGCTTTGCAGCTCTTCAACGACTCAACCGTATCGTGAAAGCAGCTGGAGATAGCCCAGGGGCAAATGGATGTGGCTGTCTTTCCAATAAAACTTTATTTACAGACACTTAAATTGGAATTGCACATGCCGTATGTCCTGAAATATTACTCCTCTTTTAATTTTTTTTCAACAGTTAAAAATATAAAAAAATAAAAAAACATTTTAGTTTGCAGGTTGTAAAAAAAACAAAACAAAACAGGCATTAGGATGAATTTGACCCATTGACCTATAATTTGGCTAACCCCTGATATAAAGGTTATCAATGGGAAGGCGGGTACAGAGTGAGCTTCAGTCAAGTGAGAACTGTATTTAACTGAGTGCATACAAAGTAACTCCTACATATAAATATGGGATAAAAGGGCTAATAATTAAGAGCTCTTAAAAACAGTAAGAAAAACTCTAATGGTTCAATATAAAAATAGTGAAATGACAAGAACAGAAAATTTGCCAAAATTATCTGCAGATGGCTCTAAAGCCTTGAAGAGACATGCAGCCTCGCTCAGGAAAAAAGCAGCACAAATCGTCATCCAGCAGATTGACGAGGATCAGAGTTCTTGATAAAGAAAAGCGCCAACAAGGTCGGTAAAAGGAGGCTCTCTTTACATTGTTCTTGGTGACGTTAAACCAGTACAATCACGTTGCAAGACAGTTGGACATCCACCACTGTTTTTAAAATGAACATCACTGTCCAGCCAGAGATCCCATTTTTAGGAATGTCGCCAATGGCCCGTGCGTGCAGAGATCTGTGCAGGGACACTCACTGGGGCAGCAGTGACACCGACGAGGGCTGGGAGCCATGAGATGCTTATCGAAATCGAACCGGTTAGTGTCGTGATGGTCGACGTTGAAGCCT
>CM052889.1:78477349-78505035 GCA_028534135.1 Potos flavus | reverse complement strand
GCCGCTATTAACCATTAACCACTGTCTGTCTGTCTGGCACCAGGGTCGAGAGCGAGGTTTTCACGCTGGGATCCTGCCTGTGATTTGAAATTTCTCAGGAATGGTGATGGGATGATGTCCATCTAATGGACATTAACAGGAAAAAGGTCAAGACAAATGGTGACTTTTTCGGGACTCTTAAGTATTCGAATTTTGAGATTTTTAAGGCGATAATCGAAAAGATGTAGACTCTTCCGTTACTGCATACATATTACCCTAGCTTCCCCCAAACCTCCCCACACACTGTTTGGTACCACGTGACGTTTCTGGCACGGACCCTTCTGGGCACGACTTTTTGTTCTGTGAAGTTCAACTCTGACTCCAGGCACGAATTCAGACTCGTTCTGCCCCCGCTTCGGCTAGGCTGGTGCAGGGATAATCCGACCTCTTCACAGCTCAAGTGGGCTATGCATGCATTTGGCTTCTATCCCAGGGTTTTTCTCGCCTTCAAGGAACCACATGGCATTCCCAGAAACATGGGAGAGTTTATGGCTCCCGGAGCCATCCTTGCCCCTGCAGCCAGCAGTTAAATGCTTCCCCCTGTCCTCCCTCAAGTGCTTGCTCTGCACTGACCCCACTGCCTCTCAGAAAGTCCACCGGGTCCAGCAGCCACCTGCCTCTTTTGATAGTCAGCTTGAGGACACATCGTATGTTTACCGTCCTTCTTTCTCTGCTCGTGCCTCATGCCCCTCACTCCTGCCCCCTGAAATCGCATTTCCAAGTAAGCCGGTCATGTTAAACTTTATCTGAGATTTCATTTTTCTGGAAGAATCCAGGCTAAGATATCTCGAGTGGGAAAAATTCTCTGCAAATGTTCATGACATATGAAAGAAGGTAAATTGAGTTGAAATCATTCTAATTTCCTTTTGCGGTAATAATTGTCAATAAATTCAGTGTGTCTCTCCTTAAAAAGGGCAAAAAAAAAAACCTGGATGGGATCAGCATTCATGGTTAAAATGTATTTTTCCCCTTGAAAAATGTATTTAATATTAGAGAGGCGGCTATTCATTTATTCTTTTAACAAATGTTCAACACCTCCTGCTAAGTCCCCTTCTGGATAAAGGCCCACTGCGGGAATAAGACAGGATTTCCATTTTCATGGAACTCATTCTGTGAGTCTGTTTCAATTACAAATTCAGAAAATTATTAATTGTTAGAAAAAATCACGCTGAAATATTCCCCCAGGCAACATTCAAGAAAAATTGTTATTTGGAGCCACTCCATTTTGGGTTGGTTTGCTAGGTGGCATTATTTTGAATATAGCTCGCTGACGTGGGGCACGGCTCGTCCTTCCAGAGAAAGAATGTGAATTTTGCACACAAAGACCCATGGGTTGAAACTGCCTCATAAATGTGAGAGTTGCCTGAAAAACATTAAGAACATTCAGTGTGTAATTGAACTAATGTCCAAGGTATGTATAGATGTCACCTAAAACTGGATTTTTTTTTCATTGAGAAATCAAATCTGACCACACTCGGTCCCTGTTTCCAGGTGGCAGCAATTGGCTGGCTCTTTCTGGCCCTGCACCGACTTGAGCAATCCTTGCATTTCTTTGTGTTCGGCACCTGCATGTTTATATCACCAACGGGCTCCTGTAATCCTTGCATCATTTCAGCATTGACCATTGCAATCAAGGATTATCTCCACACTGATTTAGGGAGAGACTTCTAACACCTGCAGGCAAGCAAATAGCATTGAATAATTTCAACAAACAGCCGCAGGGGAGCCCTAATAATGTATGTACCATTGGCCGTGCTGATGGGATGAAAATCGGGACACGGAGGATCTCAATGACTGGTTGTTCTGGAAAGCCTCCTCCTTAGACTCCATCTACGACATGATGGGGACAGCAGCCGCCCTCCTGGTGGGTTCTGGCTTCATCTCTAGGTGCGGGCAGCTGCTCTGGGTTGCACAGTTTGGCATCTCGTTTTCTCTGGCGTGGGGCTTCCTAGCTTCTCTCACCTTGACCTTGCTCCTTCCTTAGCTGGAGGTCTTTCTCGTCTGCTTCATTTTGCACGCATCCTCCTTCCTTTGATATCGGACAGCGTGGAGGGATAGGACAGACCTCACATTCCCCAAGTGTTCGTGTTAGGACCCACTGTGATATTGTGCCAGAACTTTGTACTACGTTCTTGGATTTCTTGGGTTCTTGGGTTTCCATCCTCATGGATTCCCAGGGGTTCTATGAGCTTGGACCCTCCTGTTTCTTCTCTGGGCTGCAGCTTCCTCCTGCTCAAAAGGGCATCAGTACCATCTGACCCCAGTGCCCTTCCTGCTGACAGATAAGCTGGGCGTGGGGACGCATTTTGAAAGGCATTTTGCTTTGCACACACCCGTGCTCTTGGTCACGTGGCATCATTTGCCTGCCCAGAAACACAGAAATCCAAATCCTGGTGCGTATAACATCTTTGCCTTCCATGAGATTTTTGGTACAGTTAATAGTCCCAAGGATTCTGATTAGAATGGACGGAGCCCAAGCTTTGTATTTTTCTCAATATTTTATTATAACAGACTTCAGACCCGCAATCATGTTGATCAAATTTTATAGTTAGCACCCGTCTCACCACCACCTAGTTTCTATAATTACCATTTTAATTATGTCTGTGTTTTCATGTATCTGTCAGTTTATCCTTCTTCGCATGTATGATTCCATCTTATTTTTGACGCATTTCAGGATAAGCTGCAAACATCAGTAGACTTCATCCAAATATTTTAGGATGCAAATCATTAAGTAGAGTTCAGATTTGTTGATGGTTCTTAATGTCGAATTGACACATGCCACCAAACGCAGACCCCTATCAGGATAGATTCCCATGCTCCGTGGACCCCCTCCTTGTCAGTGCCCCCTCCTCACCCCCCGGAGACACTCATTATTCTATTTTTATCCCACCACAGGTTGGGTTGGCATCATCTAGAGTTTTTTCATAAATGGCATCACACAGTATATGGTCTTTTATATAAGGCTTCTTTTACTCAGAACGGTATTTGGGGGTCCGTCCATGCCGTGCTGTGTCTCTTTAGTGCATTCCCTTTTGCGGAGTAATTTTTGACAATATGAAGAAACCATCAACTGTTATTCCTTCTCCTCCTGGGGTCACCTGGCTGTTTCCAGTTGGGGCTACTAGAAATAAAGCTACTATGAATATTTGAACAAAGAAAATCCATACACACACGTTGCAAGTTGTCGTGATCCGCAGATTTATGTTAAGAAAGCATCCGTGGAGAATTGGGACCTTGGCCTCCAGCGTCCGAAAGAGGTGTGTGCAGAGACCACATGCTCCACGTGCGAAGGGGGCAGCTGGCACTGCTCCTCTGACCTGACCACTGCTCCTCACTGCCTAGATTTGCAGAGTTGAGCTTGGTCTGTGTTCAAGCCACGCCTAAGTTCTCTCTGCCCCGCAACATCTTCCATGCACTTGATACATTTTACATTAATGTTTGCAGGGAGAATGGAGGGCAATCTGCAATGCCTTCTGGCGTTCATAGGGTAGTTTTTAGTTAAGTTTCTATTCAACGGTGCCCACGTGGGGACAGGGAAGAGGACATCCTCTCTTCTGGTGACATGTACGGGGAGGGGATGGAGGTATCTGTCGCATTGTCTAATTTACAGCAAATGTCAGCCCCTTCCCTCTCTTGTTGGTGACCGGAAGCCACCATGGACTGGGGGTGCGCCACCCCCCATCCAACCCCGGGGGCTGGGCCATGGTTTATGGAGCCTGTGGCAGTGGTCTCATTGTCCCCGTGAGTGATTGCTGCCGCTGCGGGCATGTGGCCCCAGGGACTTTGGAGAAACATTGTCCTTCCGTGATAGGACTGCTGTGCATAACCAGTAACAACGATGGAAAGCAGAGGGGAAGGAGCACTCCTCCTCCTTGGTGGATGACCCCCGGGTGCTGTCGGTACCGTGGCTACTTCTTACCCTTAACGTTGTCCCTACATCCGGTCCAACCTCTAGTGCCAGCACCCCCACCTCATCAGGGGCTGCTTGGGGCCATTGAGGCTCACGGGCCCTGCACCCTGGGGCCAGAACTACCATCGAATCAGCACCCCCAGGCGCAATGCTCATCTGGTACCCAGGGCAGCTCCAGACACCCCCTCTCCCCACCCCTTGAGTGGGGTAGCTCCCAGCACCCACGGGATTACCCCGAAGTTATTCACAGTGGCAGCGGGTGTGATAATGGGTCTGTAATGAGCGCCTTTCCTTCCAGACCTTCCTCCAGCCCTTCCCGGTGATTCTAGGAGTCGCTCCTCAAACAGACTCCTTCCACGTGAGTGCTTGTCTCAGGGTCTATTTCTAGATGACACTAAATTAATCCACAGGTCACAGTGTCGCCATGAGATGCTGGGAACTGTGCAGCCATCTGGGGAAGCGGAGGAAACTAACCTGCAGGCTTTGATGGCAGAGAGCTCTGAGAGACTTCCCCGAGCTGCTCCTCCTCTGGGCTGAATGGTTTGTGAGATGGAAATCCCCTAATCAAGCTAAGGAACCTTCTAGATGATCTCTTGTTCCTTCATGCTAAAAGCATCCAAATTAACGAACCAACATTCAGTTTGGGATTTTGATCCCACCGTCTTATCCACTCAATTGTTTCTGCTTGATTTTGTTCAGACAACAGGAAATACTAAAATTTATTGAGTCATTGGGCTTCTGTCTGAGGAGCTCCTTCCTCTAGAGTTGAAGAAGCGGCTGGCTTTCCTTGCCGTCCAGGAAAATCCACACACCGGCTGCTTCATGGGGATTTAGAGTTGAAATAGGACGTGTCCATTTTCATTAAAAGTACCCAGTGTGTCTTTCCACCCACCTGCACAAAAACCCAAGTAGGACGGTAAAAAGCCCCCTCCTCCCGCCAAGGTAGCAGCAACTGGGTGATAACTGGCCTTGACTTTTGTGTGCAGATCTCCGGGCTCCGCTGATGGCCATCTCCCGGCGGAGCTTGGGGAAGTGAAGCTGCTGCTCATTAGAGCCCCTCGGCAAAGCCTGCGGGGTTCGGCTTGGACGGGCATTCTGTCATTGGCATGTTGTGAAACCTTAAGCAATGCTTTTATTTGCGCTCACGCCTTCTGCGAACGTAATTTCGGGAAGTCAAATAAGCTTGTGTTTAAAATTTGAAATACACAAACGTTTTAATTCCCCGGTGAAATACGGAGAAGTGACTTGGTGGTCATTCCTCTCAGTCCCCCGAGGGTTTAGACAGTGCCTGGCACAAAGTAGGATTTCAGCGAGCATCTAAATCTCTGGTCAAATCCAGAAGATGGTGACGTTTGCATGGTCGCTAAGGCTGGGGGCCAGGGTAGCACGGTATCCGAAAACCCTTACTCCCTTTTTGTACCTGTGTGAACAAAAACGTCCCCAGGCACCTTCCATTAGGTCCCAACCTCTGGTTTCCCTGGGCTTTTTTGCACCATTGATGCTTTAGGAATGACAGGGAGATTGATCTAAGAGCTGTGTGATTTAAAATCAGAAGAACATCCACTTGAAGTCTGAGCAGTCAGGTTATTTAGTTAGGATGCTGATCTCTCTGTCCCCTCCTGCAGATCTTCTTACCATTCGGTCTTTCCAAATCTCGCCTGTGGAAGCTTGTCTCTAAGAATGATGCATGTTGTCTTACTCTCAGTTCATCTAGGACAGCGGTTCTCAAAGTGGGAGCCATGGGCCAGCAGCCCCAGCAGGACCTTGGGACTTAAACTAGCAAATTCTGCAGATCCGCAGAGCCAGAAACCCTGGGGTGGCGCCAGCATTCTGTGTGGCGATGACTCCCAGGTAATTCGGACGCGTGCTAGGGTTTGAGAAACAGGGCTCGGTGAGTAGAATGTCTGTCCCTCTTTGTCCTGAGGCTGTAGCTTCCCGAGCTGTGGAACCAGTGTCCGGGGGGTCCACACCTCAAAGGGGACCCCTGTTCTTTGCCGTTGCACCACCTGAAAAAGGAAATGAAAAATATTTAGGTTCTCGTCACGCATGCTACAAGGAATTGGAGATGCAAATAAAGTAACGTAAAATAACAAAATATAAAATAGAGCAAGATAGAATAACAAAGTAAAATTTAAAAAGTAAAATAGTATAAAGTAAAACAAAATAACAAAGTAAAATAAAAAAGTAAAATAAAATAATATAAAGTAAAATAACATAAAGCAAAATAAAATAACATGACCCAAACATAAGTTTTTATTTTTATTGCTTAATACGTTGTGTAATATATTTGAAGGGTGTTCTTTTCTTTTTTTTTTTAGTGGCAGAATTTAAAGGAAGTACCCCATCTTTCTATATATTTGTAAGTGGGACTTCTTAGGGAAGAGAACAGTTTGATTTGAGGTTTTTTTAAAAAATGTTGTTTTTATTTTATTTTAAATTTTTTAAGTAGGCTGTGCACCAGCATGGGGCTTGACCTCACGACCCCAAGATCGAGAGTCATAAGCTCTACCCACTGAGCCAGCCAGGCGTCCCTGAGGTTTTTTTTCTTCAAACAACAGACCAGATGCATTCAGATTAAATGATTCGAACACGATCAAAGTTACTGTTGACGAAACAGTCCTGGGAGCCATTTCGTCCTAACACCTCGATTATCCAGCACCGTGGGGCACGTCTGCTTCCCGAGGAGCCAAACTCTCCTCCTGTCCCAGCAGGAGGGGATGCGGGTCGTCTGTGCGGTGTGTCACGGAGTGGTGGGTGATGGGGCATTGTGTGGGGCCATCGTAGGAGTGGGGTTTCTGTTAACAAGCAACAGAACGCATCCTCCAATGGACTTAGCACAGGGAGCTGGTGCCTCGTGAGACGGGATATTCCAGACGCAAGTTGTTTCCGGGAGACGCGATCCAGCGTCTCGGGCAGCGTCCCTGTGAACCCTGCCTCCGGAGCAGATTCTCATTCTGCACCCCAGCAGGTGCAGCTCTTCCCTTAGACTTCCCGAGGTAGACGCTTCTGGAAGCCCCGGTGGGTGATAGGATACGCTCTCTTCTTTCCGGGACATCGTAAACATCCCCTTAACTGCTGTTCTCTTTGGTCTCGGGTCCGTTCTTACCCGGTGGTCAGATGGTGGGTTGTCCCGGTAGTTCTCAAACCTTGTCATCTCTGGCTCCTTTACACTCATCCAAATTATTGAGGACTCCAAAAAATGTTTGTTTCTTTAGGGGACATCGATGAATATTTACCGTATTCAGAACTGAAACAGACATTTTTAAAGTGTGTATTGATTTGTCTGATTCAGAAAACAATTGTAAAGCCATCGCACATTAACATCAATAATATATTTTTGGGAAAAGTATTTTCCAAAATGAAACAAAACTGATGAGAAAGGCAGGACTCTTGTACATTTTTGCAAATTTAATATCTGGGCTAATCACTGGATTCTCATTACTGCTGTGCATTCAATCTGCTGTGATAACATTGTTTCTTTTTTAAGATTTTATTTATCTGAGAGAGAAAGAGAGCATGAGCAGCAGGGGAGGGGGGAGTGGCAGAGAGAGAAGCAGATTCTTCGCTGAGCAGGGAGCCCGATGCGGGGCTTGATCCCAGGACCCCAGGATCATGACCTGAGCTGAAGGGAGATACTTCACCGACTGAGCCCCCCAGGTGCCCTGGATAACATCATTTTTATTGAAATATAGTTGGACTGTTCGACATCACCTATCTGTCTAGTTGGAAAAGAGAGGAATATTTAATATAGCCTTTCAGGTCATTGTGTGTATGTGTATTTTTAATACTGCACCAAAACTTGTCATGTAGTGGCCTTTGAAACATTGGTTGCGATATGGATCCTAGAACTTGAGTGTCTTCCTTGCCTCAACCTGAATGTAGTGTGTCATCACACATTTGTTATTTGGACAATATTGATTTGCTAGTTGTGCAAGACTTCCCAATATGGACTCATTCCGTTAATACAATATCAAAACCCCACACTTTCCTTTAAATGGCAGCACCAATCTCATCAGGAAAAGCCTGTAGGTATCGAAGACAGTTTCAAAATCACGGTGGCAGATAATAGTTTTCCAGAATTACAGTTTTTGCATGAATACTATAATTTTGTCATTGGTGACAAATACCATGAGCTGTTTTTCTTACAGTGGCAGACTCACTTTGCTCATTATCAAGAAAATGCTTATCAGATACCCACCCTGAATAACCACGGTCTGCTAGTCATTCTTGCAAGTGAAAAAGGTGTTTTATAAGAAAGGGAGCTCGTCCAGCGTGCAGTTCAAAGAATAACACACGCGCATTCCTCTAGACAAGTGTGAGAGCGCCATATGTGGTAGACATGGCATGTGTGTTTTGTCGTGCAGAATATTAAAGAGACATGGTTTCAAGGACCCATATTTACTAGAAATAGGCAGTCTTTACTGCTGCATCAAGGACGTCCTTAAGTAAGATCAGCATTTTTCACAGTGCAAGTTGCAGTGAATAATAGAATGACTAGTACAGGTGGTTCATCCCCTCGATCCATGCTAAGGTGACACCGTGTTATCCACCACTGCCTCTGCAAAGGACAAAGGACAGCATAGTGAAAAATGTGAATAGCATCTTGGTGCTATTATGAACATAACTGTGACTTTGCAGCATCCTTGATGGTGCTGGTGAATCCCACAGGGATTCCCTGATGAACTTTGGAGAATTCCGGCCATCAGCCACCAAGAACCCTCTTAGAACTCGGTCCCCCAAGACCAGGTCATTTCCCCAGAGCCACAGGGCTTGAGGGGTGATGGAAATGTTCTCTGGAGAAAGAGAAGTGCATTGCTTTCCCTAAAAATGTGAAAGTAAGTTGAATGACCAAAACAGCAGATCCTCATGACTGTTGTGCAAACAGGTTGTAGGGTCCTTTATCCACCGAGTTCTGGAGGAGGAGGAAAAACGTCCTTTTACTGGATGATTCAGCGACGGTCCTGCCAGAAACACCAGGCTGTCTGCTCGCGTTCCTTTTCTCGGTCAGATCCTGTGACCGCTGTGCCACAGCATTGGCCCTGGCATTTGGTTGCAGCTGCCATGTGGCCCATCAGGAAAATGCCTGCTTTTATTTTAATGAATTCCAGAAGTCGAGGAGACTTAGGTCCGAAGGCGGGAGCTGCCACTGATGAGCATTTGACTTCAGACATTGTCATTCATCTTCTCCTACCTGCAGTTTACCTGTCTATGAAATAAGGCAGGTTGACTAGATAATTACTCAAATTGATGCATACCAGATTCTCTGGGAGAAATCAGTGCAAATCCTGTGAGCTGCCTTAGTTATCGCCTAAATAACACTGACATGTAAAGGCAGCCATTGTCCATCTTCAGAACTAAAGACCTGCTTCCTATCGGCCAAGGGTCTGAGTCTTTATTTGCAATCATTTCCTTTGACCCTCTACACCGTCCCATGTCAAGGACACTGTCCCAGGTCAAGGACAGCCATGTCAGTATTGACAGCCGCCCTGGTTGGTTCCTGTAGTGAGTGAATTGTGAAATAATTTGGTTCTTACCCCAAATACAAGACTCCGGTTCAGACAGGCATTCAGGTAAAGGTTTGCTGTCTCTCTCCTTCCTTGACCGAAATCCTAGATCTTTTCCCAGTCGGGCTGTCCCTCCTCAAGGGTCCTGAACTCATCCTAAAACGGGAACTTTATTTGATCTTTGGTGGTGAGTGCAGGAGGAGGCTTTAGGTCTTTAGATTTTATAGAATGAAGTATCTATGAGATGAACAAATGTCCCTCTTGTAACCTTGTCGATGGGTTAGCTGCAGTGCTCTGTGATGCTGACCACCTGCGTGTTTCTGTAGCGTAACCTTCTCTCCCCCCCTCTCAAGAAGGGTCAGCGGGAATGAATGAAGGAAATTTGGGCAAAGATATCCATGTACATCTTCATCCATATACAGATCCACGTACAGCAGGAGCACCGTGGATCAAAAACACATAAAAGAACAAACAAAGGCTCCATGCATTCTGGAATGGTAGAGATTTATGTCCACGGGTAAGGTCTTGTAGACACACTGTCTTCGCTGATCCTCCAGGTAAACTGTACTTGGCTCGAGTTTGTCGTTAGCATCTCCCATAGGAGGAAGCTGAGGTGCAGGAAGATCGTCAGGCTCGTTGTCCAAGGACGAACAGTGTGGGTGCTGGACCTCGAGCTGGAATCGGGTCTTCCTTCTGCTAGGGTGGGATCTTCTTGCTGCTCCCTGTGGATCCAGGAAGGACGGAGGACTGGGGACCTGCTCATGGTCCCCTCTTTTAATCTGCTTTCTGCTGTCTGGTTATCTACCTGAAAGTAATTTGTTTAATATCTTGATGGAAAGTAGGGTTGCTTTGCTGAGAGGCAGTGCTAATCAGGCTGAGTAAATTGGCTCATGGCATCATTCTCTTCCTCATTAAAAGTAGAATAGGCCCCAAATCTATTAAATTCTAATATGGGAAGGATTGGCAAAGTCCACGGCACCTTTCAAACATGTGATTTGGGAACTCAGGTACTACCTGGACATGGACTATGCTGTGGATATTCTATAGGAGCTAACCTTCACTCAGAACCCTGCACCACTGAGCCAGGTGCTTGGCACTTTGGGGAAATCCTTGGTTAGTCGAGACCATTGAATTAATTAATAAATATATAATGTATTCTATCCAAAGTTTCAGTATTTCACATTAAAAAATTGTCAATAAATAAATATGTATACACATACACACACAAGCCATCAAAATCAAGTGGCATTTCTGTTTCTGTAGAGAAATCCACTTGTGCTCTGAATTAATTTGCATGGAAACTTATCACCTTCCTTCAGTTCCAGTGGATGGTATCTGAAATGTCCAGCTCTAAACTCACAGCACAAATCATTCATAAGCTGAGTCCCAACTGGTCTTCTGCCCTTTTGATAATTAAATTTAGTACTGAAACCTCTTGAGACTTATATTTTTAATATCTCGGTTTGAGTGAGCATTGTCTTAGTATCTGGACAGAATGCCTTTCTTTCTGAACTGTTAATTGGGCAGAGAACTCAGAGATAAACAAATTGATTTAATTTAAATCTGCTTTCATGGTGATGCATTATGATAACTGGTTTCTGTCTCATAGGGTTGAAAACCACAGCCCTTAATAAGAGTTTGTGGGTATATTATGCAGCTTTAAATAGCTTATGTTGTGCTAGACCGCTCTCCATAAATTGTTCTAACTCCAGCAGCATCTGAGGGACTCCCAGTTCTTGTCTGCTGTGAATTTTCAATCAGTGAAACTATTAGTGTGACATGAAGAAGCTCACAGCCTTCTCCTGTGAAGAACGGCTCCAATTCCATGTCTCGTGTGCCGTAAATGAGATTCGTTCTGGAGAAACTAGCTCTCTGTTGCTATGTGAGAAGCCCGGGCACGAGGTTTCAAAGACTGGGCTTTCAGGCACGGTTGTTGGGAATGATCTTCACATACTGAGGTGCCCAGAGGTTGGTTGGATGAGTGGTTCAGAGCGTGGATCCTGAATTAAGGCTACTTGTGGTCCAGGTGGAGTCAGAATGGTAAGGTCATTGACTCTGGAAGTGAGATGTGGTTTCTAGTTCTTCTCTGATTAGCTCTCTTCTATGTCCCCTGTTAGGTGTCATGTCCCAAGAGAGGCATTCTCTGAACCCCTCCACCTCAGACACCTCTGCTGTCTCATAATTCCTTAGACTTCTCTTTATTCCACTCACCACTGTCTATCATCATATCATCGCTAATGTCTATGTCTCTTTGCTGGCCATTGGTACCACTCACTAAAATCCCCTCTGGGACAAAGTGGGATGTTCTGACTTGAACATGCTCCTACGATTTTTCAGACTAAGAACAAATAAGTGAAAGTGACGTGTCACTCCCAGGTGGACACAAGCCACAAGGAGAGACCAACATGGAAGTTTCCATCTTTTCTTCTCCGAATGAAGTGTCTGTATAGTTGTTCATTTGCCATCTACACTTCTGATGGTAGAGCCTCTGTTGGCTTTCCCCAAGGGAGACATTGCTGACCCTGGGTGCGCATGTGCAGAAAGGAGAACTATATCAGTGTTGTTTACTTTGTAGATGCCTTTGTTACTGCAGCACGCCATGCCCTGCCCTGACTGATTCATTGCCACCCGTGCTAGTATGAACTAGGACTGTTCTGTCCGCTACTGTATCCCAGTAGTTAGCAAGTGCCCAGCACACAGAAGACATGCACTCATTGTTTTTTGTTTGTTTGTTTGTTTCTTATTCAGTAAAACCTTGGCTCTCAGAGATCATCAGTGGATGTTCAGACCCATTCTTGGAAATCGCCATAGTTCCACACTTCATGAGTTTGCTCCTTGAGCTTCCGTTGGCTTTGAGTATTATGAGACTCTTCATATTAAACAGAAATAGATCTTCTCTGGAGGTGCCTACATTTTTCTGGCCCCTATAATTGTTCATTTGCCATCCACACTCCGCTTCACATAATGGTTCCCATTTTACTTGAGGTCAGCATTTGTGTCCTACCTGTCTTATCTTAACCAGCGGATTTTTGGTATGAAAATTTCCTCTTATCTTTGGATTTTGATTAGACTTACATGACAGAAAGCAAAGGGTATCCTTGTTCTTTCTACATTAACAAATAATAATAAAGGAATTGAATTCTTATAAGGTGGGTTCAATATCAAAAATTCTGTCCAGTTGACTTTCCTGGGGTGTATTCTCACATAGAGCCCAGGGTAGAAGGGCTGGCTGTTAATAAACATTTCGGATTTAGGGAGGAAGAATTCTAGGTTAAATTGTGACCTCTGCATGTTAGGTGAAGTGGAAGGAAATTAAAACAGATTGCACATCTCTTAGGCTTGATCTCACATAGCCTGTCAGATGCGTAAAATATTACCCATGCAGCGAACTCATAACCTTTGCACCTGTTGGGAAGAACAGTTGGTGTGTTCAGTTGTGTGTTGGCAGGTTATGCTGTGATTTTTCTTCCAGTAGAGCGTTAGTCCCCTTTTGGATTCCTGAGGGCAGTTTTGTGTTGTGGAGGTCTTCACCTAGGGCACAAGGATGGCTGGTGTTACGGAAAACCATTCAGGGAGTATCTAGACATGAATCATTTTAAATGAGTCTGTTTGCTGAGTTCACTCCTTCCACGTGCTCTCTTTCCTGAAATTGGTCTGCCCAAGAAAGCATCGAAGGTGCAGGTGCTCGACCTCACATTTTCCCTGCTCACCCATGTAGGACCACGGTGAAGAATTGCCGGGGGTTTAAAATCTTCCGGGCTGACAGCCCTAGAGACAATCCAGTAATGTTATTGTCTTTGAGAAAGCAAATTACACTAATGACTACATAACAAATCCTTTTTGTGCAAGCCACGTGAGTTCTAGTTCTTTGCTCTGAAAAAAGAGGAGGAGGAGGACCTGGTCCCATTGTTAACTCTTTAAACATGAAAGTCGATGATGGATTCCATGTGCGTTTTGTCCTGGGGGGAGTTCAAAGCATGGAGGTGCCGCGCTATAGCAAAGTGTTCTCCATTCAGGGTTTCCAAGGGCTCCGTCTATAAAACAGGCGTAGGCATTGAGCCGACGCTGACCCTGTCTCCTTCTTGCCCTAAATGAAGGGCAGCCATGGATCCACCGACACGTGCTCTAACTGGGGAACATGTCCCTGTGCTGGGATATCTGTTATCAAGTCATGGTGATTGGCACCTCTTCTACCTTCTTTTCTGGCATTTCAGGGGCGGAGCCCACACCTCCATGTCCCCGACCTCCTTTTCCTCTGTGGTTCTGGATTAGAGTGCCAAGGAGAGGCATGAGGATTTGGAAGGCAGAGAAGAATGCAATGTTGTCCCGTGGATTCATAGAGATTGTTGAGGTCCCCCACAGCTGGAGAGCTAGTGTTGGATCACCTACATGTGTATTGCAGGCAGTAGAGACAGGTGGGACTTCTCGACCCTTATTTCCAGCCCACCAGTGGTTTCTCCGTCCCCTTCTTACAAATTTTTGCCGGATTGTGCTAGACTTGCTTCAGTGTTTCTGTCCAGATGGGACCCTGCGGGAGGATAACCTTTCTCTGGTTCCATGCAGGCAGCTGTGGTCATGGGACTCGCTTTGGCCAACATTTCCGTGTAGACGCATAGATGTCTCATGCTCTCTGTTCCCGGGGCTGGGATATCCTGAAGCATCAGGTTATGATGACGTCATCAGAATATAGGTCCCATCAGCCCGAATTCAGTCACTTATCAATTTGCTATTTTAAGCCAATAAGAGTCAGGGTTGGTTGTTCCTCTAGCATGAGATAGAATAGAAGCCCATTCCTGTTATTAATCAGTGCATTTCTGATCCTTCCCCGTTTTATGATGAATATTCCTTAAAAGTTATACTGTTTTTGCCTAAGCGTGTATTGAATACAATTGTAATGAATCTCAGTCTAGAATTCTAAAAACCACATTTAGAGACCGATGGACAAAGAGAAAACATAAATTTGAATTTATATACATATTTCAGTTGCAGAACAGTATGACAGAGTGATCGATAAAGGACTTTCAGACATAAAAAATAGAACACATTCAGGTAAAATTCTGTGAATGAAACAAAATCAATATGAGAGCTAAAGGAGAAAAAAAACCAAATATAAAATTCAAGCTTGGGAAAGGAGAGGTTGTCTGCATATTTTTTTTTTTAAATGAATAATGGTATCAAATCACCATGGTATTTAGATTCCAGTGAATACTTTTAAAAGAATGATATAACAGTTTAATTTTTAAATGTCAATAGTTACAATATACTGAAAATCTCAACCTTTGCAGCTTAGGAGGGAAAATTTTAAATGTCAACTTTAAAATGTGCCTGGGGAAGCCTAGAACTTACTCCAGAGCTTTGCCGTCCAATGGATGTCTCTGCAGTGACGGAAATGCTCTCTGCCTTGTCCTGGGTGAGTGGTGGCTGCTGTCTGCATGAGGCTGTCCAGCTCTTACAATGTGGTCGTGCAACTGAGGAACTGCATTGATTTTCTCTTAACTATTCTAAATTTAAATAGATTCACAGGATTGGCGGCTGCCTTTTTGGACTGTACTCTTTTTGGAGTAGATGCAAGCAAGGCCGTTGGGTTATTGGGCCATCAGAGGTAAAAAAAAAAAAAGGTCCAAGTCAAATTGCAAAATTATTTCTGTTTGCTGCTTTCCTAGAGGGGAACCCATCATAGTAGCGTCTGGGGTCTTCCCTGCAGTTTTAAGCGCCCCTAAGACAAGCCTGGGCGTCGCTCCGGAGCACCTTTGGGAGATAGAGCCCCACCCCGTCGCCAGGGGAGACAGGAGGACCCGCGCGGTAATGAGGGATACGCTGGGATTCGGGCTGAGCTCATGTGGTGCAGCAGACCCTCAGGGACCTCTCAGCCCAGGGCTGACCCAGGTGCAGGTGGCCAGGTGTGGGCAGGAGCGGCCAAGACAGAAAGAGCACCTTTTCCTCCCACTCTGGACAGGGACCAGGAAATTAGAGTGCGAGCACATCAGAAGACAGAGTGAGAGTGAACCTTCATCCCATCACCCCGCACACCCTCAGGGCCTTCTGAAGGCAACGTGGATATGCAATCAGGGGAGACAGAAGGGGAGTGGAATGCTCCGCTGGGACACCTTCTCAACGTCACCTTCAGACACATGTCCTGTGTGTGTGTGACGGGAGATGGAGAATAGACAACGCAGAAAACGTCAGTCACCCGTAACCCAGTCACCCGAGGTGTAACTATCAGATGTTGACATACATGTCCAGCTTTCTCACGCATATCTGTATTTCTACCTGCATTATGCACAGAGAGCCTCAGAACCTGTTAACACTAGAATGTCAGAAATTCCTTTCACTCAAATATATATTATAAACAAGTTTTTCCTTATCTTTAGTTCCTGCTCTTCACTTGATTGAGGTCCTAGGAGGGACAAGAAGTGCATTAGCAGAGTCGTGCTAAGAACTTGGAGAAGCCTGGCCTCTGGGAGATCATTGTAGCTACCACCTTTCTCTGCTCATTAATTCGAAATATCAACAAAATAGGAACTATGAAATAGGTTTTAAAGGTCCAACAGCATCTATTTTTTTTCCCCAGATGATTATCTTTTTATAGATCAAACCCTTCGAAATAAATGTCTTGCTCAGGCGTGTGTGTCCTTCACAGGGCCTGACTTTTGCTTAGCAGACAATCCTGCTTTTCTCAAGCGTCCTTGAGGCCAAAAGGTCACCCGAGGGCAATGCCGTGGCTGCAGGCCCCAGCTTCCAGCCCCTGTACACTTGTTCTTTGAAAGGTACTGCCTGAAACCCACCTACCTTTTCCTTCGGGCGTTCTGAAATTCTGGTGCATTCTGTGGGAGGTGATGAATGGATTCCCAGTCACTCTGCAGCAGCGGCCTCTGTATCGGGGACCGCTGAGCTGCTGGGTGCCAGCGAACAGTAGGGCCGCCTGAGGTCTGAGTCATCAGCTTCTCTTTCCAAGTTGGAAAAGAAGGCGCTCTGGGGGGCTCAGGGACGTGGCGCAGTTCCTATTATTGTCACTGTTTTTGCTGACAGCCTATGAATTGGCAGGGTGTTTGGTGCTTTGGGAGGCCAGAGGGAGACAGTAGGTAACTGGAGAGAATGTACCGTGTGGGGTGCTGGGCGTGCTCAGCCGTGGGGGGGCTGCAGGGGAGAGGATGCAAGTGGCTGGAACCCCGTCAGCAAAAAGAGAAAGCAACAAAGGGAGTCAGGCTTTCAGCAGCTCAGAAAAAATGGGCTTGGTGACTTGGAGTCCACGTCACTGAAAACTTCCGCGAAGGTAGACTCAGGTGCCCCTGGCCTTCCCCATCGTAAGTCTTCTAGGCTCCGTGCTGTGGAAGGGCTGGTCTCCGGGTTTCTCTTCCCAATAAAGGAGAGTTCCTTGCTGGGAAATAGCAAATGCAACAAATGGGAACATTTTCTAGGTCTCTGTGCAGGAATGACGGTGAAGGGAAGGTGGTGATAGTTGGGCAGGGTATGAAGATTTGGGGTTCAGAAAAGAGAGGGTTATTCAAAAAGCAGGCATAGAGCTCGAAGGGAAACAGTTCGTCACTAGAGAGGGTAGACAGATGGTAGAGATGGATACACTATAGACAGATGGTAGGTAGATAACAGGTCATAGATGATAGATGGGTAGACCGACAGACAGTTAATAGTCAGATGGACAGATAGAATTTCATATGGGAGAAAACAGATACAATATTACTTTCCACTGTAAATTCAATCTTTCCGTTGACAATCTACATACATTTAAATGATATGGTTGGAAATCGTTGGCGTAATCCGTGGGTGGGCGTTCCTGTGTCCTTGTTAGATTTTTTCCAGACATAGTTTATTTCATTCACTCTCAGGCTTGGACAGACACCATCTTTTCAGGCTTGTAGGAAGGAATTTAGAGCAAGAGAGAAGACTCACTAGTCTAGGGCTAAGGGCTTTTCCAGCAGAAGAGGACTAACCTGTTTTTGTGCCCACGTATGTAACTTCCCTCCCACTGGCAATCTACTCTCCACCCCAACTAAAATATCAGAGGGGGAGTTCTCTTTGTTCTTTCGGGGCACGGGACGGTAATCAACCTTGGAATCTGTGGTTACCGATGCAGGTGCAACTTGGGGTCCTTTGTGAATTCCAAAGACAAAAGCGCGGATCTTAAACTCAGTTGACTTCAGAGGACAGACAGGCAATAAAATTGAGGGAGTTGATCCAGGTCAGGCATCAGAAAAGTGTTTGTGTCTGGAGAGGCACCAGGGGATGAGGAGAGAGCAGGGAAAACTGAACAACCCCTGTGCTTTTAAAAGTGGGAGCTCAGCCGGTCGGTGCATTAGGCATGGAGTTCGAGTATTACGGTGCTGTTTCAAGAGAAGCCCCAAATCTGGAGTTTTTAAAGGAAATGTCATAATTTTAAAATAATTGGTTCAGGTGGTCAAAATGGAATAACATACATCAGGCAAGAACTTTGTACGTTGCCTTCAGCCCGCCAGCTGCCGCTGAGGACTGAGGACTGAGGCAGAGACCCATTTTCCCAAGGAGAACCAAGCCTCTAATGAGCACCAAGGACGAGTGGGCAATGACTTCCCCTTTCATGTCAAAACACTGTTATTCTGCATTCTTTTGCTGCATGACAGCACCCCATGCTGAACACTCTAAACAAAGACCATTTTTCTTGTGTTTATGGGTTCTGCGGGTCTGGAATCGGGAAGGGGTGTATCCGGGGGGGGGTGGGGATGGGTGTCTCTGTGCCGTGATGGTTGGGGCCTAAGCCAGGAGAGCTCAAAGGAGGGGACAAGACCCTGATGCAGTATCTCTGAAGGCTCACAGTCTAATGGCGCGTGCAGGCTGTCACCTGGGACTTCAGTCGGGGAGTCAGCTGAATACTCATCCCATTTCGTGCTGGGATCCTCACCGATGGCGGCCTCTGGCTCCTGAGTGGTGGTCCCGGGCTCCAAAAACGAGCATCCTCCAAAGCCCATGGACGCTGCTTCACCTCGTTAGACTTCGCTCCTAAGTCCCCTAGCATCACTTCACCGTGGGTGCGAGCCTTCCTCCTGGATGGGAGGAGAGCCTAGGGCACATCATAGCCAGAGCATAGGGGGGCGGGATGGGAGGACAGGAGTCAGGGACGGTCACGCGCGCCTTTGGGAAACACAACCTGCTACATCCGCTAAAAACCAAGTGGACTGAGACGATAAAAGGGGAGTGGAGTGGAGATTTAAGTCAGCCAATTAAAATGCACAGCTCTCCCTTCTGATTTATCAAAGCGTCCGTCTTCCTCTCCCCTGATTTTCTTCGTGGTTTATAACCAGTCTTGCACTTAGCTTTCAGCCGGTGTCCCTGTCGCTGAGCGGGGTGACTGTGAAATCCGTGGTGAGTGCAGGGACAGGGGCGCAGCAGGTGCAGGCCGAGACGCCGGTCCATGGGCGTGCTGCTCGCTTACACTTCTGTGCCCGTCAGGAGTCTGCGGCGGGGGCAAGAGACAGCAGCCTCCGAGGGACACTCAGGGCTTAGGAGCACGGAGCTGCCGCTCATTCCATAGACCTCATCTCACGGTCCTGAAAGCAGAGCGAGGCGTTCCTCTCCCTCAGCTCCCAGGCTACAAAACCGAGTCTCTCTCCCAGGGATTTTTCAATATGAAAATGCAGGGAATGGGGCACCTGGGTGGCTCAGTCGTTAAGCGTCTGTCTTCGGCTCAGGTCATGATCCCAGGGTCGTGGGATCGAGCCCCACATCAGGCTCCCTGCTTAGCAGGAAGCTTGTTTCTCCCTCTCCTGCTCCCCCTGCTTGTGTTCCTTCTCTCGATGTATCTCTCTCTGTCAAATTAATAAATAAAATCTTTAAAAAAAAAAAAAAAAAAAGAAAGAAAAGAAAATGCAGGGAAGCCGATCCGTGTGGAATAGTAGCTAGTCTCATCAAAAAGAATTCCCCAGTGCCGTAGGATCTGGAGAGCCCTCTCTACTCTACACAGAAGAGACACCTTTCTCCCAGCTACCGGGTCAGTCTGTGTCTTACGGAATCAGGGCTGAGTCGACACCCAGAAATTCGCACTCAGGCTTTGAGTTTATGTGCTCGCAGCAAAGGGGCACTGCGGGCGCTTCTCTGAGGGGCAGCCTGGACTCGGTCCTGCCACGTCCTGCATCTGCCCCAGCCCTCGGTGATGCCCGTGCTCCGGTCTGTCCTCGCTCGGAGCCGGGATGACGGAGCAGCACCGGCTGGGCCATGGACAGTCATCAGGGCGGTGCAGGGGAGAGACCCCACAACAGAGCATGCTGGAAGTCTTCCAGCTTCAGCCCCTCGCGGGAAATGTCCCTGCAGGTCACGTTTCATTGAACAGAGCCACATGAGCGTAGCCGACTTCAAAGGGAGTGGAGGAGTGAGTCCTTGAAGGTGCCTGGAGAGGAGCAGGGAGCGCTGGGCAGGTGACTGTACAGGGTCCCATCGGCTCTTTTCCTTTACGTGGCCCACGATCCAGCCGGCTGAGCTCAGGAAATAGCCCGTCTTTGTAACCTCTTTTCTGTCTTGGTTTTCTCATCTGTATAGTGCGAGCTGAAGTGACGTGCATCCAGGAGAGATGAGAGCCGTGGGGCTGAAACGTGCTCTTCTGAGCTCTGTGAACATGCACTTCCAGCAGCCAGAGAGAGGGAATGGGTCCCTATTCGGGTTCGCACATCCCCAGCGGGGTTCTCTTGGCCCCAGAGAGTCAGTGAGCTTGAAAGCCAGATTTCAAGGAATGAGTGAGAGAAGAATCTTTTGAAGATCTTTCTTATCTTCCCCACACTCTTGCTTTTTAGCTTCTCTGATGGCTAAATGAATAGATTTTGTTACACTCCAGGGGAAGGGAGGATGCAAATGGGAGGTAGGAAGACCGGATCCAACGTCTGTGATCATGCTTGCAGGTCGGGGGAACTGTGGGAAGGAGAAGGGGAGGGAGATGGTGGAAACAAAGGAGCTGTGTGTCTCAGTTTCCCCTAATGGGGCAGAAACCCGGATCAGGGAGAGAAGGATTTTCTGGAAAGATCAGCGGGAACTCCGTGGCCGGAAGGACGTGTAGTAGTCAAGCTTGGGTTCTGGAAGGAGATTGCCCCACGCGTTGGTTACGTAATGACTAATGATCTTCAGGGTTTGGGGAGGCTAGGTCTGAGTGTGTGTCAGCCTCACTCTATGGGGGTCGTATGGAGGTATCCAAGAGCCCAGTCCCCATGTGCCCTGCAGGGGACGGGGAAGGTAGCTGCAGGCGCGCTTGTCAGTTTGCCGACAGACACTCTTCGGGAACAGAAGCAGCAGAAGAACACAGTGAGATAGAGAAGGGCTCCCAGAGCCAGCTTCAACCTTCCATTAGCTGTGTGACCTTGAGAAAAATACTTAACTTCTCTGGACTTCCCTCTCTTCACCTGAAGATGGGATGGAACTTCTCTGCACCACAGCCCCTGCACAAGTATCCTCATTTTTAGATGAGACCCTCCCACGATGTATTGATTTTTCACTCCACAAGCACATCCTGAGAAGTATTGTCATAGGCTTGCCGATTGTAAGGGACGAACCACGGGGGGCTTGTGGAATCACGCTGAGAGCTGGGGGTTTGTGTGCCTGAAGATGCGGGTCATATGGGAGCTCTGTCCTTCCTGCTCAGTGTTGCTGTAAACCGAAAACTGCTCTAAAAACTAAAGCTTATTAATTTTTAAAAAGTGGTATTTAAACATTCCTGTTTTCAGGAGCAACATGTACCCGCCTGCTGGGCCCACGCTTTCTAGTCAGTTTCCGGTCAGAGGATGTTGTACAAACGTATTTTAATTGGCCATCACATATGGGTGGAAAGTGCATTAATAAAAGTCTGGCCGTTGGAGCTTGCAGAGACCCCACTGTGATGACCTGGTGCGGGGGGCTGAGTTCTGTCCCCGCAGACCCCGAGTCCCCATGCCTGTGCACAGGACTTTACTCGGAGGTAGAGTCTTTGCAGACATAGTCCCTACAGTATGCTGTCGAGCACTTAAAAATGTGTCCGCAGAGTAGATCTCATGATAAGTGTTCTTCTCACAATAGGAAAAAAAAAAAAAAAAGTAAAAACGAAAGTGGAAAAAAAAAAACCAAAAACCTAAACTCACAATGATGAAAACAAAATTAAAAGCCGGGATAGTGGGGAGTTGGTGGCTCTTGCTTCAGGCATGAGTGTGTCCGAAACCCAGAAATAACAAAATTAAAACCGCCAGACCAATAAAATAGCATTTAGTAAGAGTTTATTGCGCATTTAAGAAGTTTTCGGACTGAGTGCTTTCAAGTTAGACACTGATGTGAAGCGTGGGGACCTGACCTCAGAGGGTGGCTTATCAGGTGAAACGGGGAGGCTCTTTAACCTTATAAGGATGGTTGTCACAGCGGGGTTTCTGGACGGCCGGGGATTGGTTTTAAAGCTGCTTTTAGGAAGATTTCTTAAGTTTCTTTGTTGATTATCAGGGGCACTGAAAAGAAATAACCTAAGTTTCACATACGTTCGTGCAATAAGCTGGATTTAGGGTTGCTCACGTGGCTTACTGGATTTATTTGCTTGGTGGGGGAGAATCTTCATGCTTGGTCTCTATTTTATTTTAGTTCAACTGTTGGATTCAGGGCTCCCATACCACCAAGGATCCATTTCTTTCCTCCTGGTTTCTCCTCCCCATGAGGTCATGTCTTGCTAGGTCCCTTCAGAGTGCAATGGCTGAAGTCCTTTGTCTTCCCAAGGCTCATCTTGGATCAGGAGTGAGGACCAGGGATGGGGTGGAGATACTCTTCTGGTGGCACCTGGGATATTCCCGAGCCCACCGATCTGGTTGAACCCAATCCCTATGACCAGAAGGAAGAAGAGTGCCAGTGGGGTTGTGGGTCACCTCATCTGTTTCCAGGACCCAAGGCTATTGCCCAACAAAGTAGAACACTTTCAGGGTAAAGCACACACCCGGGGTAGTGTTGGATTCAGGAGACGCCTGGTCCCAGGGACAGTAGACTTGCCTCTTGGCTTTCGGGGAGAGGATTTCTGCTCTGGACCACCACCCCATCATTGCGTGCCAGGTGTTACTTTCCATTTCGGAGAAGGATGTTTGAAGGGCACATCATTCTCTTTCTCTTTCTTTTCTTCTTTTGCAAACCACAAGTCTATCTTTGCAAATGTTCTAACAAGATGAGTTTTGTTGAAATAGCCATCAAGATACCCCTGAAAAATGAAAGAGAATAGGAAGGAAATAGCTCTGCCAGATATTAAAACACGTCATAAGCTATTGTGTTTAAAACATTTGGGTGCTGCCTCACGAGAAGGCAGACAGATCAATAAAAGCAAATGTAGAGGCCAAAAATAAGCCTAAGGAGCAGATGAATTTAGTAGAGACCAAAGATGGCATTTTAAATCAACGGGGGTACTGGGTGAATCATTTAATAAATAATACTGATGAATCCCAGATGGGAAGAAATAAAGCCAGATCCCTCTTCCACTACACTTCTCGCATGAAAATGAATTCCAGATGGATCAAGGGATTAATTTTCTTATAAATCAATTTCCTAATAAACAATAAAAATAAGACCAACAAAAGGATAGAGAGACAAAGGATGTGAACAGACATTTGATAAAAAAGATTATCCAAATATAAGCCTATGAAAACTGTATTCAGTGCCCCTCAGACTTAATGAAATACTATTTTTATTTGTCAGATCCGCAACCATGAAAGAGGCAGGAGAAAAGGCACATGGAGATGTGAATGTGTAAATTGCTAGAATCTCTTTGCATGGCAATTGAGTGCGTTGTATCAAAATTGAACGCTGGCCTCTCTTCCGACTTGGCCCTTCCTCTTTGAGATTTCTGGGCTGTAGACGTGCTGGCATGTGTGTGCAAAGCTCTGTGGTTGTGCAACTTCTATGACGTGCTGATTGTGGTAGCAAAGACTGGAAAGCATGCAAGTGTCCACCAGACGAGCACTGGTCAGGGAGATGTTCGGGACACATGCACAATGGATTCATCTGTGGTTGGAATCAAGGATGCAGTGGGTTTCTAAACGCCGATATTGACATACCTACTAGATACATATTTTAAATACATATATAATGTGTAAAAGTGTGTACAGTACTGCCGTTGGTGTTTTTTAAAAATCGATGTATCTACACATATTGATCTCCCAGAAAATGTACATTAAATTGGGTAAAAGTGAGGCGAGGGAAGTCTTCAGTGAGAGTAACTTTGTATCACCATTTGTAACATGCAGATATTTACATCATGCCTGTATTATTTCTTCAGTGAAAAAAATGTTAATTAAAAATTAAAGCAAAACAAAACCGAAAAGACATCCCTGAATGTGTGAGTTTGTTGCCCAGAGCTCTGGTTTTGACTTAGAATGTTTCCCTTAATTAAAGAAGTATATTTAAGTAATTCCTCAAAAACACTAGTAACCTCGAGGATGGGCCAAAACGGCAATCCTGCTCTATTATGTGCTGTCGTGAAATTAGAGGGTTGGCTCTTAGCAGACAGTAAGATTAGGTCTCTTCCCAAAGCCTGGGAGCCGCACGCAGCCCCCAGGGCGTGGCAGTACCCTGGGAATGGAGCCGAGTTCAGAAACACGAGTCACGGGGGAGGAAGGCCACCCGATTGGCTTTTCTGCTTGCTGCACGAGGACCCGCAGATCTATGAGTCCTCCTCTTCCATCTCCCGGTGGAGGGCAAGGGTTGTGTTTTATTTTGCTGTGTTCCCCCCTACCCCGCCAGAGGGCTTTGATTTACTGATTATTGTAGGAGTGAAATGGAAAGAGTCAGATTCAGAATAGTCAGGTGCCTAGGTTTCTGTGTCAAGAGAGATGTAATGATGATGACGATGGTGGCTGAAGTCTGTTTTCTACGGGACCCTCTCCGAGGGACTTGGCACTTGGTTATCTCCGAGAGTCCGTTGCATTCAACAAGGAATAGGGGCTTTTTTCTTGCCCATCTGCTGGTTCGTCGGATGAGTCTACAATGGGAGAGTCAGTAACACGCAGAATGAGTGAGGCTCTGCCCTCCATCTCCGCATGTGGAGATCTCTGCACAGAGATTTATTCTGTTAGTATCAGGCGAATAAGATGTCCGTCACTGGGGAAATGGTGATGAGCTATTCTCTCTTGCCGCCCGTCCAGCTGAGCCATCACTGGGGAGCTGTGCGGGGAGATGCTGTCGCCATCAAGGCTTTGCTTCTCCATACAGGAATACTGGTTTGCGTGGGGTCGTAATCATCCTGGTGAATCCGTAGACAGCAGGCTCACGTAATAAGCCACAGACCATTTAAATAGCGACCTTCCCTGTTGGGTGGCGGGCTATTTTCAGTAGGAACAAGGAGAGTTTTCCCTCCCCACTCGTGTGCTGGGCAAAAACCGATCCAGTTGAGAAGATGTCCATATATGCATACACCGTTCCCTTCCACCTGCCCACTCGGTTTAATTTCTGGGTTTACCGTTGGGCATGTATGTCAATAATAAACCAGATCTTTCTAGGGTAGCCACTCCTATGCTGGGCTCTCTATGCCCTTCTCTTGCTTTTTTTAAATCTTTCATAGAACTTACCAACATCAAATGTGTGTGTACGTTCACTCTTTCTCATTGGAGTGTGAGTTCCGTGTCAAGAGGAAACATGTGTGTTTTGTTCATATTTGCATTTCCAGTCCTGTGAATATCACCTGGCAAGTCAAACTGTTTGATGAATGAATCAATGGACGAATAAACAGTTTGGTTTACTTTTGGTAAACCTGCATCGGTATTGTGTTTAAAGCATTACCTGTGTCGGTCCTGTATACAGTCACGTATTTATAAAACTTTTTGGAGTGGGTGTGGCAGGATCACTCACTCCAGAGCCTGCGGCAGTTGGCATCCTTACTCATCATGCCGGCGTGGGTCCATCTGCTGGGCAGTCCTGTTTCTACCAATCGCTTGTCTCTTTGAACTTGTGTCTGCAGGAAAGACTGGCCTTGGCACCCTCATCACGAACAGAGTCAGAACGAAAACGAGGCGCTTGGCAGGAGTAAAGATTGTGTACAGGAAGCACTCACCTCCAAGGTGCTTTATTTAAAAAGTCATTCAGCCTCCGTCTGGGCTGGCGGAGAAAACCCACAGGCCAGGTTTATCAGGATGGCAAGTGCTGACTCACCAAGGCCCCAGGATAAATCGGAGGTCCTCAGAGCCAGCACCCTGCCTGGCTGGAGACTGACATCACACGTTACTCACCTTTTGGGGCAAGATGTAATGCTCTCCCGTCTTGGCTTCCCTCCTCACTGGGTTCTCCTGAGTTCCTGCTTTGAGTTATTTTATTTGTCCCTGGAGCTAGTCAAGAATAGAGACCAGGATGATCTGGTGAATAAAGCAGCCTGTTGAATGTAATCAAGGCTGCTGCATACAGTTGTGCAGGTTGTACACTGCCCAACTCTAGGAATCCCCACTTCGCATCATAATCTATATGAATGATGCTTCCTGGGGTCGATCAGTGCCCAAGTTAATGTGGCCATGTAGCAGTCCTGGGTGTGAATAAAGCAGTGTGTAGAAGGATGATGACTAAAATATTGTTGGTTTCGTTTCAACGAGATGGAAGTTCAGGTGATTTTATTTTCTTCCTCGTATTTTTGCATAGTACTCATTGTTTTCCCATGACGAACATAGGGACCTACGACTCACGTAGGAGAAAAATGACAAACTCGCCATCATTGTGAGTTGTACATGTGGGGGGTTGGGAAGACACAGATGTGGGCGCATTTCTGTGTGTGAATGCCTCCGTCCCACCCTGGACATAATGGCACGCTCTCCCATGGCTCCTTGATTCACTCACGCACTCAGAAGGGGCCTGACTTCCTGAGTTCCAGCTAACAGAGGTCACACATTGATGACCTTGGGCTGTTTCCAGGCCTCACATATGTTGTCGAGCCAGCACAAGGTTTTCAAAACTTGGGATCCTACATAAAGGCAGGGATCTCTGGCCTGTCTTCAGGATTGCAGAGATTTGGCAACACCAGACCTGCAGCCGGAGGTGAGGGCCGTGCCCTGCATCCGAGGTCTGTGCTCCCAGCCTGAGCTGCTGACTTCTTGCTGAGTTGGTACTTTCTAGTGGGGTCAGAGCCCTGCAGCCTGGGGCCCTTGGGATGCCCAATTACTGAGCCATTTACGAGAGCTGTTCAGCCCTCCAGCTGGCAGTGGGTCCCAGCCCCCCGGGGCCACAAACCCCCCTCTCCCCGCCTCCTCTGCTCCCGCTCCTCCCCCAGGGGGTCTTGGAGATGGCCCTTTCTCTTGGGGACAAACTCCTGCCCGTGTTTATCTCCTGTTCTAGAATGTCCTGCACAGGGTGCTCCTTTGGTCCCGGTGACTCACTGATGGCAGGACATCAAAAACGGTTTGCCATGAAGAGACCGGTCTTCATTCTAAATTTAATGCCACCCAAGAAATGGCCACATGAAAACAGATTCCCTCCTCCCCCTAAAGCTGTGAACCGCAGACTTGGTGGGAGAGTTTCAGCATCTTATTGGTACCCAAAAAACCTGCCTCGTCATCATGTGAGCTCTGCTCCCTGCATGTACTTGTCCTGCACTCAGAAATCAGTTCGAGGGGGACTCTCTCATGGACGTTCATCTCAAGGGGTGTGCAGAGCGATTCACTGAGATGGTGGAGAATCAGGACTTCTCAACACCTTTCTCTTAATCTCATCATTTTAATGCATCCTTTCATGTATGTTTTCTAGTATATTTACATTGCAATAGTCCAAGCACAAAAGTGATACATAAATACGTCCATATTAAGGGGGAACACGAACACATAATTTACGTGTGTGAGTGCATGATAATAAAGTGTTGGGACCTGCTGTTTTGGATTTATTTTTTTTTCCTTTTTAATTTTAATTTTTTTATTTTATTAATATATAATGTATTACTTGCTTCAGGGACACAGATCTGTGAATCATCAGTCTTACACAATTCACAGCACTCACCATAGCACATACCTTCCCCAATGTCCATTCCCAGCCACCCCATCCCTCCCCCCACTCAGCAAGCCTCAGTTTCTTTCCTGAGATTAAGAGTCTCTTATGATTTGTCTCCCTCCCTAGTGCCATCTTGTTTCACTTTTTCCCCTCCCCTACCCCCCATGTCCCCCCACCCTGCCTCTCAAATTCCTCATATCAGAGAGATCATATGATAATTATCTTTCTGTGATTGACTTATTTCACTTAGCATAATACCCTCTAGTTCCATCCACGTCGTTGCAAATGGCAAGATTTCATTTCTCTTGATG
>CM052889.1:78458451-78476849 GCA_028534135.1 Potos flavus | reverse complement strand
TGTCCCCAGCTGCTTTCAGGATTTTCTCTTTGTCACTGAGACTTGTGAGTTTTACTATTAGATGACGGGGTGAAGACCTATTTTTATTGATTTTGAGGGGGGTTCTCTGTGCCTCCTGGATCTCGATGCTTGTTCCCTTCGCCAAATTAGGGAAATTCTCTACAGTAATTTGTTCCAATATACCTTCCACCCCTCTCTCTCTTTCTTCTTCTTCTGGGATCCCAATTATTCTAATATTGTTGCGTCTTATGGAATCACTTATCTCTTGAATTCTCCCCTCGTGGTCCAGTAGTTGTTTGTCTCTCTTTTTCTCTGCTTCTTTATTCTCCATCATTTGGTCTTCTATGTCACTAATTCTCTCTTCTGCCTCATTTATCCTAGCAGTAAGAGCCTCCATTTTTTATTGTACTTCACTAATGGCTTTTTTAATTTCAAGTTGGTTAGATTTTAGTTCTTTTATTTCTCCCAAAAGGGATTTTATTTCTCCAGACAGGGATTCTCTGATATCTTCCATGCTTTTTTCGAGCCCAGCTAGTATGTTGATAATTGTCATTTTGAACTCTAGTTCTGACATATTACTAATATCTGTATTGATTAGGTCCCTAGCCGTTGGTACTGCCTCTTGTTCTTTTTCTTTGAGGTGAGTTTTTCTGCCTTGTCATTTTATCCAGAGAAGAATAGATGAATGAGAGAACAAAATACTAAAATGGTAGCAACGACCCCAGAAAAGTATACACTAACTAAATCAGAAGAGACCTGAATCTTGGGGGAGAAGAAAGGAGGGGGGAAAAATATATATATATATATATATTTATATATATACACACACATACACAGACATGATTAGACTGGTGAATAGAACAGAGCCACATGCTTGATTTTGGGTATATTTTGGTCTGTTAGAAGAAACTGCCTCCCAAAATTTTAAAGAAAGAAAAATTTACATCTATATACAAAAATAAGATGAAACACGATGAAGGGATGGACTATGACTCTAAAGATGAAAATTTAAAAAGATTCTAAAAAAGGAATTGATAAGAAGTTGGTTGAAAAAGGAAAAAAAAAAAGAGGAAAGACTGTCATCAGGCTAGAGACTAGAACAAAGCCATGGGCTAGATTAGGGTATATTTTTATATGTTAGAAGAAACTGTATCCCAAAATTTTAAAGAAAGAAAAACCTATATGTATAAAAAAAATAAGGTTAAATACAATGAAGGGATGGAATATGACTATAACAATGAAAATTCAAAAATATTTTTTAAAAAGTTGATAAGATAAAATAGTTAAAACAGGTTAAAATAGGAAAGAGGAAAAATTTAAAAAATAGAATAAGAAAAAAATAAAATTAAAAAAATTTAACTTTGAAAGACTAAAGCATCACGGGAAAAAAGCCATGAATTCTACATGTTACTTTCCCCTAACTCTGCGGTTCTCATTGATCGGTGAACCTGGTCTTGGGTGGATGTTCTTGCTGATCTTCTGTGGGAGGGGCCTGTTGCCGTGATTCTCAAATGTCTTTGCCGGAGGCGGGATTGCACCGCCCTTGCCAGGGGCCGGGCTAAGTAATCTGCTCGTGTTCGCTCTTGGGAGCTTTTGTTCCCTGAACGCTTTCCGTACCGCGTTGGACGCCGGGAATGAAGATGGCGGCCTTCCAGTCTCCGGCCGGTAGGAGCCGAGAGCTCAGGCCCCGCTCCTCAGTGCGGCCTCGGAGAAAAGCCGTCAGCCCCTCCCGTCTCCCTGGTCTCCGGCCGCGCTCCGAGCTCACCCGGCCTGTGACCGAGTGTTTCTGTCTCTGGCGCGCGGCCCCGTTTGGAGTCTCCAAACCCAGCAGATCCCTGCAGCCGCTCCTGCGCCGCTCCTCCTGAAGGAGTTAGGAGGGAGTCTCCCCGGATCTGCCCCTTGTGGGGTCCCTGCCCGAAGAGCAGTGACCTGACTGTGCCTCGGATCACATTGTAAGGTAAGCCCGAGCTGAGACCCACTACTCGGCTCCGTCTCTGCCGCCGGCTTCCCGCCCCGATCCCCGGGGCTCTTCCGCACTCAGACACCCCCGGTCTTTCTGTGACCCCACGGGTCCTCAGCCCACACTGTCTCCACAAGGGCTCCACGCTCTGCTTAGCCTCTGGAGCGCCGGCCCTCAGTGGAGCAGACTCTAAAAGTTCCGATATTGTGCTCTGGGCTCTACTGCTGCCGGGAGCCGGCCCCTCCCCCCGCGGTCTACCTTCCCGTCACCTCGGATTCATATCTCCGCGTGTCCTATCTTCCAGAAAGTGGTCGCTTTTCTGTTCTTAAAGTTGCTGCTCCTCTTCTCTTCGATCTCCTGTTGAGTTTGTAGGTGTTCAGAATGGTTCAATAACTATCTAGCCGAATTCTTGGGACCCGAAGAAATTTAGGTCTCCTACGTCTGTGCCATCCTGCTCCTCCCCCCTGTTTTGGATTTAGAGTTTATGTAGGATCAGCTTTTCCATAGTGCTGCTGCGTATACTGGGGTTGTCCCAAAGCCACAGCAGAGAGACTTAGCCAAGTACCTTCCAGCGATAGAAGGAGGGGCCCCGCATCACAGGAGCCACAAAGAACTGCTGATCGCATCGTAAAGAATCACATGAACGTTGTTGGCTGGGCCAGAGCCAGGGCGTGGGGAGAGGGTCAGCGTGGCTCTGACCATAAATGGAGTGCTCTGGGTCCTGGGGCGTGGGGACTCGGTGGGGCGGGTGCTGTTGTAAATTGTTCGCAGTCAAGCAGAGTTAGACACAGCACGCGACTACGGGCGATGGCAGGGTGCCTCCTGTGCGTGAGGTTACAGAGCACACATTCCTCTTCTCCACGGAGAATGAGAGAAAAGAAGCAATTGCACGAGGAACATTTTTTGTCCAAAGCTTCGCTTTGACCCAGAGGGGTTTTCGTGGACTTTGAACCCATGGGGAAATACAGTTTTGATCCATTAACAGGGAAGGATGTCAGTCACCAAATTGACCACACGTGTAAGCATGCCTCGTCCTCTGTCCCCCCGAATAGGAGACAGGGGGTGTGGGGGGAGCAAAATGAAGTGTGCACAGCAGTCAGCACCTGGTTCCTAGCTGTTTCGATTATGTTACCAGATGCTGTGCTTGGATCACGTAGGCACATGGTGCACACACGTTTGTATGTGTATGTGTGTATGCATGCATGTATACGTGTGCACATATGTGTGTATGGTATGCCGTTGACCCTTGAACAACACAGGGATTAAGAGGTGTCAACTCACCGCACAGTCAAAAATCTGAGTAGAACTCTGACTCCTTAGACGTAACTCTTAGCAGCCTGCTATTGACTAGAAGCCTTACCCATAACATACACCGTCGATCTGCGTATTTCGTATGTCCTATGTGTCATATGCTGTATCATTGCAAAAGGGAACCTAGAGGAAGTAAAATGTTATCAAGAAAACCATAAGGAAAAGCAGATACATTTATGGTCCTTGCTGTATTGACTGCAAAAAACTTATGCATCAGGGGATGTGTGCAGTTCAAACCCGTGTTACTCAAGGGTCCACTGTATGTATATGCGTGTGTGTATAGTAGTGTGTGTGTGTGTGTGATTGTATACTATAGTTCTGCTAAGTCTTAGCAACACAGTACGCCCGAACCCAAGCAGCTTTTACTTGTATCCATCCCCAGTGCAATGTGCCCACCATGGGGGAAATGATGGCTGTTTTCCCTGTCACTAGGGCAGATATATTTTCAAGTATAAATATGCAACAGAGTGTCTTTGGAAAGCAAGCGCTGTGTTTATCTCTGGGTAACAAAGCTGTCAGGGTAACCTGTATGGATGGAACCACAAGTAGGTTATAAAACTTCCATTAGTAAATATACGTAACTCAGTTGTCATAAACAAAGGCAGGGATTAGCACTTGGTCCAAACCCTGTGAAGCCAAGCAGCTCTTGTCCTACAAATTATCCTAATGGTTCCTAAACACCGCCACTTACATCTCTGAGGTCAGTGTGTAAAAATGACTAACGTGACGACAAATCTCGTTCAGTATGTGCCGTAGATGATGTCTTCGAGGAATAACCACTTAGTTTCCTGTGTGTGTGTTCACTTTTGGTACAAGCCATTGAGGGATCTCTCTTGAGCAAGCATCATCCTTCTTTTTTTTTTTAAGATTTAAGATTTTATTTATTTATTTGACAGAGAGAGAGGGATCACAAGTAGGCAGAGAGGCAGGCAGAGAGAGAGGGGGAAGCAGGCTCCCTGCTGAGCAGAGAGCCCGATGTGGGGCTCGATCCCAGGACCCTGAGATCATGACCTGAGCCGAAGGCAGAGGCTTCTCTGAGCCTCTGAGCCACCCAGGCGCCCCAGGCATCGTCCTTCCCATCGGGATCTGGAACATGCCCTAGGAGTGTGTCTTCTCTTAGGAAAATTACTGTGTTGATGAAAAGCAACCTCCTAGTGTCCCACACTACATTTCAGAAAGAATGTCCCGTTCGAAGTAATGCTAGTCATTATGGCTTCACGTTACCGCAGTTGGCTCATTAGGAACAAATACTGAGTTCATCATAGGTTACATAAGCAAGCATGCTTTTGCCTGAGAACTTGAAAATGATTCATGGAAGAGGCATTATCTGAGCTCCACGTGACCTACTTGGGAATACAATTTAAGAAAGATACAAGCCCATTCTGTGTCGGGGAAGTCTTGTGTGCTGGCATTTCTTGTGGAATGAAAAGATCACCAAATCTAGAATGATGACCTATTTATTTAAAGCAAATTTGATTCAGTAAAATTCCGGCGCACCGTAATTGGGCCAGCCCTTAGAATTCATCCCGATATAATAGCAGCTGTCCTCAGTGAATTGAACTTTTTTCCAGCCGCCACATTCTGGTTGCCTGCTATTTAATTGAGTTCCCGCAAGGCAGAAATCATAGCTTATTCACCTGTGTGTTTCACCAGAGTATCCGGAAAATGAGACGGCTTTCTAGCCTATGCGTTCAATTCCTAATTTATAAATGGCTGCATTCAAAGTGTTGACCTGTATGATGATTATTTAAAACCCCAAACATGTATTTTTTTTTCTCTGCAGAAATACTATTTTCCATTGAAGCTCACCTCCTAAAACTTCCTGCTTTCGCACCGAGGGCCACATGTGATGGTTTCTCTTCTCTCTGTACAACAGTGAAATCAATCTGTGTGGCGGGGTTCCCCGGACCACCCTCAGGTTTGGGGACGTGCTAGGAGGGCTCAGGATGCAGCATATGGTCCTAATCATGGCGGTGGTTTGTTACAGTGAAGGACACAAAGCAAATTCAGCAAAGGGAAAAGATGCGTGGGGTGAAGTCTGGGGGAGCCAGGCACAGGTTTCCAGAGCCCTCTCTTGGGGGGGGTCACGCGGGTTGCCCTGAATGCCTCGGCAGTGACCTGTGGCCTCATGTGTGAATGTCGTGCACTCAGGAAGCTCAGCAGAGCCTAGAAGCCTGGGTTTTCCCTGGAGGCTGCTCACCAGGCCCCCCCTCCACCTGGCACGCACCGATTCCAGAGAAACCCCAGTGTTTGTACAAACGGTTTGGGCAACCCCCTCCCCATAAGCCCAGAGCCTGGATGCCAGCCGGGGGCCTCCTCGCCCTCGAGCGTTTCTGGAATGGCAGCCTCAGCCCTGCTGCTGGGTCTTCTACATGATATACTTGGAAGTTGTTTCTTTGGGAGGTCGTGTTCCTGGGGTTAGGGGCAGGCGTCTCCCTCTCTCTCCCCCTCCCGCCCTGCTTGTCTCTGAGTGTGCACAAGGGTTCAGAGGTGGAGGGTCGGGGTCTGTGGCCTGGGGCTCCGTGTAAGTGTGGACACAGCAGTTTGACCTCTGAAGTTTCCCCCATGGCACCCCCACCAACTGTCTTCCCCCCAGTCGTCCACTCGCCCCTGCGGCTCCTGCTGCAAAGTTCCTCGTGTGCTACCCAAGGGACAAGGAGGAGAAAACCTGTCCCGAACATGACTTTGAAACATGAGGCCAGTTAGCCCATCAGACGGTGTGTGATGCCTTGCATTTTGTATTGCACGCTTGCCATTCTATGTGTTTTCACTTGAAACTTCTGAGAGCAAATCAGGGCTCTGCTGGGATAGTCCCTCTTCCTCACTCACCAGCTCCTCGGGAGGGGATGAGGCCCCTCATCTTTTGGCCAGGAGCCTCTGGGAGTGTCGTCGTCCCCCTGCCAAGGACGATGAGGAAGGAGTGAATGAGTGGGTGTGTGGCCCATAGCGCACCTGCCTTGGCAAGTCTCCTTGGCAAGTCTGTCTTTGTGTGACGTCTGAGTGGGTGTCCGATCTCCAGACCTGCGCTGACCAGTGTGGGGTAGCAGGGAATGTGGGTGGGTCAGGGTCAGCGGCTTCCATGCCAGATGGGTGTGCGCGAGGCCAAGGGGAGCACTGGGCCCGATTTGAGCTGTGGTTCGGGCCAGGGGACACCTGGGTCACCCGCCGCGTGATGCCCAGGTCCTCCCCTGCTCGGTGGAGGCACTGACCCCACAGGGGTGTGTGATACTCCAAAGTGTTGATGCTGTAATGCCCGAGAAGTGCGCCTGGTGTGTGGGGCAGAGTCGCTCGGCCGCAGCCGTGAACGGGACGCTCAGGGTGGTGGAGACCGTGGGGCTGTGTGGCTGGGTCTGTTCAAAGCTCAGCTCCTGTGTCTCTGGGGCCCCCCGTTCGGCCCCGAGCACACCTGAGGGACGCACGTAGTCCAGGTGAGACGTCCGTCCGTGCCCGGCGCAGAGGGGACGGTCCGGGAACACGGTGTCAGGGCTAACTTCACTCACACGGTTTGAGTTCATTTCCTTCTCCTGTTTAGTTTTCGTAGTCGGGGTTTTCCAAGAAAGTCATTGTTTAAAAAAAAAAAAAAAAAAGAGAGACTGAGGCCGCCCATGAACGCAGCTGGATTTCTTTATGCCCACAGACTGCCCGTGCACCTTGCCTAGCGCCCCTGCTAAAGGCGGGAGTGACTGGGGGACTGTTAGGTCAGATGGATTGCGAGGTGGTGGCAGACGTGAGATTGAATCCCATTTAACGCGAGCCGACACCTGCCGGGCAGCCGCGTGCAGATGCGCGCCCCGCGGTCCAGAACCAGCGGGACCCCGAGGTTCCCCGGCGCCGTCTGAGCTGTGCCCTCGCTATCTCCTACAGGGCCAAGGTGAAGAAGGGCGTGAGCGTCGTGGGGGTGAGAGCCAGCAGCCCTTCCATTTGGGAGGTCACGGAGGGCACGAATCACAGCGGCAAGTATGCACCTGCTGTCATCGTTTGTCGGAAGAAGTCTGCTGGCACGGAAAACAGGTGAGTCCCCACGGCGTCTGCCGTCTCCAGACTCGCTGGGACGGGGAGCTCTTCCCCCCCCACCCCTCCGCCTGGGTTAACAGCCCTTCTCACTGTGGTTTGCATGTGATGCCTCTTGTCTATGTAACTCGTGCTTCTCGGGAAGATGGACGGACTCCGTCCCTCGGGAAAGGTGAGCTATGACTCACAGCAGGCCTCCTCCACAGTTCCGCATCGCCATGGGGCACCTGCGAGGACGGTTCCGTGCAGGTGGGGTTTATCTACAGATGGTCCTGTGCTTCCCCATGGTCTCCTCCCCACCCCTGTTGGTCTGGGCATCTTTGATATGATGCCCTATCCCACGAGTGTTATGACACCAGCTGTGTGTGTCTCTGGGCATATGTGGGGTGCATTCCCCATTTGCCGCGTAGACATATGAGATCGCATTTGCGCACACGCGTTTTCTCATGAATGGCGAGCTGTCTGCTGTGGAGTGATAGGGCATTGTGCGTCACTCTGGAGACAGATTAAAACTTGAATCTGTGTCTGCGACCCACCAAATTAGAAACCGTCAACTCACAGCTGGGCAGAGAGACTCGGATGCTCAGTGGTTCTTGATTTATTCCTGTTTTCCTGAAACCTCATTTGTGGCTCTGGAGAATTCCTAGTCTGGTCACATATTTTTGCCACTTTCTGGCTGGTTGGTTTTTGTTTTTTTTTTTGCTCCGTATATGACCGAAAATTGAAAAAATAACAAGCAGTTGAATCCCAGGTAAGTAACACGTTATTTCTGGTGTCAGATTATTAAACTTTATAGCTCCGTGTTTGGAAAAACACATTTATTTTCCACTTACTTATTCTAATATCAAGAACATGAATCTCAGCTGATGGCTACAATACGCTTTTTTGGTTCATTATCAGGGAACATTTGATGCCAGTTTGGGGACGATTTCACTCGGGATCCCTTCTGTGTTCCTCTGCTCACCCTGGGACCCCAGGCTTCCGGTCGTCAACCCTCAGGCTCTCGGTTGTGTCCTTCCTTTTGTGATCGGTGTTCTAAGAGTTTTTCCTGAAGGTTCGCTTGTAGAGCAAATGAGAGGAAAAGGAAGAGTGCGGATCTCAGTTCGCCCTGTCTGTGTGGTAGCAGAATGGCACACGAGTCCCCACAACGAACTTAAACATGTCCATATGTCCAATTATGTCTGCGGGAAGTAAAGGTTAAAAACCTCCGTAAAGGTTTTCTTGTGTTGTGACGTTAGCAAAAATGAGGAAGGAGGGATGAATGGATGCGTGGATAGATATGTGACAGGTAGTTAGGCAGGTAGGTAGGTAGGTAGTAGGTAAGCAGATATTTTTTACCAGAAGAGGAGAGGGATTTAGGAGGAAGGGTCTCACCCAGTCTCTTGTGTTTTCTGCTCTCTTTCTTGCATTTCCTCTGTGGGTTATTATTAATAGTAGTGGTTGTAGTGTTTTCTATGAAATGTGAACAGGTTTGAACCATTTTAAACTTCCGTGATTTTTTTTTTTTTTTTTTTGCTTTTGAATTTCTGGCCAAGAGCTAATTCAGTTTGTCTTAGGGCCTGGAGGAGAAGTAAGGAAACTTTCCAGAGGGGCCTCATCCTCATTAGGGTGTCAGCTGCTTTTCCTGGGTCAAGCAGAGGGCTTCAACACTCCTTTAAGTGGGACAGGAACTCAGCATATGCAGAAAACATGGAAACGTACCAGTGTATGGGGCTTGCCATTTTTCTTCCTTTATTTCTACCAGTATCTTCTTTCAGAAGCAAGTGCCCCCAATGGAATAGCTAGTTATTCTTTCGAAATCCTGATATCATGACACCATTCCCTATGGAGAACATGTCCTATCCCTTTGTAGAGTCTGATGTCCGTTCTCTGGTTCGTACCGTGGGTCCAGATGATATTGAAAAAGCCATAGTGCCGGTCATACACACTATGTAGCCATAGTCATACACACGTACATGCATCTGTGTAGGTAATATGTGATATATGATATACAGTATATTGTATGTGTATCTAGTCACCACTTGTTTGTGTCCGCAATGAGATACATGCATCCACGCAGCCCGACTCCCTAGAACATACATACGAGACATGTATGATGTAGGTGTTTAAGCGTGTGTATGCATGTATGCACACATTGTCATGGGATTTATCCGTGCTCACGTGTGGATGTGGAGGGTTACGTTTCTGGAATGCAGTTCTCCCCCCAGAGCTCGGAAGGCTCTGCCGAATGAGGAGGGCTGCACATGGGGCTCTCTGTGAATGTTTGTTGGCCACAGTTCTAGAATTACACTCCATCTCTGTCCCTACATGTGCTAGGGGGCGACCCACGCACCCCGAATTCCCTCCAGTACACCTGTTTAGGAAAGTAAGGCATATAACAGGGTATATATTGAAGGCCTGTTTGGGGGAAATCCCAGAGAAAAGTACTTTTTGAGCAGAGGATCTGACCACCATGCTTTCTCCTGGGTGGGGTGCCAAGAAGCTGGGGGAGAAGGCTGAATGTAAGTTACGTTATCCTGTGAACCATTTGGACCGTGCATTTTTCCCTCTGTGCATGTATTACCATTTAACACAATGTACACAGCCAAACTGACATTTATGAATATGATATATTCATTAGTATATCCAATTTTTCTCCTCACTTCAGAATTTTTCATTTTACTTCCGTCTGCACGGTATTCAATGAGTAAACACCAAGCTCCAGTACTTGGGGTCGTGAGTGGCCTGGGAGGAGAACCATTTCTCTTTATCTGAAGGATCATTGGAAAATGTATTATGGAGTGGATAGTTTAACATTAGAAGGCTTTGCTTCAGAAGTTGTCTTGCTTTATAAATTCTCCCCTCTCTCTTTGAATGTTTTTTTTTAGTTATTCGTAAAAGTCAGAATCAGAGCATCAGAATGCAAGAGGCAATCCTAATTAGCCCGAGAGTCGTGGATTTCGTATTCCTAATCATTCACCATGGATCACGAAACTGCATTAATGAAGTTAAGTCACTGTGACAGGTGTAATTTTATTGAGTAAGGAGACACTTGTGGTAGCGATGAATTGAACAGGAAGGAGAGATGTTCTCTCGTCTGCATTGACATACATCCTTTCCTTTCTGGAGCAGTTTGGTTGCTGAAAACCTTATCATCACAGTATTAACATGTAAATGTTATCACAGCTCCGGGGGCTTCTGACTGAGTGTTGCCGGGAAATAGTAGGGAACAGACCAGAATAACCAACCCTTTGCCCATCGGATTGCCTTTTGCATTTTTAGAATCTCACTCACTACAGCACAAGGTAAACTGAGACCAATGTATAACAGAAGCTATATATTTTTTTATGTACTTGCTCTTCTCTGCATAGAGGAGTGTTTTCCAAAGTTTGCCACTGTTGCCGCGTAAATGATTTTAGGTGGTAACGTAGAGACGGGTTTGAATAAATTTGAATGGCATTTGCTCCCGTGGCTTTCCATTCTCCAGGAAGACTTCTGATGGAAGTGCTCAGCTTGTCCTTACAGCGTCTCTCCTTTGCCAGCAGGTCGTAGACAGGCAAGAGTACACCGCTAGAATTTAATTATTTTTCATAGCTATTATCTACTTGTTGTATAGGACACTGATGTTATGTTTATCGTAGGTAATAAGTCTTGCTTTAAAGCGTATATGTTTTAAGAACATGAACTGCCATAAGAATAATGGATATTTCAAACAGAGACAGACATGACTCAAGTCATGAATGTATATTCAAAGTGAGGATATTCTGGCATCAAGAAGTGTATCTCTAACTCTATATGCTAGGATTATTGGATTGTTTAATTTTCAATGCAAATAGGAGTGACTGAAACAAGATAGAAGTTTATTTTTGTCTCGCCCAGAAGCAGCCTGATGTAGGCAGGCCAGAGCTGGTACGTCACCTCCCCAACCCTTCAGGGTCCAGGCATCTGTCTTTCTTGCCCGGCACACCGGTGCAGGGCTTGTGTCCTTACAGACTAAGATGACTGCTGGGGTGCCAGTCATCACATCTGCCCTGTGGAAAAGGCTCTTCTCAGCTGGGTCAGCTCCCTTTCAGCAACTTTCCTGGAAACCATGCCAACAACCCCCAATTTCCTCTTGCATCTCCTCGGCCAGAACTCAGCCAACTGGCTACACTAGTCATCAAAGGCAAGTGGGAAGCATTATTGATGACAAACAGTGGTGTGTCCAACTCACATCATTTTTCTGCTCCAAAGACAGAAGAACAGACCAAGTGGATCCGGCATCCCAAATCCTGTTTCTCAGCAATTTTTAAAGGGCAGATGTTGTGGGATTTCCAGTAGGATGATGAAAAGCGCATGGTACCTGGTGATCTCCTTCACTCAGCCAGGCTCCCATGGAGGTTTCCAGAGAGATATAGAGGGAATAGGGGGTGGGTGAGCCCACCTGAGCAATGCAGCAGAAATGTTGTGCACCTGTGAGAAAGTTAGGATAGAGTTCATTCAGGTGTAGACGGGACTGAGCTGAAGGAGGGTGCCAAGGGGGCCAGTCCCAAGTGTGCATGAGAGAGAGAGAGTGAGAGAGAGAGAGAGACAGGAGAGCCGGGCTATGAGAAGACACCCAGGCATGAAAAGGTAGGACCAGGTCCTGATGCAGACGGTGGGCTGTGCACAGGTGCGCGTGAACACGCAGAGCCAGCAGGCTTCCTCTCCGGGAGCGGCAGGGTCCCTGCGCGAGGGGCTCCCCCTCGGACAGCCAAGAATGAACTCGGGGAAAGGCCTTGACAACCAGAGACAGGGGCAGAGCTGCCTGCATGAAAGAGAGAGGGTTTTAAACACTGATGAGTGTTCTCAGACTCGGGTCAGAGAAGATGGATCCAGATGCGAGGAGGACAAGCCAGGAGGTCAGGAGGATGGAGAGAAGCTGGAACATCATAGCTGTCGGGTTCATGGCTGCGGAAACTCAAATCTGCGTAGTTGGGTAAAACCCTCAGGAGAAAGAAACTTCAGAAGAGAGCATGAGAAGTGGAAAGGAGGAGAGACCCCTGAAAGCCAGCCAAACAAGAGTATAAAGAATGATCACGGGAACATGGGAGCTAACCTAGTTACCACAGGGTCCAGCAGTACTAATTATACACCCAGGTGGAGCTAACCTAGTTACCACAGGGTCCAGTAGTACTGGTTGTACAGCCAGGTGGAACCAACCTAGTTACCATAGGGTCTAACAGTACTAGTTATACACCCAGGTGGAGCTAACCTAGTTACCACAGGGTCCAGCAGTACTGGTTATACACCCAGGTGGAATTAACCTAGTTACCACAGGGTCCAACAGTACTAGTTATACACCCAGGTGGAACTAACCTATTTAGCAAGGGTCCATCAGTACTAGTTACACACCCAGGTGAAACTAATCTAGTTACCACAGGGTCCCACAGTACTAGTTATATACCCAGGCAGAACTAATTACCACAGGGTCTAGCAGTACTAGTTATACACCCAGATGGAACTAACCTAGTTACCACAGGGTCCAGCAGTACTAGTTATACACTGAGACGGAACTAACCTAGTTACCACAGGGTCCGATAGTACTAGTTATACACCCAGGCAGAACTAGTTCCCACAGGGTCCAGCAGTACTAGTTATACACTCAGGCGAAGCTAACCTACTTACCGAAAAGTCCAGCACTCCTAGTTCTGCACCCAGGGGAACTGAAAGCAAAAGTTTGCACACAATCTGCTGCACAGACCTTCACACCAGTAGCACCATTGCAGCTGAAAGGTGAGCAGATTAAATGGTGTGGTGTGCCCCCACTCCCCCAAAGGGACATTACTTGCAGTTACCCGGAAAGAGGTGTTGACCCATCCACAACGTGGACAAGCTCTGGCATGTCACACCACGTGATACAAACCGTTCAGAGGACATGTCCCCAGCTGCCCGGTTCTCAGACCTGCGTCTCGGCAGCTCGGTGGTTGCTGGGGAGCGGGGACTGGCCTCACTGCTGGTGCATGTGGGTCTCTTTCGTGCAGGTCGGGAGTGGGGCTGCTTAGACTGCGCCGTGAGTAAATGAAAGCCTCTCGCTTGTACACTTTAAAATAGTGACTTTGAAAGCATGGGAACTGTCTCTTAATAATATTACAAACAAACTTACAAGAGAATGCCAGTTTTGTTTCTAAATCCATAGAGGGCGGGAAAAATCGAGACCGGATCCATCAGAATGTAGACCGCGTCCATCCCAAAGTGGTGATGTCATGTGTGACGCACGCGTTCCCCGTCATTTGCTCGGTGTGTGATTCTGAAAATGCTCGTAGTGAATGTGGATGAATTGGTTTGAATTAGGAAATGATAAGATCGGGAAAACGAAAAAATCCAGCGGTCATGCACTGTGACAGTTGTTGTTTAACAGTCCTAGATGTTTGTCCTCGTCATTGCGGAATGGGATAAGGACTATTTGGGGCTGCTGTGTCCATCTGCTGGGTTGCCCAGAGTTGAAGCCAGAAAGATCTGGCCTCTTTGTTTCAGGCAGTAATTACTTGTAATGGAGAGCTTATAGATCGAACACTGTTCCGTTTTGCTTTAGAAAGTGGAGTGTTAATGATTGCACTTTGCTGCCGTCGGCCGTGGCAAGATGACAGACCCAGCGATGGAAAATAAAGATCGTGAGACTTTTTTATGAATGTAATAGTTTGATTAGATATATTTTCTGGCGGTCTGTCTTCAGTGAGCCCGTTCAACTCTTCTGACATCTGGAACCTGAGTTTAACCACAACAAAGGCTGAGACAATGGTATAAAGTTGTCAAATGGTAGGTCTTCCCTGTGCAACTGTGATTTGTTTGATGCCTTGAATGTCTGCAACAGCCTTATCATTGACTTACGGATTACGATATGCGTACATATTACATTTGAATGATGATTCTTTTCCAAAGGGTAGAAGGAACACAGGGCATGAGAGTCAGGAAATCTGATACGTATTTCTCATTTTTATGCTAGCCATCTCACGTCACCAGAGAGGTAATAAGAGGAAGAGCATCCTCTTCTGTGATACCAGCACCGCAAGGTCAGCCTTTGCTGAACTCTTGTGAGCATCTCATATGATCCTACGTGTGAACACACTGAAATAATCTTAAGAGCACCCTGCTAAGAAAACCATCTGTTAATTGTTTTCAGAGTGTTAAAATGGTGTGTAATATAGGGAGCCTGCCTCCCCACTTCCTCCTAGATCATGGAGGATTTTATTTTATTGCCATACTCTAAATGAAAATTTCCTAGAGTATGAGATGAATTACGTTAGTCGCGTGTGGAGGTTTTATCAAGTATTGGGTCTGAATTTAGAACCTGTCAGAAGCGTTTCCATTCAAGGATGTTTTAATAACTTCTGCATTAGGGATACAATAGACCGAGGTATTGTTTCCAGTACTACCGAATATCATTTCTTCTAATCGTATGGCAGGGGGGAAGAAAAGATGCACATAATTTAATGTTTTTCTGAGAATGAGGAAGAACAAGGGACGCTTATAGTGCTGTGTTGGGGGAATTATAAAATGCTTCCATCCACTTCGGAGAGAGATCTGTCAGTATCTGGCTAATCACGTTTAAGACGTGTGTCCATAGGACCCTAAAATTGCATTTCTAGATATATCTAGTCCAGATTAAAGCTTGACTACAGACACAGAGAGATGTGTCCAACGGCATTCATTGCTGTATTTTTTAAAAATAGCTAATGGCCAGAAACAAACTAAATATTCATCAAGAGATGAACTGATTTTTTTTTTAAACAGTACATTCATATGGTGGAATCTTATTCTGCCATTGTGAGGAATGGCTGAGATCTGATTATATATACACTTTAAGATTTTATTTATTTATCAGAGAGAGAGAGAGCAGAGGAAAGGGCAGAGGGAGAAGCAGACTGTGCGCTGGGCAGGGAGCCCGATGCGGGGCTTGATCCCTGGACCTTAAGACCATGCCCTGAGCCGAAACCAAGAGTCTGACGCTCAACCGTCGGAGACACCAGGTCCCCCTAGATCTAGTTCGTAATGTATGGCAACCTCAGTTTGCTTGTGGGGAGTGGGAAGGTTGGATACCATGTCCGATGTTACCTCTCAAGTAGTTACAGAAGAGACAGGCGGAACCTGGGTTGATTTTGACGGAAGCACTGAGTTATTACAGACAGAGGGGGAGGACACATAGCCACTCCTCGAAAATCTGGCCTTGGATGCATGACTCGGAGGAAGGTGTGCGGGGAGTCTCTGCAAGGAGGGTGGAGGAGACGCCTCTGGGATCTTCCCAAGACCGCACTGCATTTTCTGTCCCGGGAAATGGAATTTTCCTTGTGCTGCTTCCCTGAGAACATACAGACGGAGGGCGGTGGCATAATTCCGGCACGTGACATTCCGGTTAAGGGGAAATCAGGAGCCCAGTTCTCTGTGAAATTATACCTCGGGCGGACTCATTCACTACTTCTACAGCCCCCCATCCCATTATGCAGAAGCACGGGGAAGGGGGAGCTTTGCCTTAATTTACCCTCGTGTTGCTTTACTTTTGTTACATCCATATGTTTGATATTTAATATCTCCCCTTTGCAAGGAGAGTACTGGATTTAGAATTAAATTATTTAGCACCTGTTCTCAGTGGACGACAGCAGTGAGTTAGTGCTGCTCGTCCTTACTTACAGAAGCTGCCTTTGCTTTTGGTAGGACCTCCGGGGCGTGCCGGGCTCAGGCGCCGGCTGCCTTTGCCGCCCGCGCTACAAAACTAATGGCCGTGGCGTGAGTAACAACGGACCGGCAGCAAGGATTAGATCACGCCACTCGCTGTGTTAGCATCGAAGTGCTTCAGCCGCGCACTCTGCTGCCGTGCACCTCGGCGGGCGCTGGGCTGCTGGCTGCATGTGATTTCACAACGCCGGCCCAAGGACCAACTCTTCATTCATTCATTGGAATCACCAGATGCGTCTGATAGCAGGCATGTCTGATGGGACGCCGAACAGCCCATCTAGAAACCTGGAGACTGCACGGGAAGGGAATGCGTGTGCGTGTGCGTGCGTGTGCATGCCGTAAGTGCGCAGCCCTCAGAGTCCTGGTCTCCGAAGGTGGGAAACATTATCAGAAGTCCAGTGGGGCAGAATATGTCTGTGTCTGTATCGATGCACCCGTGGATCATGATCTCTGTCTCTTCCATATCTGTATCTTTATCTGTGTTTTGCTCTATATTGTCTCTATTTATACTTATACACACGCATAATAGGGATATAGGCATAATGCAAAATGCGACTTTTTTTTTGAATTTGCTAAGAGTCACAAGTCTCTGCAGTCATACTTGTTTTCATGGGTGTTCATTACACAACAGGTGCATAAATCCCTGCATGCTTTAGATGTTTTTGAGGGCGAGGAATAAGTTCTGGGGGACAGCCGGCCTTCCGATCATTTAGCCGTATGGGCTGCTCTGGTCTCTGCCTTCTTGCTCTGGGGCAGCCCTTGACTGGGAGCACCTGCAAACATCCTGAAATCTCCATGTTTCCCTGGTGGGCTCAGCTTCGCGAAACAAACGCCGGGCTTGGATTATCTGTTTCCCGAAGGCCTGGGGAGCCGTTTAGAAAGATAATAGTACTTCATGGAACGTTAAAAAAAGAAACAAAAGGAGAATTATAGGATCCATCCAAAGTAGCTTTATTTATAGTCCAACTGTGAAAAATATCATCTTGTTTCTCGGGTTCTAAAAATTTCATTCTGATTATTGTTCTCTTGGACAGGATGGCTTCTTTTATTTTTAAATGTACAAGTTTTGGGTTTTCTGTCATTTCTAAAAGTGCCTTTCTTCCGACAGCTCTCTGCTGCCATGCTGTGCACCAATTAGTTCAAGAAGTTTGACCTCTTGACTTGTTAGCCTTTAACTCTCGTGATTAATTTTGTCATCAGTTAGCCCGGCGTACCTTCTCTTTTTAGACCTCGTTGGAGAAGGTAGCAAGAAGGTCACAGAACTTTATATTCTTACTTAGTGCTCTTTCTTTTTTTTTTCTTTTAGAGCTTTGGAGTTATAAATTATAGATCATAAAATTCACCCATGTAAAGTATGCAGTTAAATGGGTTTTAGAAAACTTTGACCATCGCCACAATCTGGTATTAGAGCAAACTTCCATTACCAGAAAGTCTTTTTTTCTGTCTACTCATCTGCTGTGATTCCCCCCTCCCCAATTCCAAGTAACCACCTGTCTCTTTTCTGTCTCCATAATACTGCATTTTTATGAGATTTCAGACCTTTTTCTCAGTGGAACCTTATCCTCAGCGTGAATGCTCGGTGATCAGAGGCCAAGGAAGTGAAGCAATGGCCAGCCAGCATTGGGAGCGTTTTCATTTCACTGTTCTGAAGAGATTTATCTCATGGAACCGAGGATTCCAGTCAATAAATGCGGGGGGCGGGGAGGGGGGGCTTAATCCTTCCTCTTTGTCCTAAAGGTAGATCTGGTGTTTCTACCACAGAAATAAGATGTATGACCTCAGTCCCCATTACGAGGTCATGGCCTCTTGACTACAATCTGAATTCTAAAATATTCCAGGAAGAAAAAAAAAAGAGTTTTTCAGTTGTGGACAGATGGCAGCTTAGGATATCATCAGGTCAGGATCGGTTTCAAAATGTGCAGCCATCATTTGGGACTCTCTAAGCATAAGCAAGTGTCTTTCCACTCCATTGACGTCAGCGTTAGTCCTTGGGATTGTCTCTGGTGTGTCACTGCTCAGCATGGTCCCCGTGTAACTTTCGGAGCCTGAGATGCTTGCTGGAGGTGGTTGTGATGACCCGGTCCTGGAGGCCAGTGGAACCTGAATGAGAACGGCATTTTGCTTGGTGTTGTCGGTGCTTATTACAACAGAGCCTCACGGAGAAAACCAGCATGGGGCCCCGAGAAAGGGACACGACGGTGTGAGTGTCCGGGGGCCACGTGGCATGGGTCCTAAGTGCTAGTAGCCCATTGGTCTTGATATGGAGACATGGGATGTCGTCCACACGTGCCGCTCGGCGGTTGTCAGCATTGACCATTGCTTTTCCTTGAAATCATCAAAGGGAGGGGTGACAGGTGGAAAATGGCTGGAGGCTGTCCACGTTTCACCGGGCGCTCGCCTTCCCTGCCCACCTGCAGGATGGCCCGCGGGCTCCTTAAATTCTGCG
>CM052889.1:78436941-78457951 GCA_028534135.1 Potos flavus | reverse complement strand
CTCTCCAGCGGAAGTCAAGTTACTCAGAAGGGAGCTTATCTTCCCCGAAGTGGAAACAAGGGTCACTTGGGTGCCAAAGGTAGTCGTAGCATCCAAACCGTGCAAGACGTCAGTACTAGTGAGTGATATCTAGGATGAGTCCGCTCCCTGCACCGGGCACTGAATGCTGCATTGTCTGTGTCGCCGTGGATGGGTCGCGGGTCTTACGGAGGCATTAGGCTGTTGTGCACCAGGGTAAAAAGGGGTCCACCGTGTGTTATTTAATGCCCACAGTGTCACGTCCATCCTCCTGTCCGGCTTTGGCACCACCTGGCCCGCATTCCTGGAGCCCTGTACAGTGCACAGTGTGTCATACCTGTTGTCTCTTGTGCTTTATCCTGACGGCCCCACAGGGACCGCTAAACGTGGGTCCCCGTCCTTTCCGGGGCCGTGGACTGCGCTGGCAGCTCGCTCATGCCTAGGAATTTTTTCTCTGAATACTGTTTTCCATTTCATAGAATCAAACCCATAGCAGACCCAAAGAGGGTGGTTATATGGAAATACAGTTTAAAAAAATATGTTTTGTGATGTAGTAGAATGCGCTTCCATCCTAAAACCCCGCAAAGGAAGCCGAGGAGCCCATCTCATCACCACCGTGATTTCACACAAGTGTGAAGGGCGGAATCTAGTTTGAAGTGTCTATCCCAAATGCAAGATGACGTGAAGGTCATTGCCAATGCAGTTGGTGAAAAGTCACCGTCCTCACTGCTCTGGCTCTTGCCTGCGTTCATTATTGAAGGGTGTGCTCAATTTTCAATTCAAGGCCAAAAAAAAAAAAAAAAATTATAAAAAGGCACTTTCCCCATCCAGGTTTACAGACCCCCGAATTCCATCTCCTTGGGCCCCAGATTAATGACCCATCCTTCAAACAAGTTCAGGTTCCTTAAAATGGGAGGAGGCGTAATTAAAGAACAAAATATTTTTTAACATATCAACCTCCCTGTGCAGCCGTTGAGAAAGGTATATTATATTGCAACGCCTCGTAAATACAATTGCAAACAATAGTAAACCCTCACGGGACTTCCCATACAGAGAAGCAATAGATCTGTGTGTGTGCCAAGATCTGTTAAAATGTTTCATCCCTCTTTGGGTCCTGTATTCTAGGAACTAATCCTAAATAAGTCGTCAGAAATACGATGCATAGGCTTGGTTTTCACATTTTAATTAATAATAAAAATTTGGAATCTGCTAACTAGGTGAGGATAGAGGAATGACTGAGTGACTTTAGCATATTCACATAGCAAAATGTAACCGGGCCAATAAAATGGTGTTTTCGGATGTTTATTGGCACAAGAAAGTGCTCTCAATTATCTTGTGTGTACACACACACACACACACACACACACACAGCATAGTCAAAAGGCTAAATAAAGGTGAAATGGGACAAAATCCAATAACAATGAGATTATGGGTGATAAGTTACTTTGTCCTGAATTCAAGCCATAGGTTTTTTGTGTGCCAGGTACTGGATTATACAGGAGGTCAGTGTCCTACATGACGTCTGTTCTCATGGGTCTCACAGCCTTGGTCTTACATTCGTTGACATTTGCCAGTTTTCACAAGAGGCTTGCATTAGTTTTATTAATTACAAAACTATCCTGGGGCTTTAATTCTTTGATTGCTCTTACAGACTTGCCTGAGAGAAATGTACACTTTTCCTTAGGAGTGAAATCAGGGTTGACGTGAAGGGAAACAGTCCAGGCATTGGTGAAATTTTTGACTCTTGTTGGAAAAAGAACCATCTTTGGAAATTGTCTCCTGATCATCTTGGCAATTACATACATTGTTCATTTTTTGTGTTTCCATTTAAGGACGTAATACTAAATTCTGTTTGGATTGCAAGGATGAAAATACCTGCAATGCTCATGAGCTATAACATGCATTGATTATCTTTTAGCAAGATAAATTAAAATCGATTCATTCTGGTACATAACAGCCCTGGAATATACATTAAAATCATATAAAAACAAAAGAAATCAACTAGTTCTAATGCCATCGATGGCATCAGAAATTGGATTTTTCTCTTCAAAGCATAAATATCATCCAAAAAAAGCCAATCATAATTTCCTCCTGTTCTTTATTCACCTGTGCCAGCCATGGAGAAGACTGTCTCCGAACTAATTTCAGAGTGACCTTGTGATGGGGTTATGAGCCTAAGAAATTGTAGCAGGAGCCTCAGGCAGGATTTATGAGAAGATGTGAATTGGATTTTGCATGGGGAAGGAAAATTTCATTTAGTATTTATTTTCTAGCGCTGTTTGAACATAGGGCAATGGGATGGCTTGACCCCCTTGAGGACGGTCCTGAGCCCCGTGCCAGCCCTGGGGGTGGAACATCAGACGGGTACCTGGCTCAGCCTCCTCTAAACCTAATGTCTAGACCTGTCACACTCACCTCTGTCGTCTGATTGTGCTCTAGAACCTCAGGGAAACCCCTTTCCACTAAAGTGCAATGTCTGCTTCTAGTCACCTACACATTTGTGACTCCAAATCCCTTGCATTTGTTCAGAAACCAATATGAGCCACCTCTCCAAGGTGTCATACCTGTAACCACTCGGAACTTTGCCGTTCTTTCTCCGAACACCGAAGGCAAAGCCTTCACTCCCATTTTGTGGACCATGATACTGAGACCCCACCGAAGGCAGGTCACGTAGCTTATTCCCTGGGATGGGATGAGTGATGCCTCTTTCCTCCTCTCAAAATAGGTCTTTGTCCTGGCTCCTGGGACCTGCAGTGTGACCGGGTCTTGAAATGGGGAGACGGTCTTGGATTGCCCGGTAGATCCAGTATAATGAGATTCTAATGGTCCTTGTGAGGTTGAATACAGCGGGACCAGCGATCTGACGGGATCAGAAAGGGGGACGAGGAGCCAAGCTGAAGACGTAGGGCCATGGGCTCTCCCCTGGAGTCTTCATGAAACCAGCCGTGCCGGCGCCTCGGCGGCAGACTCCTGCCCTCTGGGGCCGGAAGGGAGGAAGTGTGTGTTGTTCCTAGCGACTGCGTTTCTGGGAACTTGTTGTAGCTGTCAGGGGCACCGAGCGCCCTTCCCTCGTTCACTCCTGTAGCTGCACTGAATGAGGTCTCAGCCCCAGGGAGGCAGGTCGTGGGCTCGCGCTGTCGGCCACCGCGCTGGGCTGCAGGATCCTCTGACTCCTGGAACGTGCCCCGGATTTCAGAGAGCATGGCAGGTGAGCGATGGCAATGTGGTTTCCCACAGTTCGGGTCCAGAGCCCCGTCCTCCCACCAGCAGCCGTGTGGCCTCGGCCAAGACACATGGTCCCCTAATCTGCACTCCCCACATGCACGAAATGAACAGCATGGAGGAACCGAAAGCGTGAGATGCGCTTCGCGGGGTTCTTGACTCCCTATCCACATCCGGATCCCACTCGGTCATCAACAGAAGATGCCGCAAGGCTCTCTAAAGCCACGAGGGTTTGGATGCCAAATTTGAAGCACGCTGTTGGTACTCTACAACCATCCAATCAGGCGGCGATTCCTGTGCATAGCGGGGTGGTGTGTGTTCAACACGGCTTTCCTGAAATGAGTTCCAGCAATGGTGGAGAGCTGGGAGCCAGCCTACGTGGTCACAGGGCACAGACTTTGGACCCAGGGGACGGGGACATATGTGGCTGCCTGGTGTCCTCGGGAAGTTGCCTGGATCTCTCGACGAAGGCACTTTGATTAAGAGACAGAGTGCATAGCTCTGTAGACACGGTGCTCGCGGAGGAAATGTAGATTTAGAACGTGCGGGATTGGGCTGCTAGGAGATGCAGGAGTTAACGTTCTTCTCGAAGAGCCTCTCAAGCTATAAAGCAGCAGTTGATGCTGGAAGGCTTGGATGAAGTGAGTCTCTCCGAATGAATAAAAAGCAGACGTGTTACCAGCAGGCCTTGTTGGCCGTCACTGGGCAGCCCGGAGCATCACTAATCACCGACCGCACTGTCTCACACAGGATCCTATTTTCCCGTAGGTTCACTACCGTCACTGGGGCTTGCATTCCTGATGGAGGGCTTCAGCTTCCAACAAATCACAGCTGGCAAGAGAACGTATGATAAAGGCAAAATTCTAACCATCCGAAACACGGACCATCCTTTTGTACAGATCGGTGCGTCAGAGCACCTAACTCACCACCGGACATTTGCTAGGCACCAGACCCGTCCTGCACGTTCACGCGGCTCCCGTGCACACACAGATCGTTTCATCTCATCGAGGTGGGCGCGCCGAGGGCTGTGTGCACTTACTTACTGTTGCTTTTCTAAAAAGCCCCCGTGTTCTGCCCACGGCAAAAAAGTCTTCGGTGTCAGAAATCGGACCGTCCCTTGACAGCTGTGGTGTTTCGGGAGGAACAGCACACTCAGCATGATGAGACGTGTGTTTGATCTGTGTAGCGGTTCGGGTTCTCCCCGTCTGTGGCACGTGACCCAAAACCCAGCTCGTCTCCTGAAGCAGGAACGGAGGGATGAACAAGGAGGTGTAGGGTGATTGCCTCCTGAGGCAGAAGAGTCTGACAGAGACCTTTAAGTGTGGCCACTGTGGGGGCTTCCGTATAGGTCTAGAAGTTCTTTAACAGCCCTCCCTTACAAAGGCGCAGTCTAGCAACCGTCCCCGGCGTGTGGGTCAGACGCAGTGACTTGCCCCCGACGGACAGAGCAGAGCTCAGCGATGGGGTGGGGCTTGGAGGCTAGATCATCACTGCCCTCCCGCCCTGCTCTTCCTTGAGACGTTCCCCAGAAGCACGGCCCTCGATGGCTGCAGCCCTGCCTTCCTCCTGCCTGGGACCTCAGCCCAGTGAATCCGCTCTGGAGCCCCTGACCCGCAGAGAACACGGGGACTGTATAGTCTTACCGCTGCTCCATTACACGGCCCAGCTGGGCTTGAGCCGAGGAGAGGGCATCACCGCCGAGCTTCTCTCTGTCACTCGGCTCTTCTCCGTGCTGCTGCGATCACAGGAGGGCTCTGCCCTCTGCTCCGGGAATCGGCGTTTACCTTCTAGCTTTAGAGCTTCCCGTTTTCCAGTCCAGTAGGGGAGACGCAGTGAATATCTCCCCAGTAGTTCCCTAGAAGTCCTGGGATCCACTCCGATGGGACCGGCCTTGGTCATGTGCCTCCCTCTGGACCAGTCGCTGTGGCCGGGACTCAGGTCTCTTGCCGGAGGGACTGGAATTGTCAGCAAACACCGAGGTCGGGTGCGGCACAATTTCCGTGCCATCAGACCTTATGCTGAGTCTTATTCTGAGAAGAGAGAGGGAGTGAGCCAACAATCATTAGAGTGGCTGCCGTGTGCTGGATGCACTCTGGAGTTAGTTCAGGGAACAAGAGAAGAACAAAATTTTCTTCCTCCTGTGGCTTCATTCCGGCAATTAAATTCCGAGTGGTCGAAAGCACGGCAGATCCGCCGATGGAACCGTACGTGTCCATCGACAACTGTGTAACATGGAGCACATCGCGTTCTTCTGTCTTATTTTCCTCGCCTGCAAAATCGAGATACAATGTGTCTTTTCTTCCTTGGCAGGTTTTCTCTAAGGATAAAATGAGGTGATGGATGTGGGAACAGTATAGAAAACACAGAACAGTATTGTTTTCGATTTTGAAAGCAGGTTCCCAGCTTGGGCGAAGGTACTTCCAAATCGTATTGCCAACAGAGGGCGGAACTCCAGAATAGAAGACAAATGGCCCAATTTAAAAAATGGACAAAATATTTGAACAGAGGTTTTGCCAAAGAAAATATGCAGATGGCACCCGCAAGAGGCGTGTGAAGATACACTCAACACTTTCAGTTATGAAAGACACACGCACACCCAGACAACACCAAAATACGCCGGAATGGCCAGATTTCAAGACAGATGGACTTCTGGTCCACCGCAGGTGAGCTGATGGGCACGGGTCCAAACATCCATAAACAGTGTAAGACTCAGATGCGACAAGCAATGAAGTTTTGTTACCTACAACATGGGTGAAACTCCAAAGGAATGTTTTTGCCGAGTGAAAGAAGCCGGACACGAATGAGTGTATCTCGGACCGTTCCGTGGGCACAGAATTCCGTAGACATCAAATCCAACAATCGAGTGGCTGCATGCACGCTCGGGGTTGCCCGGGGCATCGGAGGGGCTGGGACGTGACTGCCCAGGGTCACGGGGATCTCACCGGGCTGACGGATGTGTCCTGCGTCTTGATGGGGGACTGTGGTTGCACGGCTGGACGTGTGTCAGAATTCATCCAACTCTGTGCTTGCAACGGGAGCATTTTATGACATATAGACTGTACTTCAATAAATAAATGTCATTTAAAAAGAAGCTCACATTTACGTGAGGCCTTGTGGACCCGCCGGGATTTGGGGGTATGCCGGAGAGGAGTAGACGCAGCCAAGTCCTTCTCACGCGGCCTCGGGGACGGGAGCTCTTGCAGTTCCGTGCACTTGGGTACAGCAGGCCGGGACATCCCGAATCATTCAGTTGGCTCGATTGCTCCAAGGGGCAGGTTCTATAAATAACGTGTGCGATCATAGACCGCACTCTGCTGAACTGCGGGCCACATCCGATCCCCGTGCGTGTGTTATTTCACCTGCACTGTGCTTTAGAATTGGGAGATTTCACATCCAGATGTAGACTCTCGGCGTCTCCAGCATCATGGTGTCTCTGCCTTGGCTTGGCCGTGGCTGGAGTGGTGCTCAGCAGGTGGGTGGTGGGGCCCTCCGTGTGCGTCATCGCCCTCCCCTCGGCCTCGGGACATCTCCCGAAGCCCCAGGGCTCTCCGCGCATTTCTAACGCCTGATGGCTTCTTTTAGGTGTTTCGTTCTACGACCCTCGGTTTATTTGACATAATATGTTTTGTGTTCACATTTTTAGGTACTTGATACATCCACCACCTCCTTTCAATTTTATAGCAATTCCTGCAGGATAGATACTCCTTTCCTTTTTTTACAGAGGAAGAAACGTAAGGTCAAAAAAATGGAGCAACCTGCCCAAGGTCTCGTAGGCAGGAATTTCCAGAGCTGGAGTTGGAGGGGCCCCTTCCTCTTGTGCCGTGATCCCTGCTAGTGGGAGGGAGGAGAAGAGCAGTTTTAAAATGAAGGCGAATCCACGGTCCGCGTCCTCTCTGCTTTCTTGTCTGGTTCATCAAGGCTTCAGCTCTCACGGAGTGCTGCTGTCAAACCAAGTTGACCTGTCCTCCGATATCCCCACTTTTCTTTCTTTTTTTTAAATAAAAAATTCCCTCCATGCCAACCCTCAAGAAAGTTTTCCGGAGCATCCCCTTTCCTGTATCGGAGAGCGTTGCACCAACTGGAAAGAGTATTGTAGGATGTAAATTAAAGTCTTTGGCATATTGATCACCCTTCACGTTCTCGATTCCGTCTGGCTGGCATCTTTTGGCCGCAGAGCCCATTGGAACCTCCTGCCGTTCCCAAGTCCAGCCGGAGGTTCCCTGCTGCTCGCCTCCTCTCGGAGGGCGAACCTGACGGGCAGAATTGTGTCCTGGAGAGCACACGCACAGGGCGGGCAGGGCGAAGTTGGCGGTAGACCGCGTGGGGCACGTGGAAAAGCCAGAGCGGGGCGGCCGGCCCCTGAGTCTCTCGTGTCAGCGTCAGTGGTGCCCCTGCAGGAGGCAGGGAAGCTCTGGAGTTCCAGAGACAAGGGAGGAATCGGAGGAGGGATCCGAGGAGGAGGACTTACCTGGATGGCTGTATTTCAAAACTGAAAGAAAGGGGCTCCTGGGGGGCTCAGTCGGTGAAGGATCTGCCTTTGGTTTGGGTCATGATCCCGGGGTCCTGGGATCGAGCCCCACGTCGGGCTCCCTGCTCAGCGGGGAGCCTGCTTCCCGCTCTCCTCCCCGCTTATGCTCTCTCTCGCTATCTCCATCTCTGTCTCTCTCTCAAATAAATAAATAAAATCTTAAAAAAGGAACAAAAACTGGACGAGAAAAAGGAGCACATACCGGGCTGTCAGGTGCCAGCAAGGAGGAGACACTGTGTGGAGACCCTGAGCCTGTTCTCTGCCTCTCCCGTCGTTTGTCCCTGCTCCTCAGCTCCTCCCGCGGTGACGTCAGGATTGATGAAACAGGTGGAAAGAGTTGGCTTTATAGATTACTGTGCATATCATTTTTTTTTTATTTTTTTCCCCAAATAATTTAATTTTATTTTTTCAGTGTTCCAAGATTCTTTGTTCCTGCACCACACCCAGTGCTCCACGCAATACGTGCCCTCCTCAATACCCACCACCAGGCTCACCCATCCCCCCACCCCCTCCCCTCCAAAACCCTCAGTTTGTTGCTCAGAGTCCACAGTCTCTCATGGTTCATCTCCCCCTCCGATTTCCCTCAATTCACCCTTCCTTTCCTTCTCCCAGTGTCCTCCATGTTTTTCCTTATGCTCCACACGTAAGCGTGCATATCATTCACAGGGTGGATGGCCTGTGTGAGCAAAGTTATGGGGCTATGCAATGCCATTTATAAAAGCAACTAGTTTCTGGATTTAAAATGTGAATAAGACATTTAAGATCATTAGACCATATGATTTCAGTCATGTGGAATTTAAGAAATAGAACAAAAGAGGAGAGTGGAAGAAAAAAAGGAGAGAGAGAGAGACAAACCAAGAAACAGACTCTGAACTACTGAGAATGGACTGCTGGTCCCCAGAGGGGAGGGGGTGGGGGAAACAGGTGATGGGGATGAAGGAGGGCACCTGTCGTGATAGGCACCGGGTGATGTACGGAAGTGCTGAGTCACTATGTTGTACACCGGAAACGAATATTACACTGTATGTTAACTATGCTGGAATTTAAGTAAAAATTTAAAAAATACTTAAGATAGTTAAAAAAAAAAAAAAAAAAAAGGTGTCTGTGTATTTCCATACTCTGTTTCCTTGCCCAGAATATCCTTCCCTCCTATCCCTGCCCGTCCAACTATACTCATCCTTTGTTATGTCATTTAAATGTCCCCATTTCTGGGACTTGCCGCCCCCCAACCTCCCACACGAAGGTAAAACACTCTGTGCATGGCTCAGGTGCTTTGTGGATTCTTACGTCCCTGTCCACCCTTCAGGAGATCTTCAGACTCCCCCTCTGTGGCCTCTGCACGTGACACGTAACCGTGCAGGCAGTTGGGAAATCGTAAATGATATGTCCGTATGTGCCCCCGAGAGTTCAGTCCCAGGGCTCTTGTAGGAAATAAGCCTTCCTTCCAGCTGGTCGAATGTAAACGTGCATCAGCTAGTTACTCGCTTGCCATGTGTGGTCTGTCTGGGAATCGTGTGTGCGGAGAAGAGAGGGCAGGTGAAGGGGAGGTCCAGATGCCCCGTGGCCGTTTGACACCAGGATCTGGTTCTGCCTTAGCTTTGTACACACGTGAGCCAGTAACGTCTAGTTGCTTAAACCAGTCGAAGCTGGATTTCTGCCGTTTGCAGACCTTAGACCCCAGCTGATAGTTCTGGCTCTATTCTAGTTAATAAGTACAGAAGTTCCCTATTTCGCTTGCTAACACATGTCCCAGAATGGCAAGGCGCAGAGCCAATTTAAAATGGCTTAATGGCTAGAGCTTGAGATGGCTAGGCTTCTGAATTTGGGTATTGCTCGTATCAGAGATGTTATGTCTTTGGGCAGATGCCCTCTGAGTAGCTCTTTGCCTGATCTGTGATTTCAAGTGGGGAATATATTAATACTTGATATTCTGTGATTTTACACCGTTTGTCTGAGAAGCCTGCTATTCAGTCTCCCCGAGGGTCTGCAACATCATTGGGATTAAGAAAATCACAGAAATTGTGAGTAGGGACCCTTTGGTTCAAGACGTGGATTTTGCAGATGGAGAAACCAGACCTTCAGGGCACTGAGGATTTTGTTGGGAGCCTGGGTTGTTGGAGGCCAGATCTTAGGACACTCAGGCACCGCCACCACTGACCCACTCACAGAGTTGGCCCCATTGACTTTAGGATCTGCCGCAAACCTTGGGTGGTTCTCCCCATGCATTGTTGGAGAATATTCTGGATTCTGGAGGCTTTAGAAAATTTTTAAGTGAGAAATGAGCACGTCTCTCTGATAGGATCAGACTTCTTTTCAAAAGAGAAATTGCAGGGTGATTCCCCAAGCTATGCATCTTAGCAGCCTTGGAAATCATGAGATTGTATTTTAGGATCGTCTGAGCAAACCTCCACTTCTCCTCTCCTGCCTCGCTTCCTAATCTGAGGAGATGGGATCTTGAGTCTTTCAATCTCTCTGAAATGGTTTTCACTTCGCTTGTCATTTTAAGTATGAGTTTCCCCTTAATCCTGGAAGTTTTATTTCATTTTGCACCTTTTCTTATAGCCTGAAATTTAATTTTACTTTGATGCTGCAATTTCTAGATTCTGTTTTTTATGATTGTATTGTGCCCTGGGGTAGAGCAGAGGTGCTCAAACTGCACCCTCATTTACAAGGGAGGCCGTACGGAGAGACAGGAAAGAAGCAAATACGTTAAAATTGAAATTGCAGTTTGGAAGTGGAGCTCCCTCACTTTGCCTGCCCCGTTTTCCTGTAAACCACTGGCATTACCGTAAAATGCGTATTGTGGACCCATGCGATGTTTTATCCGGTGGCCATGAAGGCCCGGGGTCATCGGCTCGGGAAGGCAGTGCATAACAGCATGTTGAGGAGTTGAACGTCCCAGGGGAGTCCAGCTCGGGGGGGACTGTGACAGCCCTTCATTTGTCCCTTAAGAGTGTGGAGGGGAGGAGAAGGTGAGGCTCGAGTCAACCACAGACGCGGAGCACGGAGTGCCTTATTTTGTCCATCGAGGGTTGGCTGGGACACTGAAATGTCAGAGTCTGACGCAGCCCTGAGCGTGTCCTGTGGGCAGGTCTTAGTCCTCTGGTGGCTGCCCTGTAGGGGGTGCGGGGAACGGCGGGTGGGGAGCAGCCGAGAAGGCAGACGGAGTGGTTGCTGGCGATCGAGACACCTCCTGAGGCCGCCCAGAGGCCAGGACCGTGTCCTCAGGGCTAGGCGTCCCTGTAAGACCCACGAGGGGCAGAGGAGGTGACAGAAGTGCCATCCCGCTTGGGTTGCTGGCGGAGAGCATGGAACAGGACCCCCACACCTGAGTCAACTCTGTCACTGCTGTGGGAGCTCCCTGGCCCCCCATGGCCCTGCTGTCTGTTCCTTGCTCACATCCCTCCTCACGTTTACCCTAGTGATTCCCCTAAAGTGGAGATCCCCCGACCGGGGACCTGACTTCTCCTTGTTTGCCGCATCCTGTTTTGCTTCTGATGCCGCTAGCATGGGGAAGAGGCCATTACTGGGGCGTCAGGAGTGACTCTTGGGGGAGGGGTCCCTCTCCTCTCACAGGTCAGCCCACGCGGCCTTGTGGGTGCCGGGAGGCTGGAACTCGGCGCCCCCTGTGTTCTCCCCTGACCGAAGCCAGCTGGCGGAACCGCACATTGCTTCTGGAGATTCTTCCCTTTTCCTTCTGGACACCGTCTGCCGGCCCCCGTTTACCCCTCGGACACAGGGTATTTCTGTGCTGATCAACACCACCGTGACCCCTTTGCAGGGGTAGTGCTTTTGCAAACGTAAAACTATCCTCCTAAGATAAACCTTCAGCATCCCACTCTGCAATTTGGTGATGTTATTTACTTAAGTGAGAGTAATTTAGATAAAATAGAAAACCAATCAGGTAGCGTTCTGCTTTTGTTTTTCGTCTTGCCTGCCCCTTGCCCTGGACAAGATGTAAGAGCCGTGCCATGGCCACCTTCCTCTCTCTCCCTCTACGGGACCCCCAGCTCCTGGCACAGTGCCGCATGCCTGCTGTCGGGGAGCCCTAAATGCCTTCAATAAATGAACGGCTAGAGGCGGGCTGGCGGAGTGGCTGTGTTTGGCAGGCATATTATTCTAAGGCAGAGAAACAGAAGAAGCCGTGGGTAAGCAGAGAGACATGAGGTAACGCTCTGGGGAAGCATAGACGAGAGACAGCGAGCGAGCCCCGACCATTGGGAGCTCCTGATTTCAGTTTTCCTCTGTGCCCCTGACATCCCCAGCCTTCGACTCCGTAGGCACCGTTAGCCTCCCTCCTTCTTTGGCAACATGCCATATCGGAACCGATAAAGGCAAACGGGAGACGCTCGGTGGGCTCATTGCCCCGGGCCGAGCAGAGTATTTCATTTGCCCGAGAGTGTGCCCAGACTGCCGTGTGCCCCGCGCCCTGCGGTCTGACCCGCACCCGTCAGCGGCGCTCTGAGGACAGAGATGTGGGAGCTTGCTGTTGGCGTGGTCCCCTCATCAGGATTTTGGTACAGCCCCTCTCACCGCGTGTGACCCAGCCCCCCACAGGTGTTCATCCTGATGTGCTCTCACATCCTTACCGGCTGAGAAGAGACCGAAACATTTTATTATTGAACTTCTGGGATCACAGGGGAAGGTGAGCCGTGGCGGGGACAGTGTTGGAGTGATTTCTTCTTAGCTCTTTAATTTCACTGCTCAAAGGGGAGAAACAACAGGCCAGCCTGGGGAATGTGTATCATACGGCTAAATAAAAGAAAAAAAAATCCTCAAATAATAGGACAGCTCTAAGAAACATTCTGAAAGTCAGTGGATGATTGTTTCTGTCTTTCAGCCACAGAAAAAAAAATTTTTTTTGAAGACTTTATTTATTTGAGAGACAGCAGTGAGAGAGAGAGCGTGAACAGGAAGAGGGGCAGAGGGAGAGGGAGAAGCAGGCTTCCCGCCGAGCGGGGAGCCCGACGCGGGGCTCGATCCCAGGACCCTAAGATTGTGACCTGAGCTGAAGGCAGATGCCCACCCGACTGAGCCACCCAGGCGCCCCTAGCCACAGAAATTTGATATTTCTGGTTCACTCTGGAATTCGGGATGTTCAAGGTCCTTGTAAAACTATTTGAAATAGTTTGTATGAGCCGGGGTCCCAGCAAGAGCCCCCAGGTGGTCGGGATGAAGGGACTTGAGTGCAGAGAATCATCACTGCGGGGAAGGCAGGGTTAGGGAAGAGGTAGGGATGTCCGTGCGCCCGGAGGCTGGCAGGAGTTGACCCTGAGAGCTTGTGGGGAGGAAGGGGGCTGCATTACCAGGTCCTGTGAGGGGGGAGTTCCGGGGGGGGGGCACTGGCCAGAAGCAAGGATTTGAAGGAAGGTAGCTGCCACCAGCAATGTGGGACAAAGCAGGGAAATGGGGAGGAAAACCCAAACCTGCTCCCCGCCTTCTCCTCCTAGGCCAGGAAGTCCTCTTGGCAAAGCCAGCCAGAAGTGGGAGGCCAAAGGGGACCTCAACTGAGCCAGGGACGTGGCCCACGCAGACCAGCCTTGGGCATGGAGGAGGCAAGGAGTGAATCTTGGCAACGGGGAGAAATAGAAAATAATCAGCCCAGCGTGATATTCCTCGGTCTTCCTCCTCCCAGACTCGCTCATCTGAGAGCATTCCCTCCGACAAAGTCATGAAAACCCTTTGGTTTTTCCTGTCTCTCCTCCTACAGGTGCTTCGCTCTCCCCTCTCCTCCCTGTTAGCTACAGTTGGGGAAGAATAATGACATCATCACACTGAGATCCATAGTTGTCTTCCTTCCCATGGGACCGTGTCTTACTGGAGAACTTCCCATCACCGTCTTTGGAACCCTCCCCAAGTCCATCCCCACCTTGATCATCATTCACACCAGAACCACTTGCCACGGGAACGGTTGTGATCTCCTCCTTTGTGATCCACTCAAGCCCTTAATCTTCAAACACCAGGGGTCTAGAAGGAGTCTGCCAGCCTGACCGTCCTTCAGTGACATTCGTTTCCACCGCTTCTAAAACCAGCCCGACCCTCTACTCAAGGGTTTAGTGGTTTTCTCCTAGCACACGTACCCTGCCCGCTGCACATAGGCTTCTCAGTGTATCAGGTCTCATCCTTAATGGCTTTGTGTGTGTGTTTGCAAACGTCGTATGTATCCACTCAACCAATTCCTGCAAGAGTATTGACGGTGTGAATACACTGTAGTAAGTACGAGGGCTGCCGTGGTGAAGGGAACAATTTAATCCCTTCCCGAACAGCTTCCAGACAGATCTCTTGCAAAAAACAAAGTAGCCTGTGTGTTGTTCTCTATGTGGTTGTATTGGATTTCTAGGCCCCCTGCCTACCGCGTTTGCTGTTTATCTTAGTATATTTCATAAGAATGTGTACAAATAAACATGGAACCGTTCCTATTTGGGGGTACCCCTTCAACACACGATTGTTGAGAGGCGGGCACTTTCCCCCTGGAGGCCGGACGAGAATCAGAGACAGCTCAGACGTGGCCCTTGGCCCGAGGGTCTGGCCCCAGCGCCCCTTTCTTCAGGTGGGGACCAGAAGCGGGTGGATGGGGATGCTCCCGTGTCAGAGCTCCTCAGAGCCATCCGTCCGTTTGGGTTCGTGCAGGGCAGACGTACCCAGCAGGCGCTCAGTGGGCTCTCTCTCCCTCTGGGACAGGATTGGGGGACACCTGTGGGAAGGAGGGAAGGCAGGGGATGTGGACGCCCCTCCTGTCACCTCCCCAATGACGGGCCCCCCGGTGCCTGCCGGCAGTGGTGTCCTGATCCTGGTGGCGCCTTAGCGGGTGGCACCTGCTTGCCTGGATTGCCTGTGCTAAACAGAGCCGGACTGGATGGGCTTTGGGGTGTGGCTCCTAGGAAGGTCACACTGGCTGTGTGTCCCCCGGCAGGTAAGGTGGAGGTCCTTGGTGACCACCAGTGTTCTGGACAAGCCTGGGAGCCCTCCCCTGTGAGCCTGGGTCCGCTGTGTGTGGAGTGAGGAGGCAGATTGGGCTTTCTGCCCCTGCACTCCCGAAGCTGCTCCAGGGTTTCTGTCCATAGCCATGGAATGACCGGAGAAGCTCGATATTGCTGGTGCTCTCGTTTGTGTGAACCCGAGCTTACGGACAACGCTCGTGTTGTCCCGAGGCTAAACTCCCTGCTTCCTTCCTAGGAAAGTGAGGTTTTCCAGAACGTGGCCCGAGCCCAGCTCTGCCCGCTCCCCTGTCGCCGGCCCCCTCTCTCATCCCACCTCGCCGGGCTTGCCTCTGGGGCGCCCCTCGCTGCGCCTGGACACACTTGCTTCTGTTTGCCGCTGGAGTTCGTGGAGTGTGCCCCTCGAGCTGAGCACCGTTCTAGATGCCGGGCATCCCTGCTGAACACGGAGACACATACAGGCTCAGCGAGAGGCCAGGGGACCGGAGCCCGAGAGGGAGCGGGGATGGAAGGAGGGGAGTGCGCGGCGGGGTCACCTGGGGACCAAGGCCAAGACGCGGGCTTCCGGCTTCATTCCGTGATGATGGGAACACGCAGGACACACATCCTGCCCCGTCCTTTTTTTTTTTTTAAAGGGAGGAGTAATCCTTCCAGAATAATATATCTTCAAAGACCAGCAGAGGCACGGGGACAGAAACCGAGGCAGTGTCAGTGATCAAAGCGGCAATATCTCTTCTCTGTAAGCCGATTTACGGTGCTTCGTACATTTGTTACTATGCAAATGCGAATGAAACATTTACAGATCTCGCCAACATGGCAGCCATAGGCTTGGAGTGTTCAGAAAATGGGGTGCCTGGGTACTGTCGCAGAGAAAAAGGTGTGCCTGAAGGTGTCCCGATCGTTAAGTGCAGGCTCGCTCTCTGGGAAGCCGCTCATTGGATGCACGGAGGGTTTGCAGCCCTGACACCTAGCCGCGCAACCTCGGGCATCTCCTGAACTCCTCTGGCCCTTGATTCCTGGTAAACCGAGGAAGGACGCTAAGGAGAACTCCCCAGAGTGTACCCGTCCCGATTCCACACAGGGAAACACTTCCGCCTCCGATTTGCTAGGTAGGCAGCCTCCACGTTCCCACCAAAGTCCTAGTTTCCTTTGAATGCCTGGGCTATGGAAATGTTAGCTCCTGGCTTTCCTTCCCCCCCACAGCGCCGAGGCAGGACTGTCGGGTGGGAGTGTTTGGTGACGGGAGCTTCCCAGCAGGTGGCCCACCCCAGACTCTAGACTGGATGTTAGTGGGGGGAGGAGACCCTTTGACACCTGCCTGCACCTAGTCCTTGTCATAGCCCAGCACATGGTCGAGCTTCAGCTCAGGATCTGGTACCCGAGTCTCGGTTTCTTGCAAAGCCACGTGGAGAGTCAGGATATTGCTTGATCCCCTACCGTGTCAGCAGAGCGGAGGGGGGCTTCGAGGAGTTCCTGCCTGGTTCCCCAGGTGCCTCGATGCCTTGTCTTCCTCTTAGGGTTGCTCACGAGTGTCAGGAGCGGCACAGAGATGGTGGGTGCGATGTGTTGAAGTCGTACCTCGTCTCCGCTGACCCGTCCGTTATCGGTAGCTGGCGTGGCATGTGCAAAAAGTGAACTCACATTCACACGCATGTATCCATTTTATTTCATGTGTATTTATTTATAAGAATTTTCTAAAAGAATACAGAGTAGCTGGCGACCGTATTCATTCCGAGGGAGAGAACTGGGGAATGAGGTCTGGGACGATAGAGAGACTTACTTTGTACACCGATTTGTACTGTTTGAATTTTTTTAATCAATGTGGGTCTGTTACTGTTTTTAACCATGTAAGTGACATAGAACAGTGCCCAGCATACAGCAAGCCCCTAATAAGTGTTACCTGATACTAGTTTCAATGCTGTGTTAGGCTCGAAAATGGGTTGTTATTAATTACCATGTTTGACGCATGTCCTAGGATAGATTCTCAGTAATGGTAGCTATAAGAAAAGAAGTTTCCATTAACGCTTGGATGAACTTGACCTTCTTGTTTGGAAGAGATAGAATTTCAACTCAGACAAAAATAAAAGAGAAGGAGAGAGAACACGTTGATTGGCTCAAGGACCTGAATGTCATGAGCCTCGGGTGCGTGGGGATACCTGGGGTCACGAAGGCGTGGTTTCTCCACCACTCGGCTCTGCCTTCTTTTGTCACCTCTGTTATTCTCTGGAGGTTCCATGTGGTGGCTTGAGCTCATCACGTAGGTCGTCGTCTCAGGAACCACAGGACCCGCAATCCCAGACCCAGCTCTCGGTCTGCATCTGTCTGGTGTGGCTTGAGCCACGTGCCCCCTCTGAGCCTCCCTGGGATCACAGACATGCCCAGCTGTCCAGGTTCGGGTCACGGGCCCAGGTATGTAAGCTCAGGGTAGGGCAGCCTCTCACGAACCCGCAGTGTGGGAAACCAATAACTCTCCCACAAGACTTAGGGGGCCATTGCCAAAACAGGAAGGTCCTATCATCGTTCGGAAGGGAGGGAGTCCGCCGAGAGGGTGTCTGAGGTCAACTTAGGATTGAACATACCGGATCTCCTCTGGACCTCGAGGAAAGTTACAAACACAAAGTGACATTATTAGGTCGTGTCTCATGAGTGGATTTAGAAAAACAGGCTGCATACAGTTTTATTTCACGCACCAATTGCCATCCTATTATAATGTATTTAATGATAGGATGCATAATTAGATGTTCTCTGCTATATATTTAAGTGTACTTATGTTCCATCACTTTACAGACATATTTCTTTCTTGTATTCTTTGCTCTGTACCGAAAAGCTCTCTCATGTTGCCTTAAAATAAAAATTAATTGCTTTTCAGAGAACTCTGTGAGCAAGGAGATGTGTCTCCCAGGAAGTATTTCATAATCAGCCCGTTTCCAAGTGCTGCATTTGTAACCAGAACTATTCTTAATTGGCTTGAAACTGACATTTGCTAATTTTTCTTACTAATTTTAACCCCCCCCCCCAAAAAAAAAGAAAGAAGAAGAAACTCCAGCTAAATCCAGGAAGTTCTTCAACTTGATATTCTTTTAGACAGCACAAAGGAGACATTAAACAGGACTGGCTTTTTTTTTTTTTTTTTTTTTTTTTAAACAAATGAAGCCTGATTGGTAAGGGCTCCTGCACAGGCGAGGCTCATTTCCAACTCCAGTAAAATCCAAAATGCAGGTATTGCTAAGAGGATAGCTCTCCATCAAGCAAAGAGGTAAGAACCCAGGCTCCTTTAAATGTGGGTCCCAGTTGTCTTCCCCACGTGGTTGCCATGGTTACCATGGTCCTCTGCAGGGACTGAAGGAAGGGAGAAGGGCAGGGAGAATCATGGGAAAGGTGCCCGGATAGGCTGCAGGTGCCTAGATCTCTTCCATTACACCCCGTTGACCTCAGTCATAAGGTCGCCTCTACTGCAAAGGAGGGTGGGAGATGTAGTCCTGCTCTGGACCAGGACGAGGAGGAAGTGGCTTGGGGGGAAGAGCCCACCAGTGTTGGTGATGGGTAGGGCAGCCCCCCGCTGGTCTCCTTGGTCTACCCTCGTTCTTGTTCTCAGACAGCAGTGAGAGCCTGCTGACAGCGCAGGAAGATTTCCCCTGTGGACAGTTATATCACACACAATTTAGGGTTTACACGACATTCAGAGGGCTTTCCACATGAACAGCCTCCCTTGATATTCACCACTACCGTGAGCGACTGGGGAAACAGTGTCAGAGGGGAAAACTCAGTCTCACGGAGATTCAGTTGTCTGAAATCACACATCTGGTCCATGTAGGGTCGTGACCCCATATTTTGGCCCCGATTCCAGTGCTGGAAAGTGGACGTGGGTCAGTGCCATGAGATGACAAAGAAACCTATGGCGGCCACCAGAGGGTCACACTGAGGAATGCCCAAGCGGGGAGGGGGGCAGGTGGGAGACGTAAAGAAGCAAAGAAGGCAGGGGTGAGATGAGGGGGTGGCATGGCCCACGGGGGTGCACACTTAGCGGTCCCCGGAGCTCAGACGCCATCATTGTTGTGCGGGGCTGGGGGCTGGGGTGCTTTCATGAGAAAGAAGACATTTGGACGCCCAGGGGGAGTTTTCCAACATCGGAAATATCCTCTAGGCCAATCACAGTCCATCTATGTGATCCGTTTGCAAACTCTGGCTGAGCGTTCGGGCTTTGCTGGAGACCTAGGTGGGCCGTCCGGAGACCTGCACAGACCCGACTGGCAGGTTTTACCCGGTGCCCCCGGATGGTGGTGTGTGGGGTATTTCTGAGGGTTGTAGGTCGGAGCTTTGTGCTGGAGGAACCCACATATCTGCTTATTTCCAGCTGATGAAATGGGTTACAGGAGCTACGTTTGACAGAACGTAGTGTGGTCATTAGATAGGAGGGCACAGATTTGAAACGAACGTACGTATTGGGATTTCATGAGGTCCGTGAACTTGGTTTCTTTCTTTTTTTTTTTTTAAAGATTTTATTTATTTATTTGACAGAGAGATCACAAGTAGGCAGAGAGGCGGGCAGAGAGAGAGGGGGAAGCAGGCTCCCCGCTGAGCAGAGAGCCCGATGCGGGGCTCGATCCCAGGACCCTGAGATCATGACCTGAGCCGAAGGCAGAGGCTTTAACCCACTGAGCCACCCAGGCACCCCCATGAACTTGATTTCTGTCCCCATGGGCCTCTAGCTGCTAGACTCTCCCTCTTCCACACTCCCTCCCTCCCTCCCTCCGGACTTCCTTTCCTCTCCCTCTCTTTCCCTTTCTCTCTCTTCCCCCCATATATATATATTCCTCTCCCTCCCTCCCTCCCTGCCTCCCTCTCTCTCTCCCCCTCCCTCTCTCTCCCCCTCCCTCTCTCTTCCTCTCTCTTTCTATATATATATATCCCTCCCTCACTCTCTCTTCCCCTCTCTCCCTCCCTCTCCCCCTTCTCCCCCTCTCTTCCTCCATCCCCCTCCCTCTCTCCTTCTCTCCCCCCTTCTCTCCCTCCTTCCTCCTCTCCTCTCTCTCTCTCCATATATATATTCCTCTCTCTCCTTCCCTCCTTGTTTCCCCCCTCCCTTTCCATCTCTGTTTCTCTCTCTTTCTTTCTCTCCCTCCCTCCCTCCTTGTCTCCCCCTCCCCCTCCCTCCTCCCTCCTCTCCCTGTCCCCCCTCTCTCTCCCTTTCTCCCTCCCCCCCTTCTCCCTCCCTCTCTCTCACTACTTCCCTCTCTTTCCCTACCTCTCCCCCCTCTCTCTTCCTTCCTCCCCCCATCTCCCTCCCTCTCCCTTTCTCCCCTTGTCTCTCTCTCCCTTCCTCCCCCTCTCCCTCTCTCTCCCTCCATCTCCCTCTGCCCTCTGTCTCACTCACTCTCTCCTTCCCTCTCCCTGCGAGCTCTCTCTCTCTCTCTCTCGTGTTGATCAGACGTACAGTGGGCAGGAGGCTTCGTCTCTGTCCCCAAGGCAGTGGGTCCACTGGCTGTGTGGACGCCTGCTCTGTCAGAGATATGAGAGACTCTGGAGGAACCCATACCTGAACGCGGACATGATTATCTCGGGATATGATGGCATTCTATGATGGTGACTTTAAAATCCACTTGCCTATCTGTTTATAAACTCGTTTACCGTTTAGAACCAATATTTGTATAGTTTAGAAGATAATCAAAGCTTTGAAAGAGATGATTATGTTCTCCTGTAATGATTTCCATTTGCCTCAAATGATCTCACAGGAATAAAACACTTGAAATTGGCCTTGTTTAAAAGGACCAAGGCACCATCACACGCGCTGCCCCATAGATCCTGGCGGGTGTGCGACACGTAACGTGCGGAGGACTGCTTGTCAGGCTGTTTCGGTACTCGCAGTGCCTCTGAGTCATGGCCCAAGTGAGATGGCTAGTGACGCTCGTGCGGTGGTTTTCTGTCCGTGCCCAAAGACTGTTGGCCGCCCAGCAAACCTGATCCATGATGGCACATCCCCCCAAGACCCTGCCAGTTCTCTGGCCAGGAACGCCAAGGTTGGGTATTTCCAGGGTTCCCATGGGCACTGAGTCCCGAGGAGATACTTGGTGTTTGTCCCGTGGAAGTGACCCTGGGAAAGACGGGCACAGAGAGACCAGCTTGTCCTGTCACTTGATTTTAGAAGGAAAGTTGCTCCTTCAAGATAATTTAGATTTTCATAGAATGATAAGTAATTCTTATCAGAAAGTAAGGAAGGATTGAGGGAGGAAGGAAAGAAGGAAGGAGGGAGGGAGGAAGGGAGGCAGGAAAGGGGAGGGAGGAAGGGAGGCAGGAAAGGGGAGGG
>CM052889.1:78404160-78436441 GCA_028534135.1 Potos flavus | reverse complement strand
ATGTCCTCAGATTTTCTCTGGGTTCCAGAGTTGGCCACATGTGAGGGAGTTACTTCAAAACGTGAAATGTCAGGGCTGCCCCTCCCACGTCCCTCCCGAAGGTGCTGGAGTCAGCAGCCCTCTCCTACGCTCCAACACACATTTCTGTGACATTCGTCCAGTGTCTGGGGCCCGGTCTGCCCCCCCCCCACTCCGGCTCCCCCACTCCCCCGCTCCCCGGCTCTGCACTGCTGGCCTGGAGTCCGCAGCCACACGGTGGCCATGAGGCCAAGGGGAGCTGTCCAGCAGAGCGGGCCAGGTGTGCCCACACCTGTCACAGGACGGCGTGCGTCTGACTTTCTCCTCTCGCCAGCCTAGGCTCGTCCCGCCGTCCCGCGCGGCGCCTCTGCCCTGCGTGTGTGTGTGTGTGTGTGTGTGTGTGTGTGTGTGTGTGTATGTGTGTGTGGCTGGGGGTGTGCAGAATAGTGTCGGAACCCGGAGAAGCCGCCCATCCAGTCCGCCAGAGAACAGGCTCCCTTCCTCCGAGGCTGTCTGCTGTTCCCGTTTCAGTAGATGCCACCACCATTCCTTCCGCTGGGATGTGGCCACCAACATTGCGGTCGGGAACGTTCGAGAGGACGCCTTCCCTAAAGTGATGCTCGCAGGGCGTGTCTGCTGTTTTAATCAGTCGATAATGCGGGTGAAACCTGAGACCGTTTTCATTCCCATTCCCTTGACTGTAGTAGGATTGAAAGTCTTTCATGCATTTGTAGGTATATTGAATTTTCCTCTGCTGTTTTATATTTTTCTCCTTTTTTAGGGTCATTTGTGGCATGGTGTGCGGGGCCTTTTTGTTACAGAAAGTTTTTCCGTAGATTCTAGCCAAGCAGGAGCATCTCTGGACTTCAGATACACCCGAGTCCTTGCGTGGATCCCCACGTCCTCTGTCCGCATCATTGCGCGCGTTTCTGGTTGGGGACTGCTAGGGGCTGCACGTATCCCATCGTGTCCATGGGCCGCCGTGCACCCGCCATGCCCCAGCGAGGGCACCAGGTTGGCTGTGAAGCCAGCACTGCCGCCCATGTCCTTGTCCCCGTGTCCCCTGCGGTCCTGCGTGGGAACCGTGCTGGGGTGCGGCTCAGCAGCGGACGGTGGGGTCGAGGAGCCTGTCCTTCCCGTCGCACCAGCTGTGCGAGGAGGGTTCCTCCTCCCCCACGTTCTCGCCAATGCCCTGCGTCGCCTGGCAGTGTGCTCCAGCCCGCGGGCACCTGTCCTCCCCCACGTCCCTGAAGAAATGACTGGATATGGGGGGGATTTCAAAGCTACGATTCAGGACGAGATGATCCCATATTACAGAACATTTCCGTGGCTGCAGAAGGTCCTACAGGACGGCCCTGCTCAGAGCTGGTCTGGAGCACTCTGACAATTCCGTGTGTCTGCAGAGCGCCTCCCCTCCATGACTGTGGGAGCCTCCCAGCTGTGCCCTGTCCACCCTGCCTTGCCCTCCCCCGTTGAGCTTCAGCCGGGAGCCAGAGGGATGCTGTCAGAATCAGATGATGGCGCTCCCCTACTCCTCGCCCGTGGGCAGCCCCTCGCTCCTCCCCGATACTCTCCTCCCCTCGCTCCTCCCCAAGGAGAGACTCTCTTCTGCTGGCTTGAGTCATGAAGGATCGATGGTGAAGATCCAGGTACTGAAAATGCGCACGCAGACCCCAGAACCTCGCAGGTCCCTCCACCCCTCGTGTGTGTGGGTTCTCATGGTTTGCCATCCCCACTCCGTCTATGTCGTCCTTCTACCCTGCAGACTAGCATCTCTGGCCCCTCGTGGACCTGCCTGCACCCCCCATGGTTACCTCAAAATCCTCACAGCACGTGGCGACCTTCCTCTGCTTTTCTGGGGGCAAAAGGTACCAAGACAACCTGTGGGTCGGTATTAGCCCCTTGGGGGAGGAACTGGTTAGTCAATGCCAATTACTAACGGAAGAAGCTCTTTCTAGAATTGTAGAAATCATTACGTGTTGTCAGGTGACCTGGGATTCTTTGTGTACGGTTTCTGATACATTGTAACCCCTTTAAGGCATACGGGTTTCAGACACAGACCAACCTGTGTTCCACTCTTGGCTTACTGGCCATGTGTCCTTGGACAAGTCATTTCACTTCTGTGAGCAGGGATTTCCTCACCTGTGAAATAAGGACAAAGACCCAAACACCCAACATGCAGACTTATCAGGAGGATAAATTAGGAATATTTAGCAAAACCCCTGTTATAAACCCAACTGGGGAGCTCACAGCAAATGTTGGCTCATGCCATTGTTATGCAGAGAACCTCAGAGTGCCTATTACATACACGGTCCTGTAGAGGCGTTCGTAGGCTCCTCAATCGCCGAAAATAATTTACCACACACATTAAAAAAAAAAACAAAAACAAAAAAAAACAAAAAACAAACAAACAAACAAAAAAAAAACAAACTTGCAAACTGCTCAGTAACTTCACAAGGTTACCCAGAGGAGTTGTTTTTGAAGCTAATAACCCAAATGCATTCATCTTATAGGAACGTTCCACAAAAACAAATTGCTTTTATAGTCAAAACTACAAATTTAGACCCCTTGATCAATACCCCCATTTTAGGAGCTGTCTGCAGAGAGACCCGAAGATGCTACCTTGCTTGATGGCCTAGCAATAAAGATTGATCAACCCAATAGCTCCCCGTCTGTGGCTTCTTGGCTGATTCACGTACTGTACACAGGCCAGGAGGCCGCCCTCCATCGCTATTCCATCCCTCTTCGCTATTACAGAGTCGATACCTCGGCTGTTCAGCATGTCTTACAAAGTCTTGAAGGAGAATATGACCCCGGAGGGAACGCTGGGGAGGGGAGCGGGCAGTTTGGGGTGGTTCACTTTGCCTCCAGCGGGGATGGTGAGGGCTCTGCGTCTGGTTTCCTAGCATCCCGGAGTATTTTCTGTGATTCCACTTTGGACGTACGTCTGTGATTTCAGACGTCAACAGGGACAAACACAATGCGCAATCGGGGATATGGAGGCACCACTGAAGTTTGTCCATCCGGTTTTGTAGAATCTTATTTCGCCTGACGCAGGCTTGCCCCGGGGGAAGCCCACGGTGTTCGGCTCTTGGCAACCTGAAGACGTTGGGGCAGGTGTCAGAAGCATACCCGAGCCATCGTTTCTGGCTTGTAAGATCTCTCGACCACCAGCAGCAGGAACGGCCGGGACGATTCTTGCTCTGTGAGCCCAGCGGGAGGGTCGGTGCGTCCGGGGCCAAGCAGGTGCTCAGGGCTTGCCGGGGTGATGGCTGGAACTTACGTTCTCTTCTCTCACCCAGCTGTTCTGATGTTTTGACTTCTCACTTACCCTCTGGCGGTGGCTCTCAACTGTGGCCCCTTACCAGCGTCCCTTGCAGGGCGTGTGGAAACACAGATGATGAGACCCACCCCAGACTTTCTGATTCCAGTGATCTGGAGGATGTGTTTCCTCACGAGCGGAATACTGGGGACGACACGCTTTCAGGACCCGCATCAAGTTCTGACTCCTCCAATGGTTTTAAGCACCTGCAGAAGTAGAAAGCAAAATGTCTTGCGTGCGTCCAAACCAAAAAGACAAGACAGTTGTAATCTCTTGACTTGGGGCCATGGATAAAGGTGTGTGGTCCAAATGGAACACGGGGGTGGGGGGGGCATCCTCCCCTTTGTCAGTGGCCGTGGGGGCCTATCTCGTGCATTTTACGGCATGGCAGTGTCCTTTCCCTGTGATCTCAGCACCTTTTGCCCGTGGGCCAGCTTTCTCTGTGAATCAGGGGGGAAAAGTTTTGTTTCGCAGTGGTTGTAATGCGTGCGGCAGTGTGCGGGTTTGGAGCACAGAGGGAGAGGGAGCGAGTTTGTTAAATGGCCCGTCGTTTCCACTTGGGCTTCTCTGAGAGAATGCCACATTAAAACAAGCACCGTCAAGGAAGCAAAACATCTGTTTCCATCTGGAAGAAGCCAGATTTTAAAGGCGTGACATTAAAATTGATTTATCTAATCATAAAGATAAAGCAAAATAAAATGCAGCAGGCACCCTCGGCTTGGAGTAATTAGAAATATATGGCTGTCAGGGGGAAGAGCAGTTGGCAAAGTATCTTACGTAAAATATTGTTTTGTGAAGTGTGAAGAGAAAAAGAAGAGGCTGCTGAGGGGGATTTTGAAAAAATGTAATCACTGAGATACAATTGGGGAAATATTTATGGATGTACTCGCATTTTTGTTTAATGTCTCATGGCTTTTATTTGGGAACCGCAAAAGGTAAAAAAAAAAAAAGAAAAGAAAAAAAAAAGAAAGCAAAACATATTGACTGAAGGTCCCCAAGGACTGGCGAGATGCTCGGAGCCTCTCTGAGACCTGGGGTGGGGACGAGTTCTGTGTGATCGTCCTCGTGTGGCTGGAGAAGGTGCCTGGGGGATATGGGCATCGTGTCTTCTGGGCCTCCTCTGTAGTGATGAGTGCTAACGTGTGTGTGTCCAGGGAGGTATGCAGGGAGGGCGTGCTCTGCCTTCTGTGTCTCCAGTCATCAGCAGAATCAGCCACAAGTGGGCTCCCTCGGGGTCACGGGGCCACAGCCAGAGATGGAGCTCGCCTTCCTTGCTCCCCTGCTGTCTTCCTATAAGAGAAGGAAAACACAACCCCTCAGAAGCAGAAACTGGGAGAGAGCGTGCAGCTAGGTTTAAGGCCCAGAAATGGTAGCCCTTGGAAACGTCTTTGCTTTGCTTCTCGACACCATCCCCAGGTGTGTTGCTGAATTGGAACATTGATTCCATCCCATCTGCTCCTGCATCTGATGTCCCTGTGTTCTCTGTCCCTATCCCACTCAGACCCCAATTATCTGTTACCTGGACAGTTACGGTGCATTGCACACACAGCTGTTGCATGAATCTTTCTACAGCAGGACTATGGTCTGGCCCTCTTCCAAGTGAAAAGCATCAGTGATCTTCCATTGCCTCCTGGATAAAATTCACTCCCACAGCCTAGCATCCGAGACCTTTGGGGAATTGGTTCTAAATCCTATTTCTAAGTGTGTAGCCCATTATAATTGTTCAAGCACAAAGCTGGACTAGTCACCCTGCTGTGCCTTCCCACATGAGTCCCGTCTCCATGTCCAAGTTCTTCCTGGCTTGCAGGCTAAGCACAAATGCCTTGACCTCTGCATGCCTCCGCATGTATCTCATTTTCTTTATAAGGCTCGAAGGTCAAATCTGCTCTCCTGGTTGCCCATATCCATTCCTCTTCTGGTGATTGCATCCCAAGTGTGCGAGGGAGACCTCCTCCCTGTCACTCTTCACTTCTGGTAACAGGTGAGGGCACCCGATGCAGCCCCGGTAATCAGAGCATCCCATCCCCTGGGCTGCTGCAGTGATTAGTCAGGAATGGTCATATCACTCCTGTATGGCCAATGAGATTTCACTCCTGGATTTTGGCTGGAGGCTTTGGGAAAAAGGCAGATGGGAAGCTGATGTCACTAAAGCCCTAAACTGCATGTCACTGTCTTTGAAAGCTTGCTTGGGAATGAAATTGAAATGGAGAAAAGCGAGGCCAAGAGCACGTCCTGAAGACACAGTTTAAACCCTGGATCCAGCCATGTCTGAGAGGTGGAGACCCGCCATTAGAATTTCCCAGGAACGGACTCCAATAAATTATTATTTTTTGGTCTGAGCCACAGTTGTGTTACTGTGTTTTCCATTCACGTACTTACAAAAGAAATACTTATTTTGGGATTATGGTTAAGGATGATATTTTTAATTTTATTCCTAATTACTTATGTAGCATATATTTTTATTAATTACTGAGTAGCTTGTCAGGTTCCGCGTTCAGCACTGTGGACAGCTCCTGCCTCCTAAGGGTTAGGGACTCCACTTCAGGGGGGCGATAGAAATAATTCCAGCAGTGCAAAGTAGCTTAGCAGACCCTTCCAAGATCCTGTGTTGTTCATGCAACCCTGAGCATAGCCGAGTGGACTTCCTAGAGATAGCGATATTCAAGCTGAGTGTTGCAGGGTGCATAGCACTTTGCCACACAAGCCACAAGGGAGCCCGGGAATGAGCATTCCAGGCTCAGGAAATAGTGCATGAGAACAAATCAGAGCAAGTGTAATGAATTTGGGGAAAATGCACATACTTCGTCATGGCCGGGAGATTGTCCAGTGTTCCTGCTGAACTCTGAAATACTTAAAGCACAGTGTCTTCCCCGGGGAATCTATTTAATAAATTCCTGTTGAGTGAGTGAGTCGGTGAATGAGCACCATTGGAGAGTGCTCTTAGGTCGTAGAAGATTCATGGCAGCTGCTGGGAGAAGGAATGATGAATTGAGGCTCAGATAAATAAATGTTCTGGGAAAAGAAAAAGTCTACTCGACCAACTGCTGTCCCAAGGGCCCTCGCTTGCCAGACTAAGTCTCCAGTGACTTTCAAAGTTGGAGTAGATGTGTCAGTCTTTGTCATTTCACTGTACATACAAAACACCGTAATAACGATGAGAAAAATACTATTAATCACAATGAATTATTACTATTTGTTGCATGGCTTTCTCTGTGTTGGGAATTGTGCTAAGCAATTTATAAGCCTTGTGTCAATCACTGTTTTTCATTTATTCTGTGTTAGAGACACTAGAATATCTGCATTTTTAACATGGGAGGAATAGGGGTAAAGGGCGTTTGGGCCACTTGATCAAATTCATTCGGCTCTTTATTGGCTATGCTTCCTCAAAGGCTAGTGGGAGCGAAAGCCAGAACTTGATCCCAGGCAGGGCTGTCTATCTTCAGAACTGTTGTCCAGAATAATCGAATCAACCGTATCTTAGGAACAAGTAATGCTGGCTGGCCTCAGCTTCCCTTTGTGTGTGTCCCTTGGGTCAGATTCCTTCAAATAAGAATTTCCAATGTGCGTCTGTTTGAGATCTCTGGGGTTTGAGAATTCCTAGGTTGTGTTCCCTGGATCAAAACAATGGAGCCCACCTCTCTATTTGTCCTGGTCCCGTCTCATGAAAAAACAGCGGAAGACACAAGATGGGCATGGTTATAGAGCAGGAGTCTCATTCCATGGAAGGCTTGGAATCCAGTGGGTTGATTCTCCACTGCCTCGACCTCCCATTCTCAAAGTCCCGTTAATAATCAATTAGAAATCGTTAATTGGACAAAAGAATTCCTTATTACCGTATCCCAAGGGTAGCCAAAATTTAATTGCTGGAGCCTTGTTTGTGCAGGCAATTTCTGTTTAACAAAGAGGAATATTTAGTGCCGTAAAATTAATTGGGTGTGTTATGCTTCGACCCCCACAACAGGCAGGGGCTGAGAGGGTGGTAATGTGAAGAGTGTTTATTAAGCACACAGCTTTCATAATAATTTCCTTTGCAAGGGCAGCCATAAAATTCTCTCCTAAGCACCATGTTATTTCCATCACACAAATGTGAAAATTACGACTCAGATTGTGATGCCTTTTTTTTTTCGTCTGTGATGCCATTCCAATTTTTAAAATTCCTTGTCCGGTTTAAGGTGAAAATAAAAAATCAAGCCACTCTCCTTTCTCCCAGGTTCCTCCACGCGGCCCCCTCTCTCTGTCTGCCTTCTTCGGTCTGTCTCTGTTTCTCTCTCCTCCAGTGGAATGCACTGCCTACGTGCTTCTTTATCCAGCATCTATCATCCACCCTTCGAATAGCTTTGAGGACAAGATGCTTCTCCAGGGCTCTCCAGCCCTCCTGTTGGCTCCATAGCCTGGGGTGAGCTGCCTTACCCTTTGTGCTCAAATGACTTATCTGTCACATGAGATAGTCATACCTACTGTCCAGGATTTTGGAGAATCCAGTGAGATGCTTCTTGGAGTTCCTGGGGGGCCTGCTTGCTTAGTGGCCCTGACCTGAGTCTCCCATCTTTGACAAGGGTATGTGTGTGTGTATGTACCACCTGCCTATTTCTGTCAATCGCCCGGCACTCGGTACTCTCATCTTCTCTTTCCTTGGTCTTGGCAGAAGAGCACATGCTTCTGCTCAGCCCCACCAACCTCTCCGGTTTTATGGGAAGACCTGAAGAGGACAAATGCATGAGTCAGAAGAAAGGTGGAATTCTAATTTGAATGGGTCTATTCGTGTGATACAAAGATAAAGACTTTATCTCACTTTCCTGGGTCGTGTTTTTTTTGTACCAGTCCATCCACATCTGTTTACAGACTAAACACCCCATCACTGTCAGTCCACTGACCTGGTTTCTCAATCCACATTTCTACTCCTGTCCTTTGGCTTCTAGTTAAATGTCTTTTCCACGGAAAAGTTCAATCAGCAACCACACCTGGCTTTATCCCCAGAGTCTCCATTCTGGGTCTCTCTCCCAGGTCTCGCTTTGTCTCTGCAAAGGAAGTCTTCCATCTTGGGTAAGAATATCTTGACCTGCAAGCCTTTGAGCATGTTCTTCTTTGTCTTTTCCTTCTTCATCCAGCTGTTTTGCTTGACACCTCTCCTCTTTAGAGCTCATACTGACTGGACCCCCACCACTCTCAGCCCTTCTCAGCAGAGTGGCATTAAAACTCCCAGCTCTTCTTAATTCAGACTCACACTGGTGAGCCTGGCGGCCAGAGAGCCTGCACCCCATCAGGGCTCACTCTGTTCCCACGTGGCCAGCCCACGTCACCTTCTCTCACCGACGCCCACAGGTATGCCATGCTGGGCAGCCGGGCATTTGCTTCTCAACCACACCTCACTCTCTCGTGCTCAGCTGCCCAGGTTTGCCTTTATAGCCACAGTCAACTGGAGAGGGGAGAGCTCGGCAGCACCCCAGTGGGAAATAAGGTCTTTCTAGAGACCTTTAGCCTTTTTCCGTGTGGATCTCCTGGTGTCTGTCTCCTCTCTGTCAGGCTGAGTCATGTAGGGACCGATTGCGCACACACATGTAAACACGTGAGACGTGTGTCATTTATAACCATCTTCCCAGACCCATCCCTGGCCATCTCTAGACGCTCTCCAGCAATCCCCACTGTCACCTGTTCACCAAGAGCTAACACTTCCCGAGTGCTAATGACATGCCTGACACCATTTGGATGGCTTTCTACACGTGAAAGAATTTCATCTCATAGCGATCGTGATACAGGTGCTAATTATTATGGCCTTTTACAGACGAGGAAGTGGAGTCCCATGGAAGGGGTTCTCAGCTCACATGTCCGCAGGCACAGAGGTGATGTGTGTGGGAAATGGAAGAGCTGCTGCTCAGACCCAGATGGGTTCTCATGTGGGCATGTCTGCCCAGCAGGTCCCAAGACACGTACCGTTTTTCCAAATTTTGACTTGTGAGAAAAATTGGTGGAGAAATTGAGGGAAAGTATTGCAATTTTTATGCAAGTATGAAATTTTAAAATCCACATAGAGAATCTACTGCTGTCAAGGGGAAAGCGAGGGGTGGGGAGCAGCACTGTGAGGGGCTCTGAGTGATAAGGTGGGTGTTTGAGACACTAAGGCACCAGTGCGTGGGGGGAAAGCCGGCCGGTCAGTCTTGCTTGTAGCTGTGACCACGTCAGCATGTCTGCCAGTGGCCCTGTCTTCCACCAGCAGTGTCAGGATGATGCATAAAGTACGTGTTTCCATCTGAAATGGAAATCACCTTGGTTAGGGTCTGTTTCACCTACTATCATGGAAGCCTCCTGAAAGACAGACTCTGGTCTGTCTGGTTCGCTTGCATAACGTCAGCACCTAGGACAGCTCCCGGCCAGTCCCCAGAGCTCAGCCAACATCTGATGGCGCAGTGGCTGATTTAGCAAGACTAACCATGTAGAGTGCACGTGGAAAACACCGAAAACGAGCGAAGAGTGTTCTAACCCTGGTCATTGAAAAAATGAATGCTTCCTTGATTTTGACTGCAGAAAGGAGGCTTTTGTGAAAGCCAACAGGAATGCCAACCTGAAGCCCGTCCTCGCTTGCAGGTGCTTCCCCGAGCTGGCCCAGGACATTCACACAGCAGAGAGTCCCCCCTGTCCCGTCCCCCCTAAGCCAAGGTGAAGGGAAAGTCACTAGAGATCTTCAAGGAACACAGAAGGAGGTGTTTCTGGTGCTATTACAACCTGCTGAGCGCAGAGGCTGATGTGCTAATTCTAGAAATGTGTGATGTTCCAAACCTAAGACAGCAAAAGCTAGCCGTAGGCTTTTTCTTGGTAATTGAGAAAAACATCTTTCCCTTTCCTGTCAAGCAGACAGTGCGGAGGCCACAGTTGCTGAGCTCTTGTCCGGCTCCACCGTCCACGTCCATGACTCAGTGGATTTTACCTACCACCCCCCCAAGATGGGTATCATCTCCTTCTGCTCCCTGCGTATGATGCTCCAGAATTGATGGTTGATTTGTGTGTGTTCGCTTCCAGACTTCCTGTGGCATCTACTGAATGTCGGAACTAACAGCCCCTGCAAGGTGCTCCCTCTGAACCCCATGGTGTAGCCCATCACCCCTTCTCTGCAATAACCACTGGCTGGAAGGGTGCGAGTTCCAATCCCCTCAAGACCGAGTTTCACTAGTTCTCCCAAACCCCTTTCTCTCGGTGTATGATGCCCAGAGTCTCACAGGGTAATTGTCCTTATCAAATGCATCTGATTAAACCCTTTCAGAAGGTCTTTTAGTACAAAAGCCTGAAAATTGTAATGAATTTGGCTTGTGTCCATGGTATCATTATTGATGGACTCAAACACTATTTAAAAAAAAGAAAAGAAAAACTGAACTCGTACCCACTCTGATTTGGTGAATACTAGTTCCAATAAAAGACCAACATCATTATTTTATTTGTTCTTTAAAAATTTTTTTTTTAAATATCCTTTCCAGTGGAGAGGGAGGACTCATACTGAGAGATTAGCCAGCCCAGCTGAATTTCTGCCCCATTTACTGCTACACCTGGGGGCTCAGGAGGAAACCCAAGAGGCAGTCAGTTAGGGCACGGAGGCAGATTCAGTGCAGAGAATATTTACACAGGTGTGGACAGGGCGAGGACCCAGTAAGGGACCAGCAGCAGCAAGCAGGAGGCTCTCACCCCTTGGGTCTGGAGGTCAGAGGGGAGGATGTCCTCAGACACTAAAATTGCTGGAGCCCTGGAGGAGATGGTGGGCTGGAGTCAGGAGCTCTCCGGCAAGTCAGGGAGGAAGCAGGAAATAAATACCTTTCCCTGTCTTCTGCCAATTGTCCAAAACCAGCCAGTTGCCAGAAGGAAGGGATCCAGGGAGATGTAGCCCAAGGTCCCAGAGCAGAGCAAAGGCGTGGGGGTGGTTCTGGGGTGGCAGATGGGTGGGTGGGCGGCAGAGAAACAAACAAACCCCCATTCTCCAGAGTCGTTTATCTATGAAGGGCACAGATGAAGAAGACTTGGTTGTCTATGCTTGAAAAGGGAGTGTTTGGTGCTCCTGTCACTTCATTTTTCAGGACTGAGCTCACATTCTTGATTTCATGCACAGAGAACTGATTGTATTGTGTCTGTAGCAGGAGAGCCCCTGGGAGGGACAGCTCTGTCTGCCCCCGAAGGACTGGCAGGCACTGGGGAGTGAGCGTCAGGAAGAAGGGGAGAGGTTGGGGTTGGCTGCTGAATCAGAGTGCCCCAGGAGACAGGCTCAGTAGGTGTGTGGGAGCCCAGAACTGTCCCCAGCCTGGAGGGTGCTTTGGTCATGGTAGTGACACCAGTAACAGTCAGTGACATCAAACAGCCCCAGCATTTACTGAATGCTCTCCATGCAGCTGGCTCCATGCTAATAACTTCTTATAAAGTCTTTTAACTACTCCTCGAGATGGTCTTAGAAAGGGCCCCTGAGATTATCTCCAGTTTAGAAATGAGGAAACATTAGCAGGCATGATAATAGCCTACAGAGTTATGACACGGCAAAATCAAGATCTGAAACTGGCCCTATTTGACTCTGAGGGGTTTGCTCCTAACAGTGGCAATGTCCTTTCTGCCCCTCTGGTCAGCGTGTGGTTCTGTGTGTTCGATGTGGCGGCAGACATCTCCCAATCTCCCCACTCAACTCTCTCCAGCCCAGATTATAGCGGTGCCTCTGAGACCACCCCCTGCATCCATCACAGCCACTCCCGAGTCCGTTCTCCACCTGAAGAGGGGTTCTCCTTCCCGAAAACACAGTGTATCACCCTGAATTTAACATCTCTGGCTCTGCGGTGGACCCAGTTCAGTCTTGTCCATATCAGGCAAGGTCCTTTATGACGTGATCCAAACCCATCTTGCCAGCATCTTCTCCTGATGCACTCCTCCCCGCTCCCAGAACACGTGACGTGTTCTCAGACCCCCGTGCCTTTGCACGTGCAGTAACTTCTTCCCTCGGCTCCCTTCTCCCTTTTCTTTCCCCGGAGAATTCCAAGTCAGAAGTCAACACGCAATGCCTCGAGGCTCTCCAGAAGCCTTCCTTGGCTCCTTCTTCCAAGGCTGCGTCTGCTTTTCCCTGTGGCTTCTCTTATTTACGTTTTGTCATCAAGATGTATTGTGATCACATCGCCGAGGTCAGCTTCCGGCTCAGTCTGTCCTCTTCAAAATAGTAACTCAGTGATTTCACCTATATTATCTCATTTAGTACTTAAAAGGCACTATGACGTAAATGCTACGATTATCCCCAGTTAACGTTGAGGAAGTGGAGGCTCAGAAAGGCTAAGAACTCTGCCCAAGGATGTACAGCGTGTAGGTGATGGAGCTTTGCTCACTCCTCTTACCCTGGAGTGTTGCTCACGCATCCGCTGTGTGTGTGTGTCACATCCTCGTGACTTTATAGGGACATCTTTGCATACCCTACACATCTAGCATGTTAGAACCGGTGGACCCAAGTACTTGTGTATGGGATAAACACAGCCTCCCCTCCTGGAATTGGCAGCCAGAGCTTAGACCCTTGACAGTATTAATTGAGGAAGCCTGCGAGCCTTTGGTCACACGTATCTCCATCTGTCTGCTTCAGACACACGGCGTGTGGTTCCCTGAGACCGAGCTGGCTGAAGAGCGCTCACTGTCTCTCGGACTCTTCTCAAAGCCTCTTCGAAAGGTCAGCTGTTAATTAGCTGGATTTTTATACTTGAATTTGGCTGCGGTCTATTAGACATGGGAGGTCACGACCAGTGTATATGCCCGTGGAGTTCTCCAAGGGAAGCAAGCGAGCCCCAGTCTGGCTGCTATCTTGGATTGTTACAACAATTCCAGAGGAGATCTCAGAACCGGGTGTCGGAAACTGGAGAGGCGAGAGGCAGGAAGTGGACCTTCTCTCTCCCTTGCTGGGAGAATCAGCTCTCTGTAGAGCGTATCATCCTTGGTGAACGGAGCTCCTGAGGTTGTGGTTTCTGGGGGGAGAGCTCTTAGCATTTCCAAAAGCAAATGCAGTACTCCCTACGCTTGACTTGCACACCAGCTGAAGGATCATTGGATTTAGCATATTGGCAAGAGATTTTTCACTCGCCAGTGAAGCGTCATCGTGTCTGGGGCACCTTACCTCACCATCCCAGAGCTTCTCTGTCCCCCAGCTGGAAGCAGTGCGGGGCGCATCTTGAAGTCGGGTGCACCCCCTCTATGAGGCTCTCGTAGAACCCGCCTTGAATGCTTCCCAAACATTATTGCTCCTGTTGGCTCTGGTTCCCGCACCTGTCACCTGCACCACACCCTGTGGCCCCATCAACACAGAGAACACGAGATACTGAGGAGGGAGTGCCTTCCCTAAAGCCCTAGATCCGAACTCTAACCTTTTTTTACTCGACAGTTTAAGACTAGTTGAATATTTTTGTTCAATAACAGTAGTAATGCTCAAACCTGCCATTCCATTAAGTGCATGATACTCACGCACTCTGCTTCAAACTAGCAGAAAACACAGCTCAAAGACACGCAACTTGACCTCAAGGGTATGTTCTGGGCTGAAGCATCATTGAACTCTGCAGAGATCCGTAACACGAGGTCTAACCTGAGTGGTGATAGAGAGTGACCGTTGAAGTCGGTACTCGGTATCTTTCAGTGAAAGAACTTCAGCAAGCCCTCTCTTACTGTCGGGTCAGGTGGTTAAGGAGTCAGGGACACGGCACGGCCGCCAGGGGGAATGAGAACAAGGTCTAAGCAAACACAGCATCACGTACACAGCAGTGATGGGGGTTGGATCAAGCGTGCATGTAGGACCCAAGCCAAGGCGACAAGACACAGAGGCACTCAGTTCTGTTGGGTAGCAGTCTAAGGAGAGATGTTTTCAGTCCTCTGGGTGTGATGCACTGAGCACAGAAGCCGGGACCTTCTGGGGCCTCTCCGATGTGGTGGAGGCCCACGGGCAAATCCCAGAGAACATAAGTCACAGCCAAGTCAAGAGCCAGACGCTGCTGATTTATTACAGTTTTATTCGCCATTTATACCCCCAATAAAGCTGGAAAACGTACAGAAATGTAGCTGGAGGAAACAGCTGAGTCTCAACCTGGTTTGAATCCTTGGGTCCAACCACTGCTGAACTTTTCCATTTGCATGGGGATAAATCCTTTTGAAAATTTTTTTGTTTGGCTTCTGCTAGTTCAGAGTTTCTATTATTTGCCACCAACTGAGAAGAAAATGTGTTATTATGAGAGCCTTATCCAGTGGAAAGGAGCCGCTGTAACCCCTTCTCTGAATGCAGATTTAGAAGGGTGGGTGTCACGGGAGGGGGTCCAGGGGTGGGAACGCCACGCTCAAAAGCCAAAAGGAGAAGCAAAGAGATGTGGACTTCAAGATGTAGTCAGCAGAAGGCTTTAGACCCTCTACAGTATCCCCTCGCTTGCCCTCAGAGCTGGAATATGAAGGTAATCCTAAAATGTTACAAAAGAATCTATATATTGTATTCTGGTTACACGGTTGCACAGGGTAGAGATGGGGGTGGTAAGTGAGAGTAAGAAAACAAACTAGGCAAAAAATAGATGAAGTTTCTCTCTCCTTTTTTTAAAAAAAAAAATATGCAAAAGCCATGCATCCACCAAAGTTTCAGAAAGAAAAATGATCAACTTAGGAGTTTCTAGGACATCTCAAGCTGTACGTTGATGGGGAAACTCGACGGCAGACTTGGGCTCCTGAGTGTCGTTGTTGATGTGTCATGAGGATGGTCGTCCTCCTGTGGGACCCTCGCAAGATTAAGTTGACATCCGCTAACGGCACAAGGAGGGAACGTGTCCAGGAGCCGTCCATGAATGCCGGTGATGAACACAGCACCCGCACCTTTGGAGGGCATCTTGAGTTTTAGGGATAGACGGGAACGTCAAGTTGGAAGTGTTTGGTTCTCCATCTGCAAAACCGAGTCCATTTATAGTTGTCTTCACAGTTAAGAGAGGGGTACCCTTCACCCCACATCGGATAAACATTTTTCCCCAGACAGGCACGATGATGCACTATCCCCTTTTCGGGCAAAATCCAATAATTCTCCTCACTGCTCTGAAAAGTAGGCCAAATGAATAGCACAGAGCTATCATCTATCATGCTTCCCGCTTGGTGTCTCCAAGGAAATGAGGTGCCAGGGAGAATTCAGCAGGGTTCGCTGATAGCCCCCATCACTTTAAACTGACCTCTAGGATCCCGGATTCAGCAGGAGCTATTCATCCCCACCTCTGCATCGTGATGGTGATCGCTGTTTTTCCACCTAAAATCTGTCGTGCCCTCCCTCCTCCCTGAGGCAGCAGTGGTCCCGGGTCAAACCACCCTCCCAGACTCACACAGTTCTTGTCCTTCAGAGCAGGTGTGGTTTTCTAGGTAGACCCTCTGGAAGAATATATTTAAGGGACATACTTCTTTGGTCCTAACCCTTTTCCCTCCTGCCTGGGGTCCTGTTGGCATCACGATGCTGCCATCCCAGTCCTGGGTGCCCTTTCTCTGGATTTCTTGTTCCACGGGCAACCTCTCCATGGGGGGACATGCCCCAGTAACACAGTAGACAGGTGTCCGATTCTTGACATCTTTCATGAAGTCACCCTAACTCTGCTTCATTATTAAACTTCTTTCTTTGGCTTCACGTTCGTTAGCATAAGATTTTTGCTGGGTTATCAGCCTGCTCGTTCCCCTCTTTCTGCACATTCCATTTATTTACATGATTTATTACTCTGCGATTGCCACGCAGACACCTGTGTAACTTCTGCACGAGCTGGAACTAAAGCTCATTCTGCAGGCGCCAGATATGCAGCAGAAGTTTACACAGGCAAACAAGCTACCTGTGTGTGGGGTGGGGGGGGGGGGCGGAGTGTAACTAGGCAGTAATCCAGATCTGGGTTTTAACGATGCCTCCACCTTGATGAATGCCCGTGCATCAGAGTTCTCTCTTGCCAGCTGGGGAAACTCTAGCACATTTTTCTGATGTATATTCATGAAGATCGTCCCAGCATCTGTGCATTTTATCTACCTCCACAACTTAGAGGAGCTCCAGTCGCTTTGTAGGAAACCCATGAAGGGAATGTTTTCGGGAGCACCGAGCATTTGGGACCGTGATTTGAATTTCAGCGCGGCGTGAAGCAAACGTCAGACACGCTTGCTGGCACGCAGGAAGGCCTGAGAAGAAGTCACAGCAGCTTCGTGGCAGCCCCATCGCTGAAATGCCTGCCTGGAGGTTAAGTGATTGCTTGGCACCAAGCCAACCCTACTGCCAGTGAACCCACAAGTCTCGGATCGCGGCTGATGCGCCTCTCAGCACCGTATGGATAGTGCTTTTTCAAAGCATAGTTCTGCTTGTTTTACTTTTCAAATGCATTTCACTCCTCCTGGAAATCATACCCGGAGTCTTGACTTACATATGGATCAGACGATGAAATTGAGGCATCATCGAAAGTCATTTAGCATCCAAATCGTTTTTGACAGCGATGACCTCACAACAGGAGCAGTATACCTGCTTTCAACTCATCAAACACTCCCGCGCCGAGCGGAGTCCGCTGTCTGTCAGGGAAGATGGGCTTTGTTTCATTGGAGCACCCAAAGAGGTCACGGAGGGCTGGCACAGAGGGCCACACTGAAGAAGTCGACAAATGTTCGCAAGTGGGACTCAGACTCTGTGGGCTGAGATTTTCCAATCGCGTAGCCGTGATTCCCATCCCACACCACTCCCAGGTGTCCATCGATGGGCAGAATGGCCACCTGGTGGTCAGTACCCTTCGCAGCTGTATTTTATGGCAAACACGCATGCGCCATGATTCCCCGGTGTGTGCATTGGCGTCCAGCACGGCCGGTGGGGCGTGGGCTGTGGAAAAGTGGCAGGAAGATCTAGCTACCAGCCCCAAAGGAGGCTTCCTGCCAGCTGGAGGAATGCAAAGATCCTAATCCTGCCGACCACCAGACGGAGGCGCCCACAGACCTCAGACCACTGGGGTGTCCAAGGGGGTTCACACGTGAGGCGTGGGTGGGCACCGTGCTTTCGTCACAGAAAGGAGAAGTGATATAGCATTGGTAGCATGCGCTACAGGCCCCTCCAAGTGGCTGATGTGGGGCTGTGGACCTCAGGTTCCTGTCTTGTGGAAATAGGCAAAGACTGTCTCCTTCCTTCAGCGGCATCTCTCCTGGGGGCGGGGGGCTGGCCAGGCGCCCTATGACCACACACTTAGCGACACCAGGAAGTTCACCGAGTGCCCAGAACAGGAGAAGAGTTTCTCCTTAACATGGAAGAGGAATCTGGACCAGATGACCCTCAGCACTTGGCCCCCGTATAAGGAATGTTCCCGGCTCAGGGTGCTGACGGGGGCTGCAGGTCCTACGGTGGTGACTTCCCCAACAAACTCTGAAGGCGGGAGGATGTGTTGTCCCTCAGAGCCTTCTCTCAAGCCTCTGAAACCCCGATGGGTGTGGGGGAGACTTAGCCAGTGTCCCAGGTCCGGGCGCCCACAGGCTTGGTCAGGTCAACGGTGAGAATCATATCCAGGTTGTAGATGGATGGCCGTCCTCTCCCTGCATCCTCCGGTGGTGGAAGGAGCGGGGGGCTCTCTGGGGTCTCCTTTACGAGGGTGCCAGTCCCACCCCGGGGGTACCACCCTCCTGATCGCCTCCCCAGGGCTGCACCTCCTTCTACCATCACCCGGAGGATTCAGATCTCAGTTTACGACTTGATTTCCAAGGGGGCACCAAAGGCTATAGCAGTAAGTGTAGGAATTCATGGCAAACTTGCAAAGCCTCTAGCCTTTCAGGATTCGATGAAGCATTCGGCAAAGCACAGAGTCCCCCAGAAATCCGGGGACAGGGTATACACGCCTTACATCATCCCCTCCACTTTTTCTGGAGGCTTAAAGTGCTTCATAATAAGTTTTTTAAAAAACGGACGATCCCCCAGGCATGTCTGTGCCCCCGGAAGAGCTTGTCTGACCAGAATAAACCTTCCTTTCCTCACCTGTGAAACACACAGAAAGAACGCTACGTTGTATCATCGGAACGAGTAAAAAGATGACTCCATAAAGCGCCTGCCACAGACGGCGTTCATTCATTCGTACCTTCCACAGAAGTTTACTGAGCACCTGCGGCGTGCCCAGCATTGCACCTCAAGATACACACACCATATATCGTTTCATGCCTGTGCTGGAGGGAGCGATAAATGAGACACTCTTGTCTGCCGGGAGCCCGTGCTTTGCTGGAGGCCAAGAGGTCCCTCACACATTATTGCAACTCCGATGAGACCCGCCCGGACGGACAAAGACTTAGGCCAGATGCACACAGCTCAGTGGCAAAGGCAGCACGGGAATGGGGTGTCCTCATCCCAGAGGTGCCCGCATCATCGCATCTCACTGCCTTACTAGGCAATCCCGATCGACTGCAGGGCTCCCCAGAAGGGAGCGAGGGGATCCATACAGCACTCGGGCATAGATGAATCACATGGTAGGAAGATCATCTCTTTTTCATTCTTTCCTAGCCTTTCCGATTACCTCCCAGACCAAGGGTCCGTTTGAGAGTAGGGTGTCTTTAAATCCTAATATTTGCTTACTTCGTTTTTCAAAGTAAAGTGCAAGTCAGAGGTAAAGCCTTTAGCAGGCAACAGTATCTAGTTAGAATTAATAAAGTTGCTTTATTTTTTTCTTGGTTATGTTTATGGCTGCCTTCTATTTATGGCAAACAGCACCAGATTTCACTTAACAGTAGTGCAATAAAGCTTCCTTTCAAAATGAATGCATTTAAAGAAAGAAAGCAAGTCAATTTAATAAAAATACTCAGTTTGCATAATAGCGCTGGTCGCACGCAGAACAGAGCAAACATCGGATTCCAGAATGACTGAAGTAGGAAAGCCAGGAGCCCGACTCTTGACTGAGATAAAAATTCCTCTTTGGAGAAAAGATACATTGCAGAAAGGGCAGGGTTTAGAACAGTAGTGGGAAGGGCGCGCTGAACGTGGGAGGGTGCGGTCGCTTCTCTCCGTGTGCCGGAACGTACCCGACAAGAGAAATGGGACAGGTTTGTGTTCATGCAGGGCGAGCTGAGCCCCAGGGAGCGGTGAGTCTTCATCACCAGATTCACCTGCTTTGGCTCTGAGATGACAGTTACATGACGCTGTGCGGGGTCCACTCAGGGCCGTGGCCGTGTGCTGATAGCACGCTCCATCCCGGGGACACTGATGTCCTGAGGCCAGTGTGTGCCAGCCAGGTCTCATGGCCAGGCGAGTGGATGAATGCTTGGCAGGTGCCGTGGCTGTTTCAGATAAAGAAATCAGCACCGCAGCATTTTCCAGAAGAAATTGTGGGAAACCAAAGCCTGAAATGTATTGTCGACAGCCCCTTTTAATTGCCGTCTTCTAATCAGTCTGATGCAGCACCTGCCTTCACCACAGTGGGGGGAACAATAAGGCTGTGCACGTGTTTGTGGCTCATCCCCGCTCAGAAGGCAGGCGGGGCCAAGCTCCCCAGGAGCAGAGATCTGAGAAATGTTCATGGATGGGAAGCGGGCTTGAAGCCTCAGTTAATAACTGTAGGGTCATCTGGGTGGCGATTGTGGCACCTGCATCAGGGCAGGGATCCTGTCTCTGTCATTCATGGCTACACTTCCCACATTGGGTGGGATGTAGTCTTCTCCGGAAGTTCCTCTGGGTGAGTTGGCAGGTCATTTCTGTGCGGAAATCAGCAGGGCAGCTAAGGTGCGTAGATCCGAAGCCCCCAAGGGCCAGGATGGGCAAAGCTTGAACTCCGGTGTTGCAGCCCTGGGTCTGAGCACTGGGAGGACTGACCACGCCCCACCCTATCCTACCCCAGGTCCGTGGGTGTCTTGGTGCACCACCCACGTCTCCTCACCTTGTGGTGAGTTCCTCCCCCCACCAGCTACTAGGAGGGTGACCGCCGATACCTGTGGACCGAGTCCCCTCTTTTCCAGACTTGCCCTGAGCGGCCTCCAAGATCCTGTCCCTTTCGTGGGGGCAGCCCATGTCCAAAGCCTGGTGGACGCAGCGGTATTATACAAGGCTCAGGCCTTGGTCTCAATTTGGAGCGACCCTAAGGGACCACCCAGCTCCATACCTCCCCAGGGATGGGACCCCTGGGACTGCATCACAGTTTTGGTTGTTCCCCCCATCCCATCCTGCTTCCTTTCTTCCTCTACAGATGTTTTCCTGATAACACAGCTCAACAAAGTTCCATCTCAGAGTCCACGTGGTGGGAAACCTGATTTGCACCACCTAAGAATAAGAATGCCTTGTGTAGGCTATGCTGGGAGTTTTTCTGTGAATGATTTATGTGACTGAACTCCAGTCCTCAGGTTGCAGGGGACAGAGACACAACTTATGCTGGCCTAAGCCTGAAAGGCAATTGATTGACTCATAAACTGAAAAATGCAGGGAGAGGGCTTCAGGCATAGCTGGATCCAGGAGTTCCTATGCTGATACCTGTCATCCCTTTCCCTCTGGGTTAGTTTCAGTCATAGGCACACACCCCAGGCAGTGGACGGGTGACCTCCAGGAATGGCTTAGACTCTGGTACTTTGGATTCTGAAAAAAAGAACATCTTTCCCATGTCCATTCAGAAAAAAATTAAATTCTGGGTTTTGATCATTGCTGTCATTTGGGTCACATGGTCAAACTGAAAGCAGTCCCTGTGCACAAAGAGTATGAAATATGCTCCTTGACCAGGCCTATCTTCTGTGCTCCTTTCTGCATTTGGGGGGCGGGGGGAAGGGAACATGTGCAGTGTCTTGCCCACGTGGACGGCCGGGGAGGGGTGGCTGCCGAGCGGGGAACAGTGAGTAAGAACGGTGAAACAGAAGTGTGAGCTATGGCTGGAACAGGGAGAAAGTGAGGAAAGGAGGGAGGACCAGGGTCGAGATGAGATAGGGAGGGAGAGAGGGAGGCTAGGGGAGAGGGTATCAAGGACAGTCAGAGTGAATCGCGGGATGAGTCATTGCTCACCCAGCTTGGCTTTTATCTTCTCGTTTATCGTCAGATCAGAGAGCATGGAAAGCAGTTTTTGATGATATCAGAATGGGCTTAACAGTTCACATACTAGAGCTCAGCAATGCCCACGGGTCTGCAGCGGGGGGAGGCAGGTAACCTTGAGACTCCCGTTGCCGAAACGCACCCGTATCTTAGGTGGAGTTCCCCAGGATGTGACCTCCGGCATGCAGACCTGTACGTGCAGGAAGTCTGGGGGACGAGCCCCGGGAAATGCTTGGGCAGGAAGCAGGATCGGGCATATCAGATGAGGTTTCAGCAAAGTCTCAGCCCATCCCAAGGGGAGTGGGGAGACGCCGCCCTGACTCATCATTGGATGGGATCTTCTGCCTGGGAGGGAGCGTCACCCAGGGCAGGTGGCTCTCAGCAGCTGGGACGGTGCCCGGAGCTCATGCCCCTGGGGCTGCAGGCAGCTGGGGATGGGGGCTGGGCAGCACCCCCAGCATCCCCGAGAGTCTCCGCACACAGCAGGGTGAAGAAAGGGGAGGGATGGGAAGGCCCTTGGGTCACAAATGAAATGCACTTGACTCTTCCCTGTGCTAGTGTGGGCTGTGTTCAAGGATGGGAAGGCCCCAGTCTTACCCACGTGCCGCTTATGGGAGCTTGGGCACGGACGCTGCCATTGTCAACCAGCAAACGTGTGTCCTGTGTTCTCTGTGCTTTGTACCTTGCCTTTTCCAGAAGGCTGTTCCTTATCAGTGCATACTGCTCCAGAGGCACCATGGCAGCTGCAAGGGGCACAGGGCGGGGACTCAGAGGACGTTCTGGGTCCCAGCTCGTGCATGTCCACGTGGGGAGCTGTTCAGGGACTCGCCCGAGGTTGGCGGTTGGGAAGAAGAAGCGTCTTGGGACTTACACCCAGGGTCCCGACAACGACTACAGCAGGTGTGTGTCTGGGCGGACGCGGAGCCAGACATCTCCGGCATGCCACTCACGGACCCTGTCTCCACGTTTCCCTGCTCTGCAACGAATCGCAGAGGTTGATGGCTGCAAATTCCGTGTTTGAGGCTTCCTGGCCCGCTGGATGCTGTGTGGCCGGTGAAGGACATGTTCAGGATATTTGAGAGAGGGGGAGGAGATGCCAGGCTCCTTGCCACCCTCCCCGTCTCTCTGCTGCAGCAGCACCGCAGGCAGGTCCCCTCTGAAGCTCCGTCTCCCACCAGACGGCCTCTGCCGTGGTCCCGGCCCCTGTCAGGGGGCTCCTGTTTCTGGGTCTCGTCAGACCTCCCCCGCCCCAGCAGCTGGCTCCATCCCTGGAGACCTGAGCCAAACCCCGCCATCCCCGAGCCCGCGTGCCCTTGTCCCTTCTCCCCTGCTCTTGAGATTTTCCTGTTCTTCTTGCAGTTTTTACTCAAATGTGCTGCATATGCAGGCAAATTCACATACTCTTAGGCAAGCGAGGGATTATCCAGCATCTTTTAAACGAGTCCCCTGGATTACATTCAGTTGCTGAAACTCTAGACAGAGACTGTTCTTCTGGCTGGACTCAGAGCCCTTATAATCCCTCATCGGGGCTGGGCAAGTAAGGTCTCAGAGACAGGTGCTAAATATACTAGTGATGGAGGCAAATCCCAACCTAGATCGTCGTCAAGCCCTGGCTTTGCCGTCTGTCTGCAATCCTACTCTAGATTCCAGACTTGCATTCCGTCCAATGAAAGCCCTCAGTCTCCATCATCGGAGGGTCTTTCAATACACGTCACCCACCCATCCAGACGTCCTGGCTCTGTGCAGAATTGTTCCTGAGTTTTGAGTGGCTTGCAGTTGCGGGGGGTTGGAGAGGAAGCTGGAGGGTCGCCTGGCTGTCCCCCCACCAAGCCCGCGGACACCTGCAGGGGGGCTCGGGGTCTGCCCCGCCCTCAGCTGAGGGTCCTTACAGGTGTCTCCTAGGTCAGGATGCAGGTCCGATGGAGATCCACTTGTACACTCTGTGCTTCTGGGGGACTCAGGAGACCTTTGCCCGGCTCCCACGTCACCGAGCCTAGAGAAGCTCTGCCCCATTGTCCCCATCCTCCTTGACCCCATCACACCACACAGTCCTTCCCTGTCTGGGTTCAGCTTCTTCATAAGAAACGAGCCACAGTCACTCGGCTCTTCACTTTCCAGCCTCCTCCTTGGCGGCGGCGGCGGCATCCCCTCCCTGAGACCCGGCAGCAGGGACCCGGCCCACAGTCTCTGCTCCTTCCTCGCTTTCCTTTCAGAAATCCACCTTGCTTCTCCTTAACAAGCATTTCCTTCTCCAGAACACGATGCTTCCTTCTTGCATCGTTATGGAAACTCCAAAATCTATTACTTCCTCTGTGCACATGAGTCCTCTCTGTCTCCCATGGTAGCTACATTTTACTTAAACCCACTTCGGTCCCAAGAGACCCCAAAGTCTCAGAGACTTCTAACACCGCAAGCTTGCTGGAGGCTCTCCTGCATGTGCGTGTCTGGCCAAGTGTGGCTCTGCGTCCCTTCCTTTTCATTCTGGGACAAGACCAGAGGGGCTGCCACTTTCCGGGACATGTTTTCTTGGAGATGAGGGAGAAGAATGATCTTGAAAGAACAGAATTCCTTAAGCACCTTCTCATTTCATGGGTTGAAGGAAGTCACATGCCCGAGCCTGATGTGCTAGGTGGGAAACCATCACCCTATCAAGGGGAGGGCGGCACGTAGTGGGAACAGAAGAAGAACCTACACTTTCCAGCATTTCGGAGCTCGGGAAGCAGTGTGCGTCTGCTGCTTCCCTGAACCTTAGGAGAGCGCAGACTCACATATGCCTGAATGGTGGGGCAGGTGGGTAGAGACCAAAGAGCGCACGGTGGGGGGAACCAAGCCAGTGTTTAAAAACACGGTCTCACCGTAAGTGCAAGCAGGATATTAACCATCCGGTGTTTGGACTGACCTTATTCTTGTTGATAGGGAAGTTAGCCAGATAGAAGCTTTCTTACCACCTGTCAAGCACCCAAAGAAAAGATCTTTTGCCAAAGTTAAACGTGATGAACTCTGTGCGTTTTCAGTTTGGGGTATTTATACTAATTTCCGTTTATTTGGTCGTTCCCACAGTCCCACACCCCGCTGCAGCGCCTCGCTGCCCGACTTCCTGCGGCGCGGTTGGTGGGAGGGAAGTCCTGGGAGGGAGTTGTGAATCCTGAAGCGATTGGTCTATTTTTAAACCTGCGCCGGGCGTGAAACCCGGGGATTTGGAAGCGGAAGAAGCGGCCAGAAGCTATCGCAAAAGCAATTGCCTTGAGGACGGCAGCGGAAGGCTTTCCAGGCGGTTCCATATGGCACTCTGTACATAGCACTGATGAGTAAGGATCCCGAGAACCCGCCGCCTGCCTTGAAATTCTGTCTGCTGCCCGTCCCCTTCCATTAAAATGTATTTCTGTTCAACACCTAATTGGTACTAAAAGGACATTTTCAAAACTATCAGGTTCCAGCATATATAGTAAAAGTGCAAGCGTCTCGAGTGCACATCACGACGAAATGTCACATATGCGTGGAGACACGGCCCCCGGCTTCCAGGTCTGCGCACGGAGCATTTCCATGGTCCCACGAGGCACTCCCGTGCCTCCGGGCCAGCGCCCGCCCCCCCCCCCCAACACGGCGGTCCTCCTGACCTCTCTCCCCGAAAGCCGGCGTGCCTTGAATCCGTGAAATCATACAGGATATACTCCCTGTGTCTGCCTCTTTGCCTCATCCCTGAGCTTTATTGATGTTATTGCCTGGACGAGCGTTCTCTCTGTGTGGGGCTTGCTGGCTGGTAACCCTGTGTGAAGACACCGTACATGATTTGTCCATTCTACTGAGGGAGAGTTGGGTTGTTGCTAGTACCTATGGACACCTCCCTGCCCCTGCAGCGTACGAGAGTTCCGGTTACTCCCCATCCTCACCAACGCTTGACATTGTCAGAAGGTCTTTTGAAAAAATTAAACTTGATTTTTGTGAAATACACAGATGACCCCATTTCCCTTCTTTTGGAACTCTTTAAAAAGGGGATGGAGAGAAATTCATGAGCCTTCCGGAGCCTACGGGTTCAACCAGACAGACAAGGGGAGTCTGTGATGAGAGATTATTCGAGTCGCAGAAAACAGAGCAAGCGATATTTCTTATGTACCTGAGGCTACGACTCAAGGTCTAGAGCTAATAAGCAAGGAATGAGAAAAGCGTCACTGGGGATATTTCGATGGGAAAGCAGACTGGAGCGGCACTCCTGGAATTCTTTCCAGAATACTGGAACGGGGAGCCTGGATGGATGGCAGGATCTCGTGTATGATAGGTGAGCAGCGTGACCCGGGGGAGGGGGGCAGGCGGGGACGGCAGGGAGGCGTGGTGTGCGTGGCTGCAGCCTCGGCAACCTCCCATGGGAGGGTGCTGGGGCCTCATCCCGGGACGCTCAGCATTTTCCGCTGGTCCGAAACGGCACGTGCCCTGGGCCACCAGCTCTGCGGCAGCGTGTTCCCCGTGGTTCCGGGATGATTGGCCCCGAGTCTGGTTTTCCTCCTCTGGGAGATGCTGCGTGCTGCTGAGCCTTTGCTTTCTGGTTAAGTCAGTCCTGTGGATTCCTTGTGTTTGTACTAAAGATCCTGACCTATGCACTGCATTAAAAAAAATGAGTTCACATTGTAGTGGGCAGAAATCACATCTATGCTTGCATATATAACACAGCAGAGACCGTGCTGGTGGATAAATGGAGGTAATGAAGGTACACCCGTGGCCAGGTATGACTTCCTCACCGGGACCGGGAGACGTCCTCGCCGATGCTGCAATATCTGAGCAGAGACCCAAGTGAACTGTGCATACGTGGGGGAAGACCAGCGAGCACAGAAGGGTGGCCGGGCAAAGGCCCTGGGGTAGGAGTGTGGTTAGTATATTCAGGTATATTCAGGTAGAGCAGGGAGGCCAGTGGGGGATGGAGCAGAGGAGCCCCAAGGAGTGCCCAAGCCCAAGGACCAGACCGTATGAGGAGAACGTGAGCCCCATCCAGAGTGAGGTGGGAAACCAGTGGAGGTTTCTAGTGGAGGAGGGCCACAATTAGAGTCCTGGCTGCTGCTGGAGCAATAGAACACACGGGCTCAAAGGGGGAGGTGGGACGAGCAGTGAGGCTCTTGAAGCAGTTCAGGAAGGGGGTGTAGATGGGGCGGGCTGTGTCTGGAACCTGATCTGTTTTGTGAAGTGGAGCCGGTGTGGGGTCCAGTACCCAAAGGAGTCCCGTGTGCATTGTTTTGGAGAAGGCGAGAGACACTGCAAGCAGCTGTGTGCTCGGGCTCCCAGCCCAGACGTGACAGATGCGTCTTTGCCTTTAATCCCTGTGAGAGGTAAACAGGAGGGAAGTGGGCTTTCTGGAAGATCTGAAGCCAAGGGGAAGAGCTATGTGGGGAATGCAAGGGGGGGCTGGCAAGGGGAATGGAAAAGTGCAGGCTTGGGCACTGTTGCTGGGGTCGTTGACTGAGTCACTGGTCTTCTCTGCAACTCAGTGTCCTCTCCCAGGGGTCTCCACTGACCGCCCCTGGTACTTCGTCACAGGCCAGGGTCCTGTCAGCAGGTGTGCCTCGTGACGCCCCATCAGAAATGAGCCAGGAGGTCAAGTTAATTTGACTTAAAAATGTGCGTCCCTCCCCCACTTCCTGAGCCATCGTGCCACCCACCCGCCTAGAGCCCTGGAGTAAACACAAACACGTTCCCTTGTGAGAGTTTCCGTTGTTGGCGGCCAACGGGACACAGGTGACCAGCAGTGCCTGTGCATTTGCGTGTTGTTGGGGACTTAATGGGGATTGCTTTGTTCTCACCGACAGCCCTCTAGAAAGGCACCTTTTGTCCCTATTCCACAGGCTTCGGGCTGAGGCTGAGTGGGGACGGGGGTGTTCCAGAGCTGAAGTGGGGGCTGGCTTTCCAGTCACACGGGTGGAAATGATGGGCCCTGGGAAAAGGGCAAAGCTGAACGGGATCCTGCTGGACCCCCTTGCAGAGGAAGGATTGATCGGGGGTCCAGCAAACCTGGGACCCAGGAGCATCCTTCTGCTGGGGTGGGACCACGGGGCCAGCCTTGCCCTGGATGCCAGTCGTAACCTGCCTCCCAGCAGTCAGCCAGGTGTGTGCTCCAGGGGTCCTGGTGGGACCAGTTCCTGACACAGGGGCCAGTGCTGGCCCAGTCGTGCGGCAGGGACAGCACGGTTGTCACGGAATTCCATCGCTCGACCCCCCTTCTGCTCCAGCCACCCGCTGGTTTCTGTGAAAGTGCTGCACCCCCATTCCCCGATGGAAGGGCTCACGCTTCCTCCGGAGCCTTGGGGGCAGGACCCCACGGCCGGCTGGTTCAGCAGTGTCATATCCCAGTGAGCTGTCCAGGGCAGCTGATGGCCGCGTCCACACCTGGTCAGCCATGGTCCACGAGCCTCTGTTTCCAGCAGGGAACGTTCCAGCAATTGCTGAGGTCTTTTCCCTTCCCCTGCCGCTCAGTAGGGACAGGAATGCATTGTCCTCTGGGGCTTTCCCACGGAGTAAGTCCTAGGTGCTGAGAGGGGACAGACGTCCCCTTGAGAGAAGACATCCACGCCCTGCGTTACATAAAAAACACCATGCCTCCCGAAGCAAATATGGTTTCATCCCAGCCTCCCCAAATGTGTAACACGGAGCACCGAGCATGGCTAATATGTTTCTCTGCCAAGGGAAACTCCGTTTGCTCCTAGAGCTAAAAAGATACATAAAAATCAGAGTTTCCATTTGAATCTTCTCCATCATATAGAAACAATGGGACTGCTCATCGAACCATCAGCGCATGTTAAGAATTCTCGAACATGCCTCACGTGAACCACAACGTTGTAAACCAGAAACATGCAAATTCGCGGCCTGCATGTCTCTTTGGTCCTTCGTCTCTAAATTTCCCACTTGCGCCCTGCAGGACTTTCTGTTTTGCTTTTTTGTTTGTCTGTTTGTTTTTGAAAGGAAAGGGGTTCTTGAAGGTTTTATTAAGAGGATGCTCTCGGGTTGTGACATATCTGTAGGCACATCCGGTCGCTGAATTATCCAGTTTAAGCACGGATTTATAAATTCACACAAAAGAAACAGGCTTCTCATCCCCTAACTGAGCGATGACACTTGACCTCGCACCTCCCTGGTGTTCTTTCTTGTTCTTTTGTGTATCGCGTAGATGAAAACATTTACTGATATAGACAGAATTTTACAGAAGCTTCAGTAGCCCGTGCAGAGATTTCCGTCCGTCCTGGGGAGGATTGAAAAGGCCGAGCGGTAGCGGGGAGACAGGACGGGAAGGGTGGGGGTCACTCAGCGGGTCCTTGTGCCTGAAGTCTGTGAATAGAGCAGCTCGAGGGAAAACACCCCTTGACGTGAAGTCAGCCTCCCTCCCGATCGCATCTCAGTGACATCAAGAGCCACTATTTTATTTCCCTCCTGTAGGCACTGTACAAGATTTATCTTCTCCCGGAAATAAAAAAAAGGAAAAACCAAAGCACGCTTACATTCACCTATTTCTTGCAAAAGCGGGAGGCACAGTGAGCAAGCGGAGGGTGCTTCTGGGGCGGGCGAGCACCCCTCCCCGCTCCCCTGCGCCTCTCCCTGTGTCTTCCCACCCACGCCTCTTTGTCCTTACCCCGGGGGAGCTCAGTGGGCCAGCGTGCATGCCTCTCCCACAGGCTCTCACAGATGCCTCCCCAGGGTGCTTTGGGGTTTGTTCCCCAGCCTCATGTCGCGTGAGCAACCCAGCTGCAGCGAGAGGGACGTGCATCTCTTTCGAGGACTTAGGTCTCTAAGTGAGACGGCACATTCTGCTTGTGACAAGCCGTGGATCTCGGGGAAGGAGACACGCGTGCCCGAGCCACCCCACAAACACGGAGCAGGTTCTCCCACACCTGCCAGATCCTGACTGCGCGACCGACCTTGGGCAAAGCCCTCAACCTCCCTGTGCCTCAGTTTCCCCCCTCGAGCAATGGTGGTACTAGTACTTGCCCCCACATGATGGTTGTAGAGTTTAAATTTAATTAATATATGTCATGAGCGTAGCAGAGGATCTGGCCCAGAATGAGTGCCATGTGTGGGCTGCCAACACGATTGTTATTATTATACTGTTCTTGCCGTTGGTGTTGTTTATAAAGCCATGCTCCTTCCAGTATTTTAGTAACTTGAGACAGGATTGGAGAGCAACTGTGTTCGGTGTCTCAACATGATGGTAGATATTTCTCATTCTTGGGCCACTAGAGCCTGAGATGACCTGATGGCACATGAATGTACTGCCCAGGCTCGCGGCAGCCCCATCCCTCTTCCCCCCTCCTAATTACAGAACCCTGGCTTTGGGTGGGGTAACTAACAGTCTCAGCTAGTAAAATGACATTTCCGAGCCTCCTTTGCTGGTAGGTGTGGTCACATCGAACAGTTCCCAGGAGGTTCTGCAAAGACTAATTTTCTGCTCAGGGAGCTGGCCTTCTCCCTTTTGTTCTCTTCTTGGTAATTTCCCTATCTGAACTGTTGATGTGAAGGGAGAAGTTGGGGCAGCCGTCTTGTGACCACGAGGCAGTCACGGGAGGAAGGCCACATGCGTGGAGTGACCGGGCCTGAAGACAGAAGTAGTGCACGCTGGGACGCCTGCTCTGGACTCAATGCCATTCGAGAAAAATGGTTTCAGTTATAAGCAGTTGAACACAATTTCTCACCCATTCAAAGAGTGCCCTTCAGTGGTTCTGGCTGGAGAGGGGGTTGTCCTTGTGCTGCCGTTTCATGGGTCCCTGCGAATCCTGTGCCCCTCACAGGGTAGCACCCCATCCTTCCTCCTGGCTGGTGCCAAGTGCCACACTCCCCTCCCACAGATCCCACAGTAAAACTCCAGAGTTTCACGTGTCACCTCTACCTCCTACTGCCTGGTGATGTCAGGGAATTGGCTCCGCGCTTCCAAACATTTGTCCCCAAGTCCATAGACTTCACAGGGGTCTTACACACGATAAAGCCAGAAGTGACCTCAGCAGGTGCCTGTCCTCACAAAGTTCTTGGTAAATGTCAGCTGGGGAAACCATACCAAGCCCACCGTATCCTTAGTATGGACTCACTTGTACTTACTGACTCTGCCAAGGTGGGAATGAAGCTCCGTCTCAGAGAAAGGGGCACGAGGAAGACGAATCAGTGGGAACGTGTCTCTTTACTCCCGGCACCACGCTGCTCATTAGGGATCTGCGTGTTGCCCTGTTTCCACGGTGTTTCTCAAACGATGTTAAGTCCAAATGTCAGCTAGAATGAAGTCAGCTGCAGCATAAAAGCTTCTGTTATAATGGCACCAACGCAGGGATTACACAGCACAGACTCGAAATACAAGGCGTGTGTCAAAACAGGAGCCTTCCTTGCTGGGGAAGGAAGGTGGTGCTCTCTGGAAAACTCTGGCAGTTTCTTAAAACCTTAAACTTACTAAGGGTCATGCAGCCCGTTCCACCACTGGGCAGGGGTCCTCACACCAACAAGCAACGTCCCAACACCAGCTGGTGGCCTAGAGTTCAACTCCGCCCTGACCCTGTGCACCTGCAGGTGGCATCAGATCCCCCAGGAGAGGGAGGGGCTCGGTCCCACCAGACACCCCTCCCTCCGTCCCTGCGGCAGGTGCCTGTCCCAGGTCCAGGAGGTCGGACACCTGCTACAAACTTTGGGATTGATTAATTCACCAGAGCCGCTCACAGAGCTCAGAAACCCCATATGTTTACTCACTAGGTTACCAATCTGTTACAAAGGAACTTAAAGGACAGGAAGCAACAGCCAGACAGGCAGGGACCTAGGGAGAGGCCCCCCGAGAAAGAGCCTCTGTCCCCATGGAGCTTGGGGCCATGCACGGCGGCCGTGGAAGCATTCTGGTTCCCCAACCTGGAAGCTCTCCAAACCCCTTCCTATGGGGTTCTTATGGGGCCGCCGCTACACGAGCACGATCGATGAAGTCACTGGTCACTGGTGACCCACTCAACCTCCAGCCGCTCCGGCCTCCCGGAAAGCAGGGGTGGGGCGGGACGTTCCAACGCTCTGCTTGGGTCTGCTCCCCCGCAACCAGCCCCCACCCGTCTTCGGGGAGGGGGTCCAGGGCTCACTCCCTTAATGCAAACACGGCTCTGGGGCAGAGGGGCTGGATTGGAGGAACAAGACTCCTGCTTCACCTCCCGGCTCTGCAACGAGGTCAGGAACCGAGGACAGGGGACCGAATCCTGTAGCAAAGATGCCATTGCTCTCGTGGTCCAAGGGCTCTGGGAGCTGGGAGCCAGGGACAGGGGTGGAGACCAAGCGCGAGGGAGAGACTGCGGTCATCTAGCTGAGCATACACGTCTTTCTTATAAACCCCAGTGTCACACATACATTTACCATGGGACCCAGCAATTGTGCTAAGTATCTCCCTGAGAGACATGAAGTCATGTGTCCATGCAAAGCCTTGCCCGCGAGTGTTCTTGGCACCATCACTCACAGTACCCCAAAGCTGACAATCAGTGTGCTCCTGTCCATACAACACAACCCTGCTCAGCTGTGAAAAGGAGGGACACCTGGCGTGCTTCCGATGGGCAGATACCGTGAAAAGTGAAAGAAGCCAACACAAGAGACCACTTACTGTATGGTCCCATTCATTCATTCATTCATTCATTCATTCATTCATTCATTTATTTATTTATATCTCGTGAATACTACCTAAGGGAAACTGAATTTTTTTTTCCCCCAGATACTTTTATTTTATTTTTTCAGTGTTACAAGATTCATTGTTTATGTACCACACCCAGTGCTCCATGCAATCCGTGCCCTCCTCAATACCCACCACCAGGCTCGCCCATCCCCCCACCCCCTCCCCTCCAAAACTCTCAGTCCCTTGTTCTGAGTTCACAGTCTCTCATGGTTCTTCACCCCTCCGATTTCCTCCAAATTCATCCCTCCCCTCCCTCTCACAATGTCCTCCATGTTTTTCCTTACGCTCCACACGTAAGTGAGACCATATG
>CM052889.1:78385952-78403660 GCA_028534135.1 Potos flavus | reverse complement strand
CTCTCGAAATGGTTAGACTAAATTATATTCAAAAGATACCTGGATAACGTCGTTTAATAAACCTCGACAGAGTTTCAACGTCAAAGAGTCTTCCTATGAATGGGAGGCGCCTCACTGGAGAGCAGGCAGGATGCTGTGGGGGGGCGGGGGAGGGGATGTCACGGGGGCCCGGAGAACGTCCCTGCGGAGCCAGGATCAGCGTGGGACAATGGGCAGTGAGGGATGGGGGACGTGGTGTGTGTTCCCGGGGACCCAGCCCCAACATCTACCTCCTCTGTTCCTCGTGTGAATTCAGAAGAAAACCAAGACTTACTTAGCAAACTTCATGGCAAAAAGAATGTTATTCCTGCTTATGGAATTTTTGCCATAGATTCTCTTAGACAGAAATGAAAAAGACTGGCATGTCGGAGCATCTGAGGGGCTTGGTTGTTGAGCGTCCTACTCTTGGTTTGGCTCAGGTCATGATCTCAGGGTTGTGGGATCGAGCATCGGGCTCAATGCTGGGCGTGGAGTCTGCTTGAGATTCTCTCTCTCCCTCTGCCTCACTCGTTCTCTCCTCTCTCTCTTTCTCTCTCTCTCTCGCAGACAGATAAATAAATAAAATCTTTAAAAAAAAAAAAAAAAGACCCAACCTATAGCTTCTTGCAAAGTGAATCATCCACACAGAGACATGCTTCTAAATTTTATTATTATTATTTAACTGTCATTAGTACCAAACAAATACAATACTCCTAGAAAACAGTACGCCATTGTAGAGATGATAAAAACAAAGCTGGGAAAATTTTATGTAATTTCCTAAAAATGGCAAATATTTTCTCAGTCAAAGCTGCCCGGGAGACCTACCCATGAGGCCGTTATAAATGGAAGGGATTTCAGGCTTATCATCTGTTTGGCTTTAATGAATTGAATTCCATGCCCCAATTTTCTCTGGTAGGAAAATATATATTAAAACATTGGGATGCATTGGGCTTTCCTTGTCAAGAGTTGTGACATATTCTTATTTCAAGTCCACAGATATTATCATAAATAATATTGGAAGTTCATATTTATTTATGAAGGTGTTCTGTAGGTCTCCGGCTACGGGAGGGTACTGGGGTCTCCCGCTGATGGCCACCCCAGTTTCTGTGTCCCATCCCTGCTCCTTCTGGAGTGGCCACTGGCACTGGGTTGGTGGCATGCAGACTCGTCTTCCCCCTCCCCGCCACCCCGTCCCCTGGCCTCACCCGGGGAAAACATGGAGGATTCTCCATGATGCTCTTCCACCAAGCCCTGGCATGACTCAGCCAAATTTGGCTCCGGAAATGCAACCCAACGTTAGAAGGACCAGGCATCCCCATGAGCACGTCAGCCCAATTGTAAGGGAGGACAGTGTGCTTTCTGGGACAAGAGAGTCACTGCCACCAGAGGAGGACGTCTCGCCATGTGAGGTTGCCCACGCTCAGTCACATGATTCCACTGGGCACCCCCTGCCTTCTGATCTGCCCAGCCCTGCTTCCTGCTTACTTGCAGGAGAGGAAAAAGAAAGAAGAGAAATTATCAAATTATATCATTTCAGACTCGAAATGTCAGCCCCAGCAGTCTAAATGAGCGTATGCCTATGCATATTTTTTATATAAAGTGGGATTAGCTTATATTATATTACTGAAAAAATATGGTCTGTTCTTCCAGATCAATAGATATAGATGGAATTCTTTCTTTTTCAAGCACCTGTGTAATAATCAACAGAATAGTTTTACCATATTTTATTCAACTATTCACCTAAGACAGTCTCTTCCTGATGTTTTTCTCCATTTGAATAATTCCGCCCATGTTCCTTCATCCTGGTGATTTCATTTTTGTAGAGCGAGTCCCAGGCGAGATCCATGGGTCAAAGAAGATGTGAATTTTTTATGATGATAGACATGGCCAGAGTAATTTTCGGGAAGTTGAACCAACCCATTTGATGGCGTTTGTAAGTGCTTCTCTTTTACCAGCAGCCTTCCCACATCGGGCTGCTAGCCTGTGTCTTGCTAAACCTGATTAGGGACAGTGTTCTCTTGGTGGTTTTATTTTGCATTTACTTGACTGCTAATGAAGGAGAGCGTTTCCCAGATATTTACTGGTCGCTGGCAGCTCCTCTTCCGTGACTTGCCCGTCTGTATCCTCTGCTAATTTCCTTACATCTTCCTGTTGGTGTGTGTCTTATCCACTCGTACCTGGTCTCATCGTGGGATAGAGAGGCCACGTGTTTCCACATCGATCTCTGACTTCTGTTTATGCTGACTTTCACCAACCAAAAACACGTTAAGTTGTAGGAAGGTTCATGTTTGTTCCTCACATCAGGCGTTTCCCAATGCTCGGATATGTAAATGTGCTACTAAATATTAACATCGGTGCTGGTGGCAGGGAGGATGACAGAAAAGTAGAAAAGCTTTATTTTTAAATTTTTTTTAAACATTGCTGTATGGCTGGATGGATTGCAATGACCGTGAGTTGATTTTATAATTAAAAATACAATGTTTAAAAAAAAAAAGAAAGGTTGTCAAGGGAGGATGTGACCACAAAGACACAGGACAGGGAATTATTTCTGGGTGGGGGACATTGATGTGGCCATTCTATATCTTTCCTCTTCAGATGGTCACACAACTCTCTGCGTTTGTAGAAATTCAGAAATGCACACCGTGCGAGAGAATGTCACTGCACGTTCATTAAAAAATAGATTTTAAAGACAGGAAAGAGGGGCACCTGGGTGGCTCAGTGGGTTAAAGCCTCTGCCTTCAGCTCAGGTCATGATCTCAGGGTCCTGGGATCGAGCCCCGCATCGGGCTCCCTGCTCAGTGGGGAGCCTGCTTCCCCCTCTCCCTCTGCCTGCCTCTCTGCCTACTTGTGATCTCTGTCAAATAAATAAATAAAATCTTAAAAAAAAAAAAAAATAAAGACAGGAAAGACTGCCAACTGTTGTAGGAGCCTGGCTTTACCCTGATGGCAACATTCGACAATAGCCCGAAAACAAAGAATGATGTATGTCAAATCACTTAGAAACATTAAGTGCAGAAATCCTATGTAAAATATGGTTAAATCACATCAAGCGGCGAGTTAACAATCTGGCCAAGGAGAGCTTCTCCTGCAGCCCATTCAGAACTCACCATGAGTACACAAGGGTCCGTGTTAGGGAATCCATCAGCACTGTCGGGGTTTTGGAATAGACAGGTCTTCGTTTGTCAGGGGGTGGGGACATGCCGTGCTGTGCCTTCTGGGGTGTGTGGTAGCCTCTCTGGTCTCCACCCTACTAGCTCCTACCAGACATGCCCTGGGTGGAGGAGTCCCCCCTCCCCGGGACAAACACCCCTAGATTAATGTCACTGATTAACAGAGTAAAAGAAGAAATCTATGATCATCTCCATGGGTGTCTCATAAATCTCTGAATAAAATGCCTGCTAAAGCATAGCACCGTTTCTTGATTTCTCAAATAGATATGCAAATGGCTCAAACTATTAAATGCAGGAGTAGCTGAGGACGTTCTTCCCCAGATACAGACCTCAATTCTGCATCAGATGCCACACGTGGTGATTAACTATTGAAGCGTGGAAGCATCCCTGAAACATCCCAACGGTTAATAGGTTTATACCGGGCGTCACATGTCAGTGTCCAAGAGGTATCGGCTGTGTGCAGCCCGTGTTGGAGTTTATTCTCGTGGACGGTGCTAAAGGCAGGGCAGGCAGCACTTGCTTGGTGTTTCGGTTGGAGGCAGGTGTCGGAGCAAGGCAGGGGACAAGGGTGTCTCCTGCGGGCTTCCTCCCTCTCTGCTTCGCCAGCTACTGCTTGACATACCCTTGGCAGCAGGGTGAACCTTTGCCTTCCTGACGTCCTGCAGGACCCCAGATCCAAGAGCAAGTTCATGACCAGCCCCGCAGAAGAAGGCTCTCCTTCTGGTCACTGTGTCTCCCCGGTGGCTCGAAGTTTCCTTCTGCTGTTTGCTTCATTTATTTGACAGGTCTGCGGTGATGTTGTCCCCTGGGACCCACGCTGTCGGAGAGATGGTTTGGGACTGGATAGCGTGTAGGGAGAAGCTAGCAGAGAGCCCGCCAGAGGCGGTATGCGCGCAGAGATGACTGACGATATTCTTGCAGACGGCAGTAGCCCAGATAATCCCCCCAGAATGGGGAATCACTTGAAATGACCTTCAGAATGTTGTTGGGGGGGTAAAGACAAAAGCATACAGCACCTCGGCTGTCCATGTCTTCGAGCCGGGGGGGATCTCGGCTAGCCATGCTCCCCACAGCTCTGTAACACACATCATTAACTGACCACGGCATATCTCCCCCCGCCCCCTCCCCCCGGCCCCGAGCTGCCATGGACTCAGAATCCTCCCTAACACAGTTCTCCAGAAATCATTACCAAGCTGTAACGGTGCCCATCCAAGATGAAACTGAAGTTGTGCCCTAAATTTATGTTTACAACCATTTCAATACCCTTGATTCATTTTGGTCCAAGGGTGACTTATAGTTAAAAAGGGAAAACACAAAAATTAAGCATCCTTCCCCACTCCGAAATAAATGAGCCCCAAATACCTTTCTTTATATTTAAAAGAAAATTCAGACACAGCTCTATGAAATCTCTAAAGATAACTTGCCACCTCTGAAACAAAAGGCCGTGGACTTGGCATTTTACACTCTTGTGGGGTAGGGTTTAACCCAAGATGCCGTGAAGAAAACGTAGTCTAATGTAGCCTTATTCAAACAAAATTATATCAATTCCCTTCGTTGAAAGTAACAGAAAATAGAATTGAGGTGGATTGCCCATAAAAGGTAATATTCATACAACTGAAAGGTAAAGTGGCAGTTCTGGTTTTAGGCAAAGCTTTAATAATCACATTAACTGATGTTACCAGAAGCAGAGCCTCTCCTTCTGAAGAACTTTTCATCCTCAGGCAGCATATAGTGTCTTCTACCAGCACCTGGCTCCTTCATGGTGGCAAAGTAGTTGCAGCTGCACCCGCACTTACATCTTCATCCCAGGGCATCCAGGGGAAAGAGAGACTTTTCCAGAAAGCACAGGATTTCTGGGATTCACTCTCTCTTGTTAGTCACATACCTATTCCTGATCATATCCCAGTCCATACTGATCAACCAGGCCTGGGTCCTGTGTCTACCCTGGGGTCATGGGCATGGCATTAGTCCCACCTGAATCTGGGGGTGAAACTGGGAAAGGGGTGCCTCCCCAAGGAAGATACAAAGAAGATGGTTTGCCAGTTTCTTGCTCCTAATTGGCCATAACGAATTACCCCCCATGGGATGGAAACAGCAAGGATTTGTGCTCTCAGTTTTGTGGCTGGAAGTCTAGAACCAAGGTGTGCACAGGGGTCCCTCTGAAGGCCCTGGGGTCCCTCCCTCCTCCTCCCTTCCAGCTTCTCGTGTTGCCAGGAATCCCTGGTGTCCTTGGCTGGGGCTGCATCACTCTGGTCTCTGCCCCCGTGGTCACGTGCCTTCTCCCTGTGTGTCTCTCCCCCTGTGTCTTTACGTGGCCTTCATATGAGGACACCAGCCATTGGATTCAGGGCCCAAGCTAGTGTGGTGACTTCATCTTAACTAACTAAAGCCATGAATATTCGATTTCCACACATGGCCACATTCTGAGGCTCCAAGTATATATGAATATTTGAGGGACGCTCTTCAACCTGCTAGAGAAGGGACCACTTAACATCCTTGGGCCCAAAGGTACCCACCTCCAAACCGAGCGTGGCCAGCACGTGGCAAGGAAGAGCAGGGGTCTGAACTCCCCAGCGGAGAATGAGGTTCTCGCTCGTCTCTGTACTGACCTCAGTGTCTCAGCCTCGCTGTCTGATCACCAGACATCCGACGTGAGCAGTCTGTAGTGACAGGACCTGCCTGGTGTCTCTGCACCCAGATGGCCTTCGTGGCTGTGCTGGAGGACCAGACGGACAGTCATTGCAGGAGACGTAGCTCCTGTGGCAGCAACCGGATACTGACATGGGGACGGTGGACCAGGTCCAGAGGTGGACCCGCCGGGTGGGAGAGGCATGGCCACTTTGACGTGAACTCAGCAGACATCACGAGTGACAGCTGTGGGCCAGGGACACTGTTTGGGAAGTGAATCTAGCCTCTGGCAGGAAATAGTAGCTCTCTGGGTGCACTCGCTTGTAAGTGTGGTAGAAGATAGTTTTCAAATTACAAGGATAGAACTTCCTTTCCGCCGTGACATTTTCCTATCAAAAATGGTCACGATGTCAAACTAGACCTTCTGTTTGCACAGGAAGGAGTGACTTCTGAATAAAGTTAGAAAAATATTCCCAGCAAGGCTGACACTCTTTCATTTAATGTATGGTCATTGAGCGCGGACCACGTGCTGGGCACTCGGGGGAAATATGCACCAAGATAACCATTCTATTCCCTCCCAAGGGTTTCGGTGTTATTAGTCGAAAGGATGTTAAAGATGAGCAGAAAACAAGTATTTAACTTAAAACTGTAGTAAGTACTAAGCAGACAAAAGGAATGGTGTCGGGAAAGGGAAGAACAAGGCATCCCTACTTTTAGGGGGAGATTCCAGAGGGCTCTTGAGTGCAGCCTGAAGAGGAGTTAGCCAGGCAAAAAGTTCCATTCCACTGACTTGACTTTGATTCTTCAGGGTAAAGCGGTAGATGGCCAGTGTACTCAGAGATACGCATGATTGTGTTCTGGCTGGAGATAGGGTCAGATGCTTTAATTCCATTTAGAAAATATTTTATGAGCGCCTGTTGAGTATTGGACATTTTTAATGCATGCCAGTGAAGGTGTTCCTAATACATAATTCATATGATTTCTTTCTCTGCATTTCACTAACTCCCTGTCCAAAACCTCCGTTAGAGGATTTACCAAATTGTTTGGTTGTCTGTCTCCTGGAATAGATAGGGTATGACTTCTCCAAGGTCAAGTAACAGTTTCAAATGCACTTTGCACTTAGCAAAGTACTTCTCGTGCAGTCAGTATTCATGGAACCCCAAATCTTAGGGAAATGTATTACCATCCTCAGAAGTCCAAAGTAACCAGAAGCATACTTGCTGAAAAGGGGATTTATCTAATCTTTTCTAAGATAGCCTCTATTTCTCTTAAGGTGCAAAAATCACTCCATCCTCCCAAATGAGTTTTATGCCCAAACCGTGGGAAATGGGACAGCTTACTTTCTAGACCAATTTTCAGTCTCAAACTAGTAATATTAAATATCCAGAAAAAGTATATTGGTTAGATGTTATTTGAATCTGTGTGGCAGAAATTGGGCTACTGTAATATTACCTGATGGAGGATTGTATTTTTGTCAAACAAAATACTAGTCCAGATGAAGACTGTCCAGGTCTGGTGCACCCGTGCCCAGAATTGGCTCTGGATCTTCACTCTTCTGTCCCCAGAGTGTGGCTTTCTTCCTTGAGGTTTTAAGACAGACCCTCCCTGTCCATCCTTCTCTGAAGGAAGAACAAGAAGGAAGAGCGGCTCTCAGAGCAGGATAGCAAGGTGATCGTGGGGTACAGCAGGCTTGTTCTTTCTAAACTATTGAGCAGAACTGTTCCCCAGCCACCCTGAATGCAAGGGGAGAGTTTGTGTTTGTTAAGGCTCATTGCCAGCCCAAATGAGACAAGTTTCTTTTAATAAAATGAATTTTGGATGGACAACTAGCAATGTGTTCCATGGAGGGTTCCTGAATGAGCAAGTTGATAGATTCAAGCTGCTCAGGCTTTGGGGAGAGAGCCCAGTCCTGGATGTTTGTCTGTTTGTTTGTTTAAGTGGGAATTCGACTCTGCAAAGCAATGAGTGTTTTTGTAAATTTTAATGACAGAGGAAGATAGATGGGTATAGAATAAATAGATAGATAGGATGGGTGGGTGGATGGATGGGATGGATATAGATAGATACATGCAGATGATAGGTAGGTAGATAGATGGATAAAATGGATGGATGGATGGAGGTATAGACAGATGATAGATTAACTAGATGATGGTAGATAATGTATAGATGATAGATGTACATACTCATGTACACACATGTAGAATGGCTTTGAAATGGTATTTTCTGTTGTTTTGGCCAATCGTTCTAACGTAGGTTGTCAAGAGACTAACTTTCAAGACAGTCGAACACAAGACACATTTAAGATGGTTCTGCGTCTTAGCTTCCCACTTGGCACTTGTAGGTTACAGGGAGGAACACAAGTACATATGGACACCCCGACTGCAAGGAGCCATGTCAAATCCAGGAAGGGATGGAAAAGGGAACGACACACACCGATGAGGACACGGGAGGAGGGGAGATGCCGGGGGGAAGGAGGGAGGTTGCTGACAGCGTGACCCTTGTGCAACCGGGTGAAGAACCACAGATCAGCATCCCATCAGCAGAGATTAGGACTCAAAAATACCAAATCTAGCAGAAATAGTGCTGAAAACAATGAGCTAAAGGTAGGAATTGGCTCAAGTCAGGGATGAGATAAAAGATGCCCACTCTCTTCCCAATCATTTAACATTGTGTGGTGACATTCGTCCATCAGTTAGACCATCGAGAGCAATTCCAGGCATGGGAATCAGAGAGGCAGAAGGGAAGCCATCTCCCTTTGCAGATGATACAATTATGTGTCCAGGAAATTCCACCTGCGCACACTTGAAATGGCAAGGACATACTACGTCCTTGATTAGGAAATCTTTATATCATGAAGATGTCCATTTTCCTTCAGGCGATATATAATTCCAATGCATTTCCAATGAAATCACCATAATTAGACCTAGAGGAGTTGCTTGAAAGCTCATTTAGGAGAATAAACAAATAAGATTCAGAAATGTTCTGAACAGAATGCATGAGAAGTCTACTAGTATACCTAGCAGATATTAACACGTGCCATAGAGTTTCTATAATTAAAGCAGGATCGTGGTTTTGGTACATGCGTTATTGGTATGTCTAACAGTGAGATAAACCAGTAGAACATAGTAGCAAATTTTAGAAACTCACTAACGTACTGAAATTTAGTAGCAAGGAAGGTAACATCATGAATCAGGGGAGCAAAAATGGACGTCTTAAAAAAGAGGTATTGGAATAGCTGGGTAAGCCATATGAAAATGATGGGGGTGTTGGGGGGGAGGCTCAGTGGGTTAAGCATTAAGGTTAACCTGCCTTCAGCTCAGGTCATGATCTCAGGGGTCCTGGGATCGAGCCCCGCATTGGGCTTCCTGCTCATTGGGGAACCTGCTTCTACCTGTCCCTCTGCCTGCTTCTCCCCTGCTCATGCTGTCTCTCTCGTTTGTTCTTCCTCTCAAGTAAATAAATAAAATCTTAAAAAAAAATGATATAATTGGAGCTACCCTTCACATATCATACCAGGATAAATACCAAACAAAGCAGGGATTGACTGATTGACTGATTGATTGATTGATTTTTGAAGCAGGGATTTTAATGCAAAAGCAAAACACAATGAAATGGTAACTAGATAGATAATATGGGTGAATTTCTCTATAGTCTGTTACCGAGGAAGATTCTTCTTGGACTCACAATTCAGAGAGAAAAATGTAGATAAACAGGATGACATAAGCCATGCATGGAAAAAAAAAAAACCAAAAACGTAAGAAGGGAAAAATAACGTTGTAGAAAATACTTGCAGGTTTTAAAGCAGACCCAACCGTATCCCTATGAGGAGTTTTTAAAGCCACAGAAGGAAAAAAAGATCAATGGCCCTAAGGAAAATGTTAAGAGAAATGAACAGTTGCAGAGAATAAAAGCAAATAGATCTTACCCTTATGAAAATATGCTCAATCTCGCTCATAAAAAGACAAATGCAAATTTAAAGTATTCTGAGATCCCATGTCTCACCCAAATGATTAATGAAAGACCAGAGGGCATAGAGGGCATGGCTGGGAGCAAATAAGCTCTCTTAGGTTTCTGGGAAGCGAAAAATGGCACGACCTTATGGAAGAGGATTCGACGAAATCCCAACAATTACATATGGAATTTGCCCTTTGACCAGTAATTTCATGTTCAGAGACCTCTCTCCGGCTTATACTGCCAAATATATGAAAAGATGTACATCTTTACATATGTCCTTATATGTGCTTACATATCAACACAAGACTACTTATTGCAAGACTATATGTGTGAGAAAAAAACATACAGGATCTCGGGAGTCAGAAGGCAGCATCTGCCTAAACCAAGTATTTTCTTCTTTTTTTTTTTTCTAAACCAAATATTGTCAATCCTTGTGGCCTCCCTGTTTGTGCCTCTCACTAGTGTTACACGGAGGACACTTCCGTTCTGTGTTGTCCAGTAGGAAGACCACTGGCCACCTGTGGCTCTTAAAATTCTAATTACATTCGGTGACAAGTTCAGACCCTCATCCGCACTAGCCACATTTCAAGTGCTCCGTAGCCACACGTGGCCAACAGCTGCCATATTGGATGGTGCCAACATCCAGTGTGTCTACCATGGGAGAGAGAGAGAGCTCCATTGCACCGCCTTGCCCGGGAAGGAACCGGGTAGGCAAAGCTGTATTTCTGTATCGGGGAGAGTTTATGCTCTCATGAAGCATGTAGAACCTGAATGTGACGTTCCTAGCAATACTAAAATTCAGAAATCCACATTACAGAATGGGCTTCGTCAGGCAGAAATCTTTGCTGTTGGGATGCCAAGTGGCTGGCTTCCTTTGAAAGGCTTCTGCCACCACGCAGAGCCATTTGGTCTCAGTGTGATAGGCAAGGGGGCTATTTCAGTCTCTCGGGGGACGAGTAACGTGAAGTTGCTGGAATTCCAGGAGGGATGGCCTGAGTCACAGAGAGAATGTGTTATTTGTGAATTCTCTCCTGGTGTGATAGGAAAAGCATACGTTTGGAGTTAGAAGTCTGGGGTAAATTCGTGTCTCTGACATTTGCGGGAACAAACACAAGACGAGTTCTTCCCCCAAAAAATTATCCTTCAGAAAAGAGGGTGAATTCTTAACGTGACGTTCTTATGAAGTTTCCTACATTATGACATTTGATTTTGAACGCTTCCCAAAATGACAAACAACCACCAAAAAAGCATATAACTTTTGAAGTAGCCTTAAGGGGAAACTCAAGGATTACATCATGCTGCGTGTAATTGCTTATGCAGAAAATTCTGTGGCCCTGAGTGCTTGCAAAAAGAAGGATTTTCAAAAGGACCATTGCTCAATGGAATCACAGCCAGAGTTCATGGACAGGGGCGAGAACCGAAGCCCTCTGAGTTACTGGCTCAAAGCTAGTTGGGGAAGACACAGCAGCTTATCCTCCCCTTGTCAGTACTAGTTATAGATGTTTACAGAGTTTACATCAGAACTGATTTTGAGTAAAGTAAGGGTGAGAGATGACATTTAACAGAAACTTACTCATTAGTCCTAAGGAAATGACCTCACGATTGCAAACAAGTCTTGTAAGTTTCGGTCTGAAAAGCAATACAATAAAAGTATTTCTTAAAGGCTCATGAGTACACAACCGACAGGATAGATGAGAAAATCAACTGCGCTAGAGAAGGACGTCGTCTGTGATGAGGACAGCTGTGTTGAAATTATCATGAAATGTGAGCATGGGAAAAATAAATATTTCTGAATCAATATATCGTTGTATATATTGTGTGATTTTTAAAGATGCTTGCATAGGGGATGAGTATTTGAAGAGGTCATGTGTATTCCCAAGGGCTAATCTGCCCAGTTTGGTGGAGAGTAAATTGGAGAACTAGGCTCCTTGAGACGACGGGAGAGCCATCCTCCCTGTAGGGTGAGGCATAGACTCCACATCCCAGAGTCCCCATCTGAAGGCAAGGATGGACCACTCTCTGAGCCAGTGGCCAGAGGACCAGAGGACATGCAGTCTCCATAAGGGAACAATCAGCCCTTGGAAAATGCTACCTTCCCTTTATCCTAATACATCCATCAACATATTTATTAGGAGTCAGGATTTCCAGCGATGCACCCAAGTACACGAAAGAGCATTTCAGGAGCAGCCGTGGGGGCATTCGTCCTTCCCACAGGTGCTTTCACTCTGACCGGACTCAGGTTTGGGCACGTGTTTCCCTTGCAGCTGTCCATCAGTGTTCCCAGGGTGACCATTCTAGAACTCCGCATGCCGGAGCACAGCACAGTCAATCCGTGAGTCTGCTCTCTGCGGGGGTGGTAGGCAGCCTCCTAAATGAAGGGCTGTATCCTGAGAAAACAGTAATGATGCCATCGTCTCTGGCTCTAGACATAGAACCTTGGCCCGGGATCTAATTATACAGAGATCTTTTTTCTAGCATTCATCTAGCCCACTCAGATGAATTTGTATCTTATTGTGGCCGTCTGCCTTTTTCTCTCCAAATGGAATAATTCCTTGCTTTTTTTTCTGATGATGATTTTTATTATTTGAGTGTTCATGATAAAAGTATTTCAAAATAAAAATGAAGAGAAAAAGTGTATACCAGTAGCATCCGCCTCCCCCAGCATCACCAGCATAAACAGATTTCAAAACTCTCTTCTGTCTGTGCCTTTATAAAGAAGCTCAATGTCCTGGGCCATTCAGCCATTCAGCTGTGGGTTTGTGGGTGTATCACATCAAGGGAACGATGTTTACTCTTTTATATGCACTATTTTATAAGCTCCATGGTCTGAGTTCCATAACATACGAGTACGCACTAACATAGTATTCAAATATGTGAGTGTACTATTTATAGGTAGTCAGGGTTTTCACACTCCATATGTAAAGACATGCTTCTGTTTATTTTATGGAGGCTAGAACAACATAGGAGAGCCTCGTAAGGCTCGTGACGATTAGCTCCCCAAATTGTAGCAAGAGGTAATTCGTAATTCATACAAGCGATTTGCCCGCCAGGTTCCCTGTGTGCACAGGTTGGAAATTTCTCTCACATGGTGTTTTTGTTGCCGGAACAGGAATGATTAAAGCCAGAGAAAGCCTTCACATTTTTTCCAGGAGGATCCAGTAAAATATTTATATTTTCATACTGGGTTGGCTGGTCCTCTTCTGTGTGTGTGTAAGAGGGAGAGAGAGTTAGACAGACTTTCTCCCTTAATTTTCCTCTATTCCTCGATGTTTCCTTTTTCCTGAGGGAAACATAAGGAAGTAGGAATACAGACATAGCTCTATAATGATCACTTGGAATAAAGGAGGATTTCTGTCCCAAGTGTGTAGCAGTTTTTCCATTTATAAAGTCATTAATTACAGGGGCATCTGGGTCGCTTAGTTTAGTTGGTTAAGCGTCTGACTCTTGGTTTCAGCTCAAGTTACGATCTCAGGGTTGTGTCAAAATCTCAAACTTTACTAAGGGATACGAAACATGACGAAAGTAACTGCGACAGTGTTCGATACTCCTAAATGATTATTTTAAAAAAGCTAACGTCAAAAAGTGGTGGACGCACCAGAAATTAATCTATAAATATGATCCTCACACTCCTTAAAATCCTAACAGGGTGTTCGGGGAAATAACAGAATAAATGTTGAATTCCTCTGGAAGATCAGATACTTAAAATCGCCCGAATCCTTACAAATGAGAATTAACGAAGGAAGGCACATCCTACAAATACACGATAACACCGCGTGCGGCAACTACACGGTGTGGGCACGGGAGTATTCCGCGAGCCTCAACGGAAGCCTTACTCCGAGTCAGGTGCTGTATGAGTGCTAACAATAACCAAGAGAGGCAAAATCTCCTCCCTCCCCTGCAGAGACAGAGGAGGACACGCAGAGAAGAGCCACAGTGAGAACACAGCCGTGCATCCTGAAGGAAAGTCTCCGGGCAAGCAGGACGCACATTACACTGGGTTGCCAAGAAAGATAGGTCAAGGGCACCGATCTTTACAATCCAGAGACAGACTCTGACATCTTGTAATACAGTGTCCATTCCTGGTGGCATTTCAGTTCCTCCCACCCTGCTTGTTCTGATGTATCTATCTTTGCCTCTAATAAGTAAATAAATAGTAAATTTGAAGCTCAACCTTATGCCTTTTTCTCTTAGCTGCTCAGAGACTCAGGGAGGCAAGGACCTCTTCCAATTTTTAAGGATTCCACAACTCTTCTCGATGAAGAAGTAGCAAAGAGAGTGTGTTGCTTTTTAAAGGTTCATATTTAGCCAATTAATGTTTTTAACCTGTGTATACGTTGCGTGTGTTAGAAAAAGAGTTGGTTTGCATTCTTGACCCAGAGTTGCAATATAACCTCAATTTTGTGGAAGTGGCAGGAAACAAACTTATTATAATAATTTTAGCTTCATACCTCAGGTCCTAAACCTTTGAAAAAAATTTTTTTTCATTGTTGATTTTGAAGTGTTGGACCCTGGTTTAAGAAGATTCTTTTCAAGTTGTCTTTTCCTGTAGCGATTTTTCTTTGATCAAGGGGCCCTTCGCCTGGTCTAAGAGGGACCATTGTTAAAAGAAAATTAATCTCTCATTAATATGCCGGCTGTGTTGGAGGCAGGGAGAAACCAGACAAAGAGGATAATTTAGAGGCTGGAAACAGAGCTCATGCATGCTGTGTCCATAACCAGGAACAGCCGTGTTGTGAGTGTAGGACACACTTTACACAATTCTGAGTGTTGTGGGGGTGGGGGGTGAAGGGCTGCCATTCACACTAGAGTCTAAGCGTGGAACACACAGCTTGTGAGATCTAAGAGGCACCTGGATCTCTGTCATCTCATTGATGATGCACAGGGTATGTGTGTGTGTGTGGCAAACATGCATACACATATACGCACACATGCATATACACATATGTGCATATATGTACACATATGCAAGATACACATTGAAGCTTAAAAAACATTCTGTTCCTACTCCACTTTTCAGTTAAAAGCATCGTTAAACAAAAGTATACATTGTGAAGTTGCATTTCTCAAAAGTATAAATCCCTGACTAAAGTCTTGACATGTATGAAATTTCATTTTTATATAAACATCATGAAAAGTGTGTGTACATTTGTAAAGAAGAATAGTTCTATTTTTATGAGGTTTCCGAGCGGATTCATAAAATGGGTTTTATGGAGGCGTGGGCATTTTAATTAATTTTTCTAGGACACTACTATTATCCTAAAAATTGAGAAGACATGATGGAGATTTTTTTTTCTTTGGAAGAAAAAAAATTACTAAAGAACAGTATCTGGTACCTTCCATAAAATCTTGTTTCTGTCCCCTTTTTTAAGATTCAAGGGAAGTCCTCTAGATACTGTCCACGCCTGTGATGGTGACATGGGGAGGGGGGCACATCTTCTCAGGGAAGTAGGGCCATCATGGAGGACGTGGTCCTCAAGGTTCCCCCCCACGCCCCGCCTGGATCGTATCAGCACATGCGCCAAGCCCCCACCTCTCCCTCCACCTGCTCCCGCCCCGCAGTCGCCCCTTCACACAGAGGCCCAGGAGAGTCTCATATGATGGTTTTCTCAGTAACTAATATATTGAATGGTTGGCAAACATCAAAATGATATGAAAAGATCTACTTTGAGAAGCCTTGTTCCCATTTCATTCACATGCATGCCTGGGTCCCACAGTTAGATTGTGGTACCTTTATTCTTATCCTACATCCATTTTTACACTTTTTAAAATGAATCTGCTGCTTTTATTTTTTTTAATTAGGCTCAAACTCACGCCCCTGAATTCAAGACCTGAGCTGAGATCAGGAGCTGGATGCTTAGCCGGCTGAGCCACCCAGATGCCCCTAAAATGAATATGCTATTTTGAACATGCAAGTCAGGGAGGTCGTTTCTCTGCGAAAGAGCAGCCTGTGACTCCCATGTCAGCTAGAGTGAAATCCAAAGTTTCTGTCAAGGCCAGAAGCCATGCACTTTCTGTCCCGTTTTCTGTCTGATCCATCACCTCCCCTTTGCTCATCCCTTTCCACCCAATGGGCACAGTTGCCCTCCACCAAAACATGCCTAGCACATGCTGACCTCAGGGCCTTTGCTCATGCCTTTGCCCTGCCTGGAACAGGCTGCTCTTTGACAACCCTTGGCTGGCTCTCTCACTTTCTCCCACTCATTGCTGGAATGTGACTTCTGCAGAGAGCCTTTCCTCTGAGAGCCTTTTCATAAGATGTACCCTTGTCATGAGTTTAGAGTTTTAGAGACCTTACCTCCTCATCCTCTCACCTGGCACACAGTAGATTCTGAGTAAATGATAACTGGCCACATAAACAAACATTAATTGATAAGGTGGGGTCATTGCTTCTTTCTGATTTTTTTTTCCCATTGCAAGTGCTTTGCTCTTCCCACAACAGAAGTGTTCCTCGGGAGTTATGTGTGAGCTCACTTTTTGCAGATCAGAGTCTATTCCAAATGCATGAATGCACTTTTCTGTTTGGGATCGCTCACTCCATGTGACCGCTTTGCAGTCTCGGCTAACACGTGTTTGTGAGTCTGTGCTTGTTCTACTGTCTCCCTTCAGGGACCTGTGTGTATACGCCGAAGCCTGTGTCTAGATTCTCCTAGGCAGGCATCCTGAAGAGCATTCTCTAAAGCCATGTGCTGCTATTTTGGTGTTCTCGATCAGTGTTCTACCGCGCCGAGCCATGGCAGGAGCCTAGCCTGGCAAGTCTTTGGCAGCAAGCAGTAGGAGTGCTCACGCCATGGGACCTTCATCCTTTGGGTGACAAGCTGGATGGAAGGACCTTCTAGGTGAATGTTGTCCTTCATTTATAATGAGGTCCTTTGATCATTTGCATGTAGCCCTGAGTTTGGGTTCGTAAAGGGCCAGCGCAGTCCTGGTAAATGATTCTGTCCATGGATGTTCTTAGACAGTCTGTGACTGAAGGCACAGTCCATTCCAGGAAAACAAAGAAGTCGTTGGTGCATAGAAGTGGACGTTCGGAAGGATGGCTGACCCGGGGACTGCAAGAAATGCCCCCGGCACAGTCTTCAGACTCTGCTCTTCAGAGCAGACTGGCTCTCCCACTGTTGCCTGAAGGCAGCTGTCCCACCAGACTCCCTGCCCTTCTTCTGGCATCCTGGGCAGTGGGAAAGAAAATCTCTACCCCACTGGTTGAAAAGTCGAGTGTATCGTCCACGTGCCATCCCTGAACCAGAGGGCTGAGGCTTGCTGATGACGGGAGACTTAACATTTCTGGTTGAGTACCCCGTAAGGAATATCACAGGTCTGTGTAGCGTGCGGTCACCCCTACCCCCTGGGCCCTTTTCAGGGGGACTCTGGGGGACTGTCACCCCATCTTTCTTCTGGCCCCAGCGAAAATGTCATTGAGCTGGAGCTGCACAGCCTAAAACAGATGTAGGATTCTAGATACGCATGAGTTTGATTTCTCTTATGAAAGCCTCGGGGCGTGCTCCTGGGAGCAGCTGTTAACAGTTGAGCGTCCAGACTCCTCAAGGAGTTTCCAGACTCCCTCTGTGTCATTCTCTAGCCGGCCAACAAGAGCACACTCTGAGCTAGATGGTAAATGTGTGCACCTGGGAACCCGACTAGCCTAGTGGCCTATGTCCGCCAGGTGACCGGGACGTTGCATTCTGCCTTTGGAAGACTGTGTCGGCAGTGGAAACAGATGGAAATGCTGCGCCTGTGGCCAGGCTTCACTGTGAGCTCATCCCCTTCCATCCACATCCCCCGGTTGTGCTGCGATACAGGCAGTCACTGTCCTAGAGCTAGGGGACACGTCAGGAAGGGAGGACGTGGGTCATCCCTGAGCCTGACCTAGGAAGATGGGTTCACGTCCTTCAGCAGGATCGGATGCTGGACAGTGCAAGCCTGACCTAGTCAGACCTGTTC
>CM052889.1:78346992-78385452 GCA_028534135.1 Potos flavus | reverse complement strand
ATATCACCATCACCATCACCATCATCATCACCACCATCATCAACCTCATCATCATCACCACCATCAATATCACCATCACCACCATCATCACCACCATCACTGCCACATCATCTTCGTCGCTATCGCTGTCATCATCATGACCATCGTCATTGTCACCGTCATTGCAAACCAGGTACTTTGTGCCAGGTCTGGCCTAAAGATATATTTATCTGGCCTTACTAGTGGTTTTAAGAAAATTTGAATTAGTTGTCAATGTTTAATAATCAGAAGGCTTCAATTAAAAAAAAAATGGATGCGTTGGGGGGGAAAAATCAGAACAGCTATCAATACTGGGCCTATGTTTCTTCCCAGAACAACAGGCAAGAGCTGGATGGGAGCAGCCCCATGAGTCATGGCGTGCCCTCTTCAGTTAGCCACAGTCCCCACCACTGCTGGTTTCCTTCAGTGGGCCACTCTCCTGACTCTGTGTTTGGCATTTATAGTGTCTGAAATAGGAGAGCTCATCCCCAGTACTATAGATCATATGTATCACAAGCTAAAGAGGGCTAAACAAGCACGCTAAAATTACTTTGTGTCACTGGCTTTAATCTCTTTCTAAGGGAAACCTCTCTCTTCTCTCTATTTGTAGCTTAAGATGACTCTTCATGCCTTCATCTACTTTCTGTACTGCTGGAAAATTCAATTGACATGTCTCCTGTCACCTCATCATGCAGCAATCTTTGCAAATTAGCCCTCTGGCAGATAGAGCCCCAGCTACTAAGATCTGCCCAAGCTGCCTCTCAACAGCTAGATGGGGTGTTTAGAGAATAAATAACAGAGGGGTGCTAGCTACCGGCGAGCGTTTAAACACAATGGTGTAATTTTACAATTATATTCTCCAGCATTCTAGTGAAGATTAGTGTTTCATCAACTGATTCCTTCAGTTTCCTGTATAACTCACATGGCCGGACTCATTCAGAACTGGGAAGACAGCAAAACTAGTATCTGAATTAAAAAAACAATGACAGGGGCACCTGGGTGGCTCGGTTGGTGAAGCATCTGCCTTCATGTCATGATCTCAGGGTCCTGGGATCAAGCCCTGAGTGGGGCTCCCTGCTCAGTAGGGAGCCTACTTCTCCCTCTCCCTATGCCCCTCCCCTACTTGTGCGCTCTCGCGCGCGCGCTCTCTCTCTCTCTCTAATTAATTAATTAATTAATTAATTAATTTAAAAATCTTTTTAAAAAATGAACAACAGATATTTTTATTAAGTTAAATTTTTAAAAGGTGGGTTATCGATTAAGGAGATGGGCAATGAGCATCACTTTTCCTGGCTTTGTTTCCTGTCTCCCAGCAGACCTTCGCACAGATACCGTAGCTACGCACCACCAGAGGTGTGCACCTCCCTGTACTATTACAATGGTGTTCAGCTGCTTGTAACAAAAGACCAAATGTAATGGCTTTTAAAACAATGTGGCTTGTGTATCCCAAACAGCAAAAAGATGTACAATCACTAAATGACGCAATGGGGTCTTTGTGTCCTATCTTCCTGTTGGGCAAACTCACCATCACAAGACAGCAGCTGCACGTCTAGACATCACATCGGTATTCCAGGAGGGAGGGTAAAAAGCACATGCTGTCTGAAACTGCACCTCTTTTTTGATGGAAAAAACATGTTTCCTTGGAAGCCTCACAAAATCAATTTCTCCTTATATCTTGTTGGCCAGAAATATACACATGTTGTAACTTCCCAGTCATTTGGTTTTTCTTGGGAAGGGGTATGTATTGCCAACTTGAACAAATTGGGCTCTGTTGGCAAGGAGGAAGGGAAGAATGGATTTTGAGTACATCCAACATTGGCCACACAGTCATTGACTCAGTGTATTGTTGAATACTCAACTACTGAGAATCTAGAACATATTGGGGTTTCTCTAGTTGAGTAAAAGCAACAGTTGAAAGGAAATGAAGGAAAGAAGGGAGGGAGGGAGGGATAGTTCCTGCCTCAAAGCATTCACTCTGTGCTTGGAGAATTACCTATGTAAATAAGTAACTAATCAATCACAGTGACATCTTTGGATTGTGGTCAGGTCTCTGAGTGTGGTGTGCATGTGGTGCACTGAACAATTCTGGGGGCATCATTGGCAAAGTCAAGGTGGATCCTCTTTGGATTGTGCAGTGCACAGCCTGCACAGATGTCTGGGACAGTCGAGCCCTGGTGATAATGAGTCAGGGAGATTGCGTGTGCAAAAACGTGGTTGTGATTGTTGACCATTTTATAGTTGAGAAACCGGAGGCTTCTGGAGATTAGGTGTTGGATAACATAACTAGGGCCAAGTCCAGATTCCCTCCTGGGTGTCATTCCTGGCCAAGTCCATTGTCTCAAACACTGTGTATCACTGCTGATGGCTGCTGTCTAATCCAGAGTATGTCTGTGATGACCCAGTAGCCTTCCCGGCTGTCAGACTCCTAGGGAGTGGCATCAACTTTAAGATCATAGGTACAGCCAATTCTCCTTCTCCCTGATAACAAACATACCTACCTTCTTGTCTGAGAAACTCCCAACCCGCCAAAATCCTTCCTCCCCGCCGCTTTGTGAGATTTCAGTAAATCACCCATCGTGCCCAAATCCAAAAAGGCAACATTGACTTAAAGTTTATCTTTAATTATATTTAAATCACAAGGCTTCACAGAATGTATTGACATTTATACCAAGAAACTAATTGACATTGTATAAACCTCAACCAGCAAATGAATTCTTCAGCCCCAGACCCTGAGCGCTGGAAGGCTGAAGCATGATTATGTATTGATCTTTGGACGTGGTGGGGCTTGTTTGCATGGGAGTTTACCAGCTAAGCCTCCAGAAAGAGAATCCTCTCCTTCATAAGAGGAATCGGCTAGATACATATTTGAATTGTGTTTTATTGCGGAAGAGGAGAACATCCTAGCCTCTCGGCACTTCTGTTTGTCACGTCAGAGGGGAGTCGAGAAGACCATTAGCAGAATTAGCAGTGATTGTCCCTGTTGATTAATAATCCTGTTTGCATTTGCCAATGAATGTAGAGCCTTCTTTCTACCCCAGCAGTTTGGCTGCGTGCTTAAAGAGATCGTAGCCAGAAAAAGAGAAATCGTCTTTGCTCGTCATTTATTCCAGGACCCGGTGGACGGCGTTATAATTGTAGGGGACCTCAGACGTCTCGTGCAGCTTAGCCGTCAGGCGTCTGGGGCGGGCAGCCTGACTTTCAGGCTGGAGACAGTCCTTTGGCCAACACCTGTGAGCTCTAGAAGTCACCCTTCCACGAGGCACGAAAACCCTCATCCGGACACTAAGAATTTCAATGCAAACTGTCTTCCTTTGACCTGTCAAAGGATCCTGTGCATGTGAACTCTGGCTTGAGACCTGCTCTTAGTGCATTCTCTCTGAAAACAAACAAAAACAAAGGGAGAGGCGGAAGCAGCTCTGAGTTGCCGGGGGCGCAGAGGAAAGCTTTTTCACATAAAAATTCTCCGGGGCCGAGTCTAGGGGGAAATGCTGTGCCCGGTACGGTTGTCGGTTGGACTGAGGAGGTGGAAGGTGCCTGCGTGTGTAGGGAGCTGGTATTTCAGAGACAGACCCTTGCCTTCTCTGCAGAGCAGGGAGAAGGAGATGGGCAGGAGTTAACTGTACGTAACAGGTCTGCTCGCCTCCCTGGCCAGCCCCACCTGACCCTGATGGTGCGTGTCCTGCCCCAGTCCCAGCTCAGCCCTCCCCAGAGACGCGGAGCTAAAGGGAGAGTGGCCGGCATCCTCGTGACCTGTTTATGCAGACATGATGTGATCTTGGTCTCCAGACCGAGGTGGAGACCGAGGTGCAGAGGTGCAGCCCCGGCAAGAATGCTAATATGTCGGGGGCATAGGAGTTGGACTTTTTTTTAAGTGAAAAACTCCCAAGAAAAGAAACATGCATGAAGAACACAGCTCTCCATCTCCGAGTATGTATGAGAAAATGCGATGTGGAGATGTGAGAGTTAGCTTTACGCTTTTTCTCCGTATGTCTGCTGGAGAGGTTTCTACCTTGCGTGTGGGAGACGCTCTCAGGTGGGAGCTTGGGGGGGTGCAGATCCAGGACACGTCCGGACATTGCACTTTAAATGGGATTTGCTTTTCTTTCCTGTTTCTGAATGAAGTCCTTTGGGGCTTCTGATCCCCATTACACCCCCCCTCCCACCGCCCAGGCTCCCTTTTACTCCGAAATGTTGGAAGCCCTCTTTAACAGGGGAAGACACACACTCTACAAAGGTTCATTTAAAGTTAATCTAGGTAAAAATAAAGGCTACAGTGACATGGTAAAAATCACTATAAATGAGGTTTGATTAGGAACTTACCTTTTACGAATGAAGCTCAGGACAGATAAAAATCAAGTTTTTTTCACCTTAAATAAGCAACAGTTATCATTAGAGTGATGGCTTTATTCTCGGGTAAAGATGGAAGTCAGTATTGAATGGGTGGGAGAGGTCACCTTTCAGGGAAAAAGAAAAAGAAAAACTCCCGTTTGGGTGGGTTTTGAAAAAGTAATCTCGATTTTCAGGGAATTTTCTCAAAGGCGTATCTCGTGCTTCTGTGTCTTCCCGTGTTTCTGAAATGCCCAACTTGTCAATGTCCTTGTTAATTTTCCCTTTCAACCACTAACAGGTTTGCTTCCCGCCATATCCTTGTTTGTCAGTCACCCTGTGCCTGAATCAAAGGATCCGGGCAGCGTTCTCCCAGATTCCATTCGCGGATTTTATTAGCTATGACATCTTTTAAAAGATGGGAACTATCCCTGCGCCACGGATCCATGCGGTATTGGCGTGTCGTTATGTTTTGACAGACGCTTGCAATGCAAACGTTAAGGGAGGAGAGATCCTCGTATTAGGCCCCTTCACATTGCAGCACCCTTGTTCCGATACAGGGAACCCCGATATTTATTCCGGTATCTTCCCTGCTGTCAGTGTTTCCGTGGACCCCTTCTCGCTGCAGGGGAAGCTGGGCTGTTTGGGTTAGCAGCTCTGTGGTCCTGGGGAGCCGTGAGTGCATCTTTGGCATGTCTGTTTCCGCGGAAGCTGCAGTGGGAGGTGGGAACCCCGGGAGACGGTCGCAGGGCAGGAAGACCGTGACCGCCGGCAGATTGGAGCAGAAGCTCGTGTGCACCGCGGGGGTCGGCCCTGCACGTTCCCCCACTGCCCACGAGCTCCAGTGTGTCTCTCCTGCAACCCTGTTTCTTTCATTTCTGCCGCATCTACCCACATCCTCTGTGGTCCGCCTCTGGTCCATTCTCAACCTTCTACCACAGCGATGTTTGCAAGCCACTGACCTTTGCTGGAGGCAGTTTGGTGGACTCTCGTTTCGATGCGAAGGACCCAGGGCTGTTTCAGCCGGCGGGGATGTCCCGATGGGCCCCAGGATGCTCTGAGGACAGGAAACTTCATTTGGGTTTCTAGACAAGGGCAAATTCATTCTTGGATTGACTGCTTGGCCCCTGGAGCCCCCTATGTCAGACCCCAGCTGTGAGCCTCTCCAGGAGGAGCTCTTTGCTGATACACAGGCTTCGTGGGTCACCTTTGTCATCAGAACAAGCTAGAACAAAGCTAAGGTCACACAGTGGGAAGGTCCAGGGGAAGGTCAGGAATCGCTTGGCCAGAAAGATGGTGGCCACATTTGCAGGAGAGACCTCATCCCTTCTGGGACTGACTGCAGCCTTTCCCGACCTCCACCCATCTGCGGACTGATTTGGAGACTCTTCCTTCCCTATTCCCACGGCAAACCCACCCAGCATCCCCTGATCAGGAAACCCAAACTGGGTGCTCAGATAGAAGGCAGGCGTCATCACACATTTCAGGGGGGCCTTTCGCACTGTGCCCTGGTGGAAAGAGCACATAATCACTGCCTGCTCCCCTTCTCCCCTTCAGGAGCACCCATGCCTCAGCCGGTATCCCCATCCTTGTTCTGTCCACCCCCACCTCCATCCCCGGTGACCCAACACTCAGACCCTCACCTGGAGGAGGTCGGTGCTGAAAGGAGGGGGTGTGGCTAGCGGGAAGAGAGGACATGAGCCATTCTGAAGAGTCCCACTTGGTTCAGAGAGGGACACCCTGAGGATCTTGGCCGCACAGCAGGTCTGTGCGTCTCTTTAGGGAGCCTGGGGCGTGACTGGCTGTTGCAACCACTGGGGTCTGCTACTGGGACTTAGAGGGCAGGGCCCAAGAGTGCAGGTCTCCTGCAGTGTGCGGGGCGGCCCCACCAAGGCAGCATTGCCCTTGACCTGACATTCTCACGTTCACTAGACATTTCTATAGGACTCATCACACATCTGAACAAATATCACTTTTATTTTCATTTTTTTCCCATTATGACAATCCATAACTTGGCTTACCCTATTTTTCCTAGTTCAATTAAGATCATCTTGTACTTCATTATTATCCTATACAATAAATCCGGTGTATGAATTCTTATCCTAAAGGCAGCTTGTATTCCCGGGCTGTGCGTATGCCTCTCTTTCATTTTCCTGTTCTTCTTACACAGAACACTCTCAGATCAACGCTTAAATCCAAATTTCTTCACTTTCAGTGGAAATAAATATTTAACTACCTCATAATGTCATCTGTGGAAAATATTCCCAAGCATTTACCCATTGATGAGATAAATGTTCTTTTATTATTTTTAGAGTTTTGAATTGAGCTCCCATTTCTCCAGTGATAAAGGGCAGAGATTGGCAAACCTTTCCCGTAAGGGGTGAGATAGTAAATATTTTAGGCTTTGTAGGCGATATACTTTCTACGCTACATGCCCTTTTTTTCTTTGTTAACAAAATTTAGGTACATAAAAACCCTTTTAGCCCAGGCTCTGTGCATAGACAAACTGTAGTTTGCTGACTCGAAAAGATAACACCACGTGTGAGCTAGAGAGCCTTGCATGGTCTCCCTCTGCCCATCCCGTCAGCTGCATCTCACACCTTAATTCCTGGCCCTCTGGGTGCTCTAGGCACCCTGATTTCTTGTGTTTTCTGCAACATGTCCTTTCCCTCCAACCACAGGACATTGGTATGTGCAATTCCTGGTTCCTGGGACTCTGAATTCCTCCCCATCCTCCCTAGGGAGCGTAGTCGGAGCCTTGCCTCCCGGGGGGAATCAGCTTTAGCGCCCTGACTCCACCAGAGTCCTCAAAAATCTTACTGGTTCCTCTGCTTCTCATGCTTCTCATCTTTTCTTACAGTTGCCAATTTATGTTGGTTGGTATGATCATTTAGTATTGATCTTCCCCACTAGACCGTATGATCCTACAGGAGCAAAGTTCTTGAGCAGTGTGTTCTTGGGGGGCTTGGAGGGAGCCTGCTTGATGGCGTTTCCCAGTTTGCATGGTATGGATACTCCCAACACTGCCAATCTCAAGCTACCAAAATGGCGTCCCTGAACGTGGAGGCGGGAAGAGATGTGCAGAGCCCGCGCAGGATCTTGATGTTTTAAAGCCAACCTTTGCGTGGGCATCCCATCACCCAACGTGGTATCCAACAAATAACAGGAATCCGGAAACCTCCCCGATTGGGCGGTTGAATAAAATATGGCATGGGAGCAAGGAAGCACCGAAGTAAAAGGAGGAAATGGAACATGCCTTGGTCCAAGTGATGATGACTTTCCCTTTTTCTTTTCCAGAATAACTCTGGTTACCAGGCCTCCGAATATTATAAGGTAGAAATAGAGGGTACAAGAAGACAAATTTATGGTGACAAAAATCTCATTATAAAGTACATACATTAAAGGGATCGTGCATATTTTACTTCCTAATGAAAGGTTTTTATTCTGAAAACGCTAATGAAAAAGTTAGAGGAAAAGATGTTAGTAATGGAGAACTTGAATACTGGATCATGTCTAAGAAGAAACAATTCGTTTGAGTAATATCCTCATTTTAATCTTGAAAATGAGATGTGGGGGAGGGGAGGGGAAGGGAGGCTCCTGCATTTGGGAGACATCTGGGGACCCATGTCTGGGTCTGGTGCAGATTTCCAGAGCGCCGTGGCAGACGACGGTTGGCTCGGTCTGGAGGCCTCCTCCGGGTGGAGCCAGCAATGCTGAGGACCCAGAGTGATGGTCCCTTTGCGCCCCACCGCCCACTCATTCCTCCGTTCTCTTCCATTCCCAGAATCCCTCACCTAGCACCTGCCAGTTGCCTTTGGTATCCTCCTTGCTTTAAAGACTCCTTCAGTTTCCCTAGAAGCAGATCATGAGGCAAGGACTTGCATGCAAGTGATATCTGAAGGAGGTGTCCCAGAAGGGACCGAAAAGAGACCTGAGAAAGGAGAACAGACAAGGAAGAGCCCAAACATGTGAAGGAGGACTCCAGCCTGACCCCGTGGGGGAGACTCTGGGGTGTGAGTGGGCTCCCGACCCACCCAGCTGGCGGCGAGGAAGCCGGCTGTCACCTCCAGCATCACCAGTCCCTGCCTGAGCACCCCCTCCCAGGGACAGAAACCCCAGGCACTTTGATCTCTTTGCGCTGTGGGCAGGGTGGTTTGGGAAACTCAAGAAAGGCATGCATGGGAAGTCACAGGTAGGCGTGGTTAGGAACAGAAGCACTCGCAAGCCCGAGGTAAGGCATATAGACACGATGCAGGTGGTGCGGGGAGATCTCTCTGCCCAGTGGTAGGTGACTGTCCTTCACACGACCTCTGGGGAGCATTCTGAGTTGTTTGGAGCACATCTCAAACTACTTTCCAAGTTCACAGCCATTGAGATACTAGCCTCACCTCCTCCTGGCTTTCCTTTTGTTCCCAGAAATTTTAGCCATTTATCTTTGAGCGTACCATCTGGAAAAGCCTATTTGGAAATGGAATTTCACTCTGTGCTTCCCCCACACACACCCCCCACCAGCTTCCCCGCAACACTCACACTCGCCCTGGGAGCCAGTCGCCCGTGTGGGCGGTGGCAGAGTGAGGTTCGATCATTGGCATTCTTTTCAAGGACCTACCATAATATGTTGGTTTTCTAATCTGGAAAAAAAAAATGCAGGTAGCTCTCAAATACTCAGTTCTAGACGGTTCTCATAGGAGCAAGTCCATGTCTTACAGGGTTTCTTATCCCTCCAATGGATGGTAGGCTCTCCTAGCTAAAGCGCTAGCTTCCACATCTCTGCTTTGACTTGTAGACACTAAATAGGACTAAAAGAGTTGGCAGAGGACCCTAAAGGCAGCCTGATATCAAAGTACCTTGTTACAGACATGGCCCCAGCTTTGCTTGTCCCGAATTTATTTGAGGCATCGGGTACTGAACTATGTTTCTACTAGGGGACAGGAAGTTGCTGTCCTCAATCTTCATTGCTAATAAGCAAGCCTGTCGCCTTGGAACAAGAGACGCGCGGGGGTGGGGGAGGGGAGCGTAATTACACAAGGATCAAGAGTGGGCCTCCTGTATTCACGTCTCCTGGCTCCTTCTCCTGTTAGCTGGGTGAGCCTTGCCGAACCTAGGTTCGGCAAGTTATTTACTGGGACACAATGAGGATTACATGCAGGCATAAGACCTAAAAAGCCCTTAAAAACAGTGTTTGGCACATTCAGAGTACTCGATAAAGGCTGGTTGTTGCCTCTTCTGGAAAAAAAGAGGTGACAATCTTAAAGTAAGACTTAAAAAAAAAAAAGTGATGTCCTTTTCGGCTTTGGGATCTGCGGAGGTAGTCTTGTAGAGTCTCAGGTTTCATTTCCTTCCTTGGGCTCCTGAGCCGTGGCCCTGAGCGGGGTGGTCACTGTGCCTGAGAGCCTTGTGTGCATTTCCCTTGAATTTCGCCAAGCCCCAGACTGTGTGTCATGCGGTCCGCAGCTGTGCCTTTGTCCGTTTGAAGGAAGCCCTTCCTGGTGAAAAGGCGTAGAGCCTGAACCCAACGCACAAAAGGGTCCAGGTAAGGGAAGGTTGTTGAGGACTGGGAAGAGCTCTCCCAACCAGGGAGATGGTGGTCCTCTCTGTAAGGAGGACAGGCTGCAGGAAGGTTCTTGCCAGCTGCAAGCCAGCCAGGGCAGGGAGGTGGCTCGTTGGCTTGCTGATGCTGGTAGCGCCCATGCCCAGAAGGCTGGCAGGTCCCCAAGTTGGTTGGAGCCCTGAGCCGCTCCGTGCAAACCCTGCCCGACTCAACGGGACTGCGTTCCTGGAGGAAGCTCATACCTGGAGCCCATCCTTACTGCTCATTATTTGCCTGGCCTCGGGAGCAGGCGACAGAGCAGGCTGAGGGGTAGGGCTGCATCCAGGGCCATCAGGAGTGGCGTCTGGACACGGCAGTCTTCTCCACCCCGTGGGCCTCCCTGGCTGGACTTCTGTCCCTGTCCCTCCTCACTGAGTGCTCATGGGCATCTGGATCCTCCTTCGCGGCTCACCTGTGCCTTCACTGATTTTACCAGCCATACCTCCCAAACCCACTAACTCCATACATTGTGTTTCTAATACCTTCATATCCAGAATACCTCCCAGAGCGCCAGTGTCCTCATAATTAAGCCTGAGTCAGTTGTCCATGGTCCTGAATGTGTGGTAGGATCACCTGGATAAAAAAAGAGAGATAGGCAGGTGGAAGGAAGGAACAGAGGGAGAGAGAGAATCAATGAGACTGATGCCTGGCCTTACTCTGGAGCAACTGGAGAGCTGTGGGGCCGGTGAGTGGTCGTTGGTTAATTTATAAAGCACCCCCCTGCCCCATAATTCCAATGCACGGGCGAGGTGAAAACGACAGCTGTCAGCAGACACACTGTATAAACATTTACTTGACCTACCGCGTTTGTGTCCTCTCACACCGTCGATGCCGTTCTCATGAACACCAGGCATTAGACTCTATGCTAGACACAACTTGGAACAAGTAAGCACAGCCCCTCTTCAGGACCCTTACAGTTAAAACCACCAAGTGCAAAGGTGCCGTCCTTAGCTTTACAGTTAAACACGAAGAAATGATAACTATCGCCAAATAACACGCAAGCACTCTGGAATCCTGCACGCATGAACCATTTGCAAAGAGGTATTATACTTCAAATTTCCACTGACCCAAGTTGCACGTGATGAGCTGTTCCAAAGCTCCATCCCCCTGCCCAGAATTTACAAAGGAAATGACCAGGAATATGCTCCACGAACCTCCTAGAAGAGGCCCATGCAAGCTAAGGACTCATTCAAGGAAAACACGCATCGGCACACCGTGTCAGGATCCACAAGCCCGCTCTGGTCCCCAGGTTAAGAATTCCCAGCTGTAGGGAGCTTTCATCACCACATCAAAGAGAGGAGAGTGAGCTTGAAAGCGACTGTGTTTTCTTACACATCTTGGCCAGGCAAGGGATCTGAAGGAAAAGAGAAAATAAACTTTAGAGAAAGCATGGCAGGATCACCGAAGGAGTAAAGCTAGATGAAATAAGTTGAGCCCTTTTAAAATTATAGTTGTTGTTTTTATGGCTATAGCTCTTGCAGAAGGGGAAAATTTAAATCTTGGAGGGGTTTGTAAATGCATTCCCAACAAAGTGAACTCCGTGAGCAAACATACGGGCGGGGGCCGCACGAAAAAGTCCAGTATTCCAGTGGAGCGAGGATTGCTGGGTTTTGCTGGAGGTGAGGGCACCTCCGCGGACATGGGAGGACAGGAAGCCGTGTAGACAGTAGGGTCAGGTTTCTCAGGAACAGTAGGCGTTCCCATAACGCCTTGTTGTGGGGTTGAGTTCCTGAACTTAACATTGCCTCCTCTGTCCCGTGAGTCCCCCTCTCCTAGTGACCAGACAGAGAAGGCGGGGCTCAGCACGGCAAAAAAAAGAGCTTGCCGTCTCCTGAACGGGGAGGGGATGCCAGAGTTCCTGCGAGCTCCCAAACCAAGCAGGTGGATGCCAGCGCCCTCGGGATTCCTCTACCCGTGGGCACCCCGCGTGGGGGCTCCACCCAGACAGCAGCCAGCTCTTATTACAGCCACTGCGTTCTTTCAGAGGGGCTCTCAGAGAGAGGGGGTCCTGTGGGATTTAACCCCCAGGTGCCTGTTCTCGCTGCTCTGTGCTCACCTGCGGCGGCAGCTTCCCCTGCTCCGTGCCAGAGAGCTGCCTGAGCGGGCAGTCAGCCTCTCTGGTCCGGTCGGGGCTCTTTCGCTCCCCGGGGCAGTCCCCTGGTCTCAATCCTCCATTCTTGCCCACCCCCCCAACTCCTCTTCTTTTCCTCCTCCTCCTCTTCCTCCTCTTCCTCCTCCTCTTCCCCCTCCACTTCCTTTCTCTTCCTCTTCCTCCCTTTCCTCCTCCTCCTCTTCCTCCTCCACTTCCTCTTTTTCCTCCTCTTCTTCCTCTTCCCCCTCGTCCTCTTCCCCCTCCTCCTTTCTCCTTCTCCTCTTCTTTTTCCTCCTCTTCCTCTTCTTCATTCTCCCCTTCCCCCTCCTCCACTTTCTCTTCCTCCTCCACTTCCTCTTGTACCTCCTCCTCTTCTTCCTCTTCCTCCTCTCCCTCCCTCCCTCCTCCCCCCCCCCTTTCATTAGAGCTACCCCTGATGTTCTAGTATCCCATCTGGTCCTTCACTTTGAGAAGAAAGCTCCCTGGAAGGCCCACCATCGATCTCCAAGCTTCTTACTGGATCTGGTGGTTGTTAAACATGTTTCGGTAGCCCCGTGTACATAAAAGGCCGGATCGTGTAGTCGGGAGCATCGGACGTCAGTGATCATTCTGCAGTTATGTGACATTTGAATCTTCAGAGACAGATCTGGCACGTGGGATGCTTTGGCCACTGCGGCTTACAAAGCATCTCTCATTGCTGCCTCCTCTGCTCACCCTCACCCGTGTGCACCTTCCTCTCGTCTCCCGCAGGGAGTGGCTGGGCCCGCATGGGCCTTTTCCCACCCCCATGGTAGAGGATCAGGCATTTTGTAAAAGGGGACTCTTAAGAGGCAGGAGAGGGAGCCGGTTAATTAAACTAACATAAATCGCTACAGAAATCATCCTAATAATCTTACTTGGGTTCGTTTCCAGATGCGTGTTTATAGGAAAAACCAGAATGTCCAAAAACTCACCATTGCTACAATGACTCCTGTCTCCAGGTGACGTCCGGCTGCTTCCCCGTGCTTCTGCGCATGCGCCCCATGGCCTCGCTGTCCCATCCATGCCTCATCTCTGTGCCTCTGCAGCTGTCTCACCACCGCCCGACAGCAAAGCCACGTCACCCTCAGATCTTTAAAATCCCGTGCATCCCATTTGAACTGACTACCGACTATGGCTTTGGAAAATCCAATATAGGCAGCATATAGATTTCAGGGAGTGAGGGGAAGAATCCTAAGCTCCTAGATGGATAGAGGGGAGGAAAGCATTTAGGAAATGTAATCAGCACTTTTCATAACCATCCACAAGCACCTGCCCTGGGAAGCCGGGCAGCCCGCAAAACCGGGGAAAGCTGGTGTCTGAGACCAGACGATGCTATGGATCGTGTTGAAGTGGTGTGGAGTTTTTGTTTTGTTTTGTTTTTTGATGTTGTGTCTCTGAAACACTCTTCACAGGGATGATAGGAACGCACACGGGGGCACACAGAGACACGTAGAAATGACGGGTGTTACCCATTGCCTGCCTGCCACACCCCGGTCGGTCAAAGTTGTTCTCCTCTGCTTCTCTCCAGTGTGGACGGAGCCTCCTACGAAGTCATGCAGATCGACGTGGAAGTAGAGGAGCCCAGTGACCCGCCGGCCACGCAGCTTGTCACGTGGCAGGTGGAATATCCAGGAGACATCACGTCTGACTTGGGCGTATCCAAGATCTACGTGAGTCACAAGGACCTGATGGGCATCGTACCACTGGCCATGGTAAGCATGTCCCTGCCTTGGGTGGTCAGTACAGAATCCGAGGGAAAGGAAGGCTCTACACTGTCACCCAGACTGGGTGGGGAAGTGTCGGTGAACCGAGAACCAGGGTCAGGGGGCACCGGAAGCTGAAGTCTACTACAGAGACTTCAAAAAAGTCTACTACAAAGACTACAGAAATACATTGTCTCTAAATAGTGTTTTCAGAATATTATTTAGGAAATCATCAAACTCCAGGTATTAGATTTGGACCTTCCATGATATGAAAATTATTGATCATTTAATAACTGTGTTTCTATCCTACGTTGTGGACTTTAAGGATCTCAAATACATACACCTGCAGAAACCAAAGAGATTAAGTCTCTGAGTGATGTAGCAGGTGACATGGCCAACATGTGCCCAGCCCTAAGTCCGTGGCTAGTACTTACCGTGTAGGAAATTCAGCGTGGCAAGCCTTGTTCTTGGTTCTTAAGATCTACCCATTTCCCAAGGAAGCCATAAATATACTTCGAATGTGCAATGTCAGCTTGTTCGTGTTGGCAGCTCATTAGAAATAAACAAAACCCTCTATAGGAAAGCGTTACTATATTCATTCATAGGGCATCTGTTTACAACTCGGAGAAGCCTGAAGACTGTCGGTCTGTGTGTGTTCTCTAGGACTTGTGGAACAGGGATGGGCTTTCATCCGGGAAGGGCCAGCCCTTGTTTGTCCCGTGGTGCCTGTGGGGAGACCCGTCATCCACGTCCCCGAACAAAACACGCCGACGGCCCGTAGAGCTCTTCCTTTCCTCAGACTTTTCAACAGCCCCTACGAAGGAATAATACGTTTTTTAAATGGGAATTTTCACGGCCCAAAAGCGTGGGCACGTTGGTCTGCCGACAATAACGTGAGCTTTCTCCGGTTACAAAGTACTTCTCCTGTTGGAAATGAAGCGTGAGTTGACCTACCCATTGACCGCCCGGGGTCGTCTCTATACCGTCTCTTAGAAAATACTGACAAGTGTTATGGAGTGCAGAAGGAACCTCAGGAATCAGTCTTTCAGGAAAAGGTAGCGTGGACAGTTACCTGGCGACAGCAAGTTAGTTCTTATGCTGTTCATCAGGAAATGTAAAGTTGTTCGGGGTACTTCTGTTGGTAAGGGCTCCTGTTAACGATTTCTTTTATTTTGAAGGCATCGAGCCTCCCTGGTGTCTCGTTTCACGTGTGAGGGTAGCATTCCTTCGGTGAGGCTCTTAGTGAGTAGTTCTATTACCGGGGATGGCAAGACCACTTGTCTTGAATAAGGAACTATTTGAATTTGCTCCTTTTCAGCACCTTCGGTCGGATGGGCTGTTTGCAAGGCTCGGAACAGCTTCCGTGACTTTGCTCAGCATAAGTTGACCTCCTGTTATTTCCCACACTCAGCATTTCCCCTGCCTCACAGGTCCCTGATGGCTCGCATCGCTTATCCCAAACCCCGTTGGTCTCCATACCCTACATGAATCCCGACTCCGACAATATGCTTCTCCATCCTCCGGTGGTCTCTGACCATTGTCATCGGACCTCACCCATCTAGGCACGACAGATGTAGCACTGTAAGGTTGTGTGATCTGAGAGCCAACATCTAGCTGGCCCTTTTACAAATTGGGAATTGCATTAGGTTGAAAGCAAGAGAGCTCCTCACCCACCCAGCCTACTTTAGCCCAGCCAATGGGGGCTTAAATACATCTGTGTTTCTTTTTTCACATACAGGGGCTCCTAAGATTGGTAGGGTAGTTTTGGTGTGGTGTCCCCATGCCATCTGAGACCCAGGCTCCATCTCTGTTTCTGACTCTGTAGTTCAAGGGCATGAATTCCATGCTCATGGTTACCGTAGAGTCCGAGATGGACGCTGGAGTGCCAACCGACTTACCCATATCCTGTAGACCAGAACAAGTAAGAAATGCAGAAGCTCAAAGATGGCCAGTTACTTTCCCCTTTCAAGAAGCAAGGATCCAACATAATATTTCTGGTTGCATCCATTTGGCCATACCTAGATGAGAGGAAAAGTGGTTATTTATTTTAGCATGGCTCGTTGTTTAGACCCTGTTACAAGGAAACAAAAAGAAAATAATTATTTCAAGGCAATGGGAAGATTTGTAACAATCCTCCTTCATTTCCACGTAAGGAAGCTGAGGCTTAGGGGGTCACTCATCTTGGCCCCTGAGTAATTTCCATTTTGTACTGATCTTCAGGAAACTCCTAGGAAGCAAAATCACATAACTGAATCCTAGCCCATGCTTACTTCACGGTGCCTCGCTTCTCCATCTCAAGGGGGGGAGAAAGACAATACCTACTTGTAGGTTGATGTAAGGATAAAGTGATAACTCAAGGCTGCCTAGAATGGTGTCCAGTCCAGGGCAAACATACAATAAATCGTACCTATTATTATTTTCATTTAACCTCTGGATACAAAGTGTAAACAGTACCCTGACAATAATATCGTAGGTTCTTTCAGGAAGGGGATTCAGCCCCAGCTCCCATATCTTACGACATAAGAACAGTGGCAGACGTGTGGGTGCTCATCGATTGAACTGAATCAAATGAATTTGATGAGAACACATTTGGTCTAATGCGGTTTTCCTAGTAATCTCAGAACATCTTCCTCTGGAACTTGGGTTCAAGTCTTAAGGGTCTTGACTCCCCAATCTTTCATATTTGGAGTGTTCTGAGACCCCCTTCCCAACAAGGCTGCTTCATTTCACCTTTGACTCGACCGGTAAAAGAACTTTGGCCATTTTTGGAGAGATTACCCTCATTAATTGAACTTTTTTGCGGATTTCATTTTGTTTTTACTTTGTCTTTGGTCATCCCATGTTCATTGGGGGATGTTTGAAGGAGATCTGATATCCATGCATCTATTAATCTATTCATCTGCGTCACATTCTTGAATATTAGAGAAACAGCAGGAAAGCCAGCTCACCAAGAGCATGATGGGTGAGGAGGAGGAGGAGGAGAAGGTGCTCTGGGTTGAGAGCATGGTCACTGAGCACTCTTAAGCCACATAAAGGGGTGGAGCTTCAAGGGTGATTGATGGAAGCCACTGGAAGGCTCTCAGCAGAGAGCCACACGGACCCATGTGTGTTTTTAGACGAGCACCCCGGCTATAGGTGGAGAATCGATTTGGGAGAGCAAGAGTGACGTCAGAGAGAGTTAGGGCCTGTCCTTTGGCTGCTGTCAAGTAACTGTGCCCTAAAGAACACCACATTTACTCATCCCTAATCTGTCCTGTAGGAGTGTGAGCAGCATGGGGTTTATCACATGCCTCCAGGGACTTAGGACAAGAGCCTCCCTCTGTCCTGTCGCTGAGTGGCCCCCAAGGTACCAACCTCATCCCCATGGCCTTGGATTAATAATAACCATGTCCCTGGGGCAGCCCGCAGGCACAGGCAGATGGGCAGAAGGAAAATGTGCCCCTTTCCATCCAGGACATGACCCATCCCTGAAGGTAGCATGTCGGCTCCCAGCCCATCAGCCCTGAGCTCTGCCGAGGGACCACCTCTAGCTGTAGGAGAGGTGGGAGGGTGAGCTCTATCCTAGGGGCCATGTGTCCCACTAAAAGTATTTTATGGTGGAAGAAGGAAGGAACACAGACGCCATCTGGATGGCCCCAGGGAAGATGGTAAGGACAGTGGAGAAATGGCAAGGTGCACTCTTTCAGGTATGTCTTAATAGGTAGAGAGATGATTGGACTCTCCCATGCACTGGACGTAGGTGTGAAGGAAAAATGGGAAGAAAAAACCATGAGTTCTAGTTCTAGGCTCATTCAAAGAGCTGCCCATATATCTCCATGACCGACCCACAAACCTAAAATGTTTAAGAGATCTATTATGAAGTATCCTATGACTTCCGTTTTTCCACAAAAATCTTTACACACATCTCCAATTGATTCCTGTCCATAAACTTTTAGGAATAAATTCAAATCAAAGGATATGAATCAATGGGTATGCAATATTGTAATTTTTTTAATAATAGTCTTCAAACTGCCTCCCGGTAAGTTGAACCAATTTAATTCCACCTGCTGTGTATAAGGATATCCATTTCGCTGCGACTTTACAAACATAGGACATTGAAATTTAAAAATAGGCTATTTATCTGGCAAATATGATACCTTATTCTTGCCTTAATTTGCCCTTTTTTGGTTCCACTTGTAAATTTTCTCTTTTTTAAAGATTTAATTTATTTGTTTGAGAGAGAGAGAGCACGAACAAGGCAAAGGTCAGAGGGAGAGAGAGAAGCAGACTCCCCACTGAGCAGGGAGCAGGGGTTCGATCCCAGGACCCTGAGATCATGACCTGATTTGTAGGTAGATGCTTAACTGACTGAGCCACCTGGGCACTCCCATTTGCAAATTTCTTATCGAACATTTGTTCTTACCCATTTCCCTTCCCTGTTGGGAATTCCATTTCTTGTTACTTTGTCATAAAAAGGAATCTTTTTTTATTGTGGTAAAAACGTGTAACATGAAATTTACCATCTTAATCATTTTCCACTGTAGAGTTCATTAGTGTTAAATGCAACAGATCTCCGGAACTTTCTCATCTCACAACCCTGAAACTCTATCCACTAAACACTAATTCCTCCTCCAATCCTGAGCCCAGCCCGTGGACACCACTTTCTCCTTTCTGTTTTTATGTATTAGCGATGCTGACCTTTCCATTGGCATGTTCTTACAAATATTCTTCCCAATTTACCATGTGCTTTCTAATCTCACAGATCATATATTTTAACATGCAGACTTTGGGGGTGTTTGTTTAATTTTCAAGCACTCAAATCCACGGATCTTTTCCTAATGGAAATCCTTCCTCTCCCCTTAATTATGACCAAGAGGAAAAACATGCCTGTTTAATTGTTCTTATAAAATCTCAGAAATTCAAATACCCACAGACAGCACATTTGAATAGGTAGGATTGTCATTTTGAGAAAATAAAGCTGAAGGTAAAATGCAGTTGTGACACCTTATACTGTTATTAAGGATTCGAGATCAATTTGGGGTGGGGCTCATGGCCCCTCCATTCTTTCTCTGACGTATGTAATTCCATCTGCAGGAAAGCTTTGAAATGAGACGCCGTTAAGCATCAACATTCAAAACTAATTTCCCAAAAGACATTTATTTCCTCCTCAATATTTTGCCCATTTTCCCCTGATGTCTTCAGCCATAAAAACCTTTTTTAAAAAATCCATTCATGTATTTCTACTTTTATTACTTTCCTTTTTTTTTTTTTTTCCCTCGCTCAGGAAATAATGCTTTACCATCTTGTAGGTAAATATATTCTTGTCCTTAGGGAGAAAAATGTGAGGAGAATGTCATTAAGTGTGCATGAACGTTCATCTAATTAGCGCACATCTGTAACTGTGTCAGGGTCTGATTCTGGAAAGCAGTGTTTGCACTTCTTAGAGGAGCTGGAACTTTCCGGGTGGGGGCTGGGGGTTAGCCCCAGTTGCTCAGAGCTCTTCAACATCCTTCTCCCCTAACTGTCTCTGGGGTTTGGGTAAAACGAGTGTTTTGAGTTTCTGCCAAGATTCAGGTAACGACACTGATATTTATCTGTGGGAAATGCCATACCAGCTAGTCCTTGAAAACATTAACACGTGCTCTTCATTTTAAACTAAGACTAAATATGTTTTCAATTCTGTTGGGCAGTGGCTGCTGGGGTACTGTGGCTGCTGGGGTACTGTGGCTGCTGGGGTACTGTGGTTGTTGGGGTACTGTGACTGCTGGGGTACTGTGGCTGCTGGGGTACTGTGGTTGTTGGGGTACTGTGGCTGTTTAGATACTGTGGCTGCCGGGGTACCGTGGCTGCCGGGGTACCGTGGCTGTGGGGTACCGTGGCTGCTGGGGTACTGTGACTGCTGGGGTACTGTGGCTGGTGGGGTACTGTGGCTGCTGGGGTACCGTGGCTGCTGGGGAACTGTGGTTGTTGGGGGACTGTGGCTGTTGGGGGACTGTGGCTGCTGGGGTACTGTGGTTATTGGGGTACTATGACTGCTGGGGTACTGTGACTGCTGGGGTACTGTGGCTGCTGGGGTACCGTGGCTGCTGGGGTACTGTGGCTGTTGGGGTACTGTGACTGCTGGGGAACTGTGACTGCTGGGGAACTGTGGCTGTTTGGGTACTGTGACTGTTTGGATACTGTGGCTGCTGGGGTACCGTGACTGCTGGGGTACCGTGGTTGTTGGGGTACTGTGGTTGCTGGGGTACCGTGGCTGCTGGGGAACCGTGGTTGTTGGTGTACTGTGGTTGTTGGGGTACTGTGGCTGCTGGGGTACTATGACTGCTGGGGTACCGTGGCTGTTGGGGTACCGTGGCTGCTGGGGTACCGTGGCTGTTGGGGTACCGTGGCTGCTGGGGTACCGTGGCTGTTGGGGTACCGTGACTGCTGGGGTACCGTGGCTGTTGGGGTACCGTGGCTGTTGGGGTACCATGGCTGTTGGGGTACCGTGGCTGTTGGGGTACCGTGGCTGCTGGGGTACTGTGGCTGCTGGGGTACTGTGGCTGTTGGGGTACTGTGGCTGCTGGGGTACTGTGGTTATTGGGGTACTGTGGTTATTGGGGTACTATGACTGCTAGGGTACTGTGGCTGCTGGGGTACTGTGGCTGCTGGGGGATATGACTGCTGGGGTACTGTGGTTATTGGGGTACTATGACTGCTGGGGTACTGTGGCTGCTGGGGTACCGTGGCTGCTGGGGTACTGTGACTGCTGGGGTACTGTGACTGTTGGGGTACTGTGACTGCTGGGGAACTGTGGTTGTTGGGGTACTGTGGCTGCTGGGGGACTGTGGCTGCTGGGGGATGTGACTGCTGGGGTACTATGGTTATTGGGGTACTTTGACTGCTGGGGTACTGTGGCTGTTGGGGTACTGTGGCTGTTTGGGTACCGTGGCTGCTGGGGTACTGTGGCTGCCGGGGTACTGTAGTGCTGCTCTAAGTCTGGGGAATGCGAGTGGGTGATGCCCCTCTCCTGCGGATGGTAGCAATGTGCCTCCACCCCTCTTGGGCTCCTGATGAGGTTCCCCTTCACCAAGGTTTTCAGCCTTGACCACCAGTCTTCGCCATCAGAATTGGGGTGGGCCTTTAAAAAGAACGTAATTGGGAGGTACAGTCCAGATGGACAATCATGATTCTGGAAAACGATCATAAGATTCCCATCCTATGAATGATTTGGCGATGGTGACATTCTGTGACATTTGCAATGATGGGGGGTCTAGATGTCCCTGCAGATCCTTGGGGAAGGCCACCGATTTTCAAACAAAATCAAAGAGTCAGGTGTACCACGTGCTCTTTGTGAAGTGAAGTATGATCTTAAATGTCACTCTCACCAGAGCACAAATGCATCTCATGAATCTCTTTGCAGAACCCACTTCTCATGCCACCTCCTCCAGGGACTCTTCCTTGATCCCCACAGCCAGATGTGATCTCTGTCGACTCCTCCACTCTGTCCACTCCATGATTTCCTTGTGCGCAGTGAGGACGGTAGTCAAGTCAGGGGACTCAGACACTCTTGAGTTATTTTTGATGGTTGAGATCACTCCACTGGGAGCTGTAATAGGCAAGAGCCATACCCAAGATGTTTGGGAGGACCTCACCCCAGGACATTCCTTACAGACCCTCTCCATCCTTCCTCATTTCCTCTTGTTCGAATCCCACCCAAACCCTTCCAGTCTTCAAGCCCACTTCCAAAGTAGAAGCAGCTAGACACCGACGGACCACTGCTGACTTACTGTTTATACTACACTCAAATGCCTTGTGCTTATCATTAGGGTGAGTAAGGGATGTCCTAGCCCAGACGACCGCAAGCCCGAACGGCCTAGGGCAGACCTTATCAGACCCTTCACTCGCTTGACTGAGCGCTGAGTTCTTTCTTACGTGACTCCTGAGATTACAGGAAACTGATCATCAAACACCCTCTCCGTTCCTTGTCCACGTGCATCTTCTCAAGTCTTACTGATAGGGCATGTCCCGAATCCACGGTTCAGTAGGCTCTTATTCCATTTCTGTCAACCTAGCTCGCAAAACTCAGCCATGTTTTTACAGCCATAGAATCTCCTCTTATAAAGGCTGATGAAATACGTTTTAAGTAAGCTTTCCTGGATCTAATACATTCCTCCCCTTAAACACAGTTGACGTTTGAACAATACAGGTTTGAACTGCATGGGTCTCCCCATACGGGGATTTTTTTTTTTCAATAAATAGAGTCTGGTACCGTACATGTGTTTTCTTTTCCTTATGATTTTCTTAATAACATTTATTATTAGCTTACTTTATTTATTATAAGCTTTATAATATTTATTTATAATTATTTGTAATTTATTTATAATAAACATTTATTATAAGCTTACTCTAGCTTACTTTATTGTAAGAATGCAGTATAATACATAGAATACACGAAATGTGTGCTAATTGGCTGTTTATGTTATCAGCGGGCTGCTGGTCCACAGTAGGCAGTGAGAAGTTCGGTTTGGAGGAGGTTAGAAGTGATATGTGGATCTCCCCATTGTGCGGCGGCCGGGGCCTCTAAGGCCCACGTTGTTTAGGAGCACCTGGGTGGCTCAGTCGGTTAAGCGTCTGCCTTCAGCTCAGGTCATGATCCCGGGGTCCTGGGATCGAGCCCACATCGGGCTCCCTGCTCCGCGGGAGCCTTCTTCTCCCTCTCCCTCTGCCTGCTGCTCCCCCTGCTTGTGCTCTCTCTCTCCCTCTCTGTCAAATAAATAAATAAAGTCTTAAAAAAAAAAAAAAAGACCCGGTTGTTTAAGAGTCAAGTGTAAAATAACCTTTCTTTTCATGGGCCACACCCTCCCCTTATCTTCAGAATCCCTGTGACTTAATTTCCTGGCACACCCACTTTGCTTGGATTGTCTCCTCCCATCAACGTGGGTCCCCTTCCTATTTGCACAGCTGGCAGAAGGCACAGCACTGTCCCCTCCTCGAGCAAGGCCCAGAGAGCTGCCTCGCCGCCCCCTGGAGATAGGGTAACACAGCGTCCTTTGTCTCCCGTCGCCTCCGAAGTCCGCACAGGTCCCGTGCTGTGCCTGTCACCTACCGAGATCAGAACTGGAGAAAAGGCCCCCACGTGAGGGAAGGAAACTCTCTTCCCTGGCACCCGTAATGAAATTTCTTTTTATTTTTGGCATGAAAGCAGCTTCTTGGCTCTTTCTTGTTTGACTTTTTGTGGTATTCTTTTCCTGTGTCAGCCTGTTAATTAATATGCCAGATACCCTGTGTTGTTTTCCTCAGACGTTTTGAAAATTCAGTCACACTGGCTGGCACGCCCTTGCTTTCATTTTTATACTTCCTCAACCAAGTGCAAATTAAGTTGTGGCTAGAGCCCTGGAGGAAAACATCTCTGCTTCTAGAAGCGTTCTTGCTTCGTGCGTTTGGTGGCCAAAGAGCCTATGGTGGCTCTCAATGGCTCTCACACTAATGACACCAGATCCCTGATGCTTATTAGGTACCAGGTACGCTCTCCATACCTCCTTTGTATTAACTCATTCAATCCCTTTGGGGACCTGGTGAGGCTGGGACTGCTCTTCTCCCCATTTCACGGATGCAGGAGGGCACGCTCAGTGGAAGGACGCTCCAAGCAGTCCGGCCACAAAGCTGAACCAGGAGAAGGCGGATGGGCTCCAGAGTCCGAGCTTTCAGCCTGTGCACTATACCCGCCCTCTCCATGAAAACCGCGTTTCAGCTGCCGATGGGTTCGGTGTGCAAAAGGATCTTTGGAAAATGCAAATACAAAAAAAAAAAAAAAAAAAAAAAAAAAAAATACCACACTCATAAAAGAATATGAAATTGAGAAGTCTTACTGAAATAGGAAAGTCGTCTGAAAATGAATTATTTATTACGCACAAAGCCACTGCCTTTGCTTTTCAGCCCACTCGGGTGCCTTTGATGCCCCTAATGAGCCATCCTCTCCAGAGATTTTTAATGAGCTGGTGGTGGCTAAACCTCAAAGCTTTTAAAGGTACCTAGTAGAAACTAAGTCAGGGTGTTTTTGCAATTGTCGGCTGCCCGGTCATCATCACAGCCCCGGCTAGCGTTCAGCCAGTTGCTATTGGTGAGCAAAGAGGCTCGTGATGTAACTCATTTTGTAGGCACTCTAGAAGGCAGTCCATCCCAGCAGCCTTCCCTGAGCTCCCACTATGCGCCAGGCACTGGCTTTTGTCTTGGGGATAAAGCAGGGCTCGCGTCCCATTCGGGGGCGGGGGAGGCACAGCCGGTAAATAAGTAAAAAATAATTGAGCAGGGTGCATTCAGAATTGGTCTATGCTTGGCAGGAAATAAAACAGAATATAGTGAAGCGAGCCCGTTGAGACTGGGACATCACTGCAGAGGTGACATTTGAACAGATACAGAGTACCAAGGACGGAGCCAATGTGGGAATATCTGATGAGAGCTGGCTTTCCAGACAGAAGGGAAGGCGGATGCCAAGGCCCCAAGCCGGGGCCAGCTTGGTGTGCCTTAGAATAGAAAGGTCAAGTGAAGCAGGGGAATAGTGATTAGACGGGATGAGGTCCGAGTAGGCGGACACTGGATTCCGTAGACCCTCACCAGCCATGATCCATGCAGGAAGATTTCTCAATGACTGTTTAAATCCCATTGGATTCGTGATTTACCGTTCAGACGTCACTCTGAATACCAAAAGCAGAACAAAATTGGTGGCACGTGAGCAATGGAAGTAGATGGACCATGTTAGGAGCTACCTCGATGGTCCAGGTGGAAAGGGCTGAGGACTGGGTCTGGAGTGATGAGGACAGTATCAAAGACAATGGAAGGCCTTGGGATGTGTGTACTTTCTAAGTGTGGCCATCAGGACTTGCTTATAAAGACCAGGAGTTTGTTTGAATGAGTGAGACCAGCCATGAGTCTAGAGTAGACAGTACTGTCTGATAGAACTTTCTGCAGAGACACAAGTGTTTTATTATTGGAGCCCTCCAATATGGCAGCCACGGCCACACGTGGTTTCTGAGCCCCGGAATCGTGACTGATGTCACTGAGGAACTGAATCTTTCTGTAATTTAATTACAGTTGACCCTTGAACAACCCAGGGGTTAGGGGCGCCAACCCCCTGCACAGTTGAAAATCTGTGTGTAACTTACAACTTTGCAAAGCTTACCTACTGAGAGCCCGCTGTTGCCTGCAGACCTTACCAAAAACATAAACAGCCGATCAACAGATTTTGCATGTTCTATGTATTATACACCATATTCTCATGGTGAAGTAAGCTAGAGAAAAGAAGATGGTCTTAAGAAGATAAGGAAGAGAAAATGCATTTATAGAAATCTACCACACTCATGGAAAAAAATCCATGTACAAGTGGACCCACAGTTCAAGCCTGTGTTGTTCAAGGACCGACGGTAATTGAGATTTGGCCGACCTTCTGATGGCTAATGGCTCTCAGATTAGACAGCACGCCTCCAAAGCTGTGGCTTGGGGAGCTGAGGCGAGGTCACGCTATTTCCAACATGGGGGTCTGTGTACTCTCCGCTTGCTCTGCGGACCCCCCGTCTGCTTGTCTCCTCCTTGCTCTGGGCTCTGGGAGCCTTTGCTGTGTGCGTGGCCTCCAGAGGGCTGTCTGGTCTGCTGGCTCCCAGTTGGGTTCAGTCAATGGTAGGCAGCCGAAGAATATCAGATGGAGGGCGAAGAGAAAGGGTGGAGATTTGATTCCCCTGGTTCTGTGCGCCATCAGCCCTGTGTCTCAATGGCTGTGTCGGTCCCTCGGAAGCGCCAGCCCCTGTGTGTCAATGGAGCAGCAAGAGCTATACCAGGGTGGATGGGGGGTCTCCTGCCGCTACCTGCAGGTCCGAGTGTCCAGTCGCATGGCTGCATCCTACAGTGGACTCCTGCCCTGCAGTTCCTTATTATAAACTATTTGCTTTGATTTCTCCTTTATAATTCCGTGAAGACATTATATTGATTTTTAAAGCACACATGTTGGTAGATTATATTCATTATGGTTCTTCTTTCGGGATAAAGTCGGTGCTTCTTAATTTGTTGTATAAATCTCTGTTATATGAAAGGAGCATTAGCTCAGATAGGATTGCAAACAGTGGGGCTGGCGCCTGCTTCCTGGGAAGGCACGGAGAGCAAATACTGTTCCCCCTGCAGGCCACACAGCCTCTGTTGCGACAAGGCATTGGTGCCCTTGGGAGCCCAAAGCAGCCGAAACACACCCGCCCATGGGTGCAGCTGCATGCCGCTCAGACTGTCCGTGAACGTGGAGGTGGGAATTTCGGATCATTTACACATGCCGCCGGAATGCATGCTTTAAAAAAAAAAATTCAAACAGTTATGCATATAAAACCTATGAAGGCTATACAAAAATTAGAGCTCAGAGAATGTAATTTTTAAGCCAATCCTTCGTCGACTAAAGACAGAGCTTTTTCTCAGCCTTGTCTAAGTCCCTCCTTAGGAGCTGGACAGTGGCTCTCCTCCATGGCCCAGTCACGATGTAAATAAAGCTTGACCTCCTTGAAGGAGTGGCTCCCTAAAAATGAAAACAATTTTGAAAAGCGGTGTTATCGTGAGAAAAGTGCATTTTCCGAGGTGAGCGGGGATGGGTTTCTGCGCTTTGTGCAGAGTCCCCACGAGACCCGGGTCAGCCTGAGCAGGTAGAGCAAGCCAGCCGCCTCCCTAGACCAGGTGCCTCACACCTGGGGCTGACGCTCAGCCCTGCACCTGTTACTCCCCCAAGCTGGGAAGCCCCCCTCCACCAGTGCCTTTGATGGTTTGACCCTGAACGTCAAAGGAGCGCCTTCCGCCTTCTCAGAGTCCTGGGAGCTCTCCCACCTTCTGGTGGTGATGCTTCCTAAATCTGCCTGAGGGCCCCTCACATCCCCTGACTCACTTCTTCTTCATAGGCGGAATCCCCTGGACAGCGACAGAACTTGCCAGCAATGCAGCTGCCATTAACCTTCCAATAACCTCGTTATCAAAGAGTGGAGGGGGGCGGCAGGAAGAGACCTGGAGACTGATTTCAGAGCATATTTCCAACGAGTTCCCAGGTTCTGTGCGCTCAGAGCCCATACTTCCGTGCTTCTTAGATCATTCCCCAAAGGTGGGCTCACTCCAGCACCTCCGCCGTTGAGGCAACGACCAGCCGCTGGACACGCCTTTCAGCAGAGCCGGCTGCACGCATGATCCCGGTGCATCCCGGCCGGCCGCCAGCTGCCTGGCCCGTGCGCTTCTTGTCTCCGGGAAATGTGTTCTGCTGCTCTCAAGAGAGACCCCCTAAACCCAAACTCAAAATTTTGCAAAAGCTCAGGGTGCATGTAAGTCTCACATACGGCCTGCTCCGCCTGCCTTCTGTATCAGCACCTGTCAGGGGTAGGCTCACTGGAGCAGGTGGTCAGGATCGCGGTCCGGAAAATGCAGCCTCGTCACAAAGCATCCTGGTCAGGAGCATGTTCTCACGGTGCATCCCGCATCTTCATTTTAAAGATTTATTCATTTATTTGAGAGAGAGCGCGTGTATAAGAGGGGGTGGGCAAGGGGGAGGAGCAGAGGGAGAGGGAGAAGCAGACTCCCTGCTGAGCAAGGACCCCCCCCCCCCAATGCAGGACTCGATCCCAGTACTCTGCAATCATGACCTGAGCCAAAGGCAGATGCTTAACCCACTGAGCCCCCCCAGGCGCCGCTCCATGGTCCCTCTTGAGACCTGGCATGTCATGTATGGATTTTGCCCAGCAGATAAAGACCAAAATAGGCACATTGCCTGTGGTGTTCACGCCATGTGTGTAGCACCTAGCCCGGTGTGGGACCCCACTGGAAGCTTGCTATGCACACTGGGGTATAGGAGGAATCAGATGGAGCTGAACCCCATCTCTGGCCTGAGTCTGAGTGAGCGGACCTGGGGCAAATCAAATGACCTCTCTGCACCTCACTCTTCTCACCTGTAAAATGGGGATAATCATCGTATTTCTGCTTCCCAGGGGAATGCAGGCTTTTGTGAGAGTCAGCGTAAACCATTGAGCATGGGCCTGGTGCTTCAAGGCTGTAAGTAACCATTCCCACTGCTGCTAGTAACCACAAGAGAGAAGGTGTGTTTGGGAATATTAGCGCGAAAAAAGTTGAAGTAGCCGTTGGCTTTTTTTCTTATGTTCTTCTGCAAGTTTTCCAAGAAATCAAGGAAAAAGCAATGTCCTGTAGAAACAAATAAATGCTCTACAGAAATAAAAAGCCTCGATAAGCCTATAACATTCTAATAATAAGTAATAATGGCCGTGTCCTGGATGGCAGCCTTAGATGACAACAGTGAACATGTTCGGACTTCTCAAATCCAGTCCAGACTGGTTTGTGCGGAAATCAGAACTTAATGGCTCACTGTGTACAATGGGATCCATTTGGCGACCTAGTGACCCCCAAATGCAAGGGCTTTAGCGATGACGAAAGCTCATGTCTCTCACCCGTGAAGGAAGTCCAGAAGTAGGGCTATGTGATGACTATGGTGGCTTCCTTGCTGACACGGGTGTGTCATTCTACCAGGCGACTCCATTCTCAAAGTTGCCTCAGGATCCAGAATGGCTGCTGAAGCTCCGGCCATCACATCCACCCTCTGGAAGCACCTTCAGGATATCATGAAGCATCAGTTGCCTGTATAAGAAGAGCTCAAGACTTTAAGACGCAGGCACAGTGTGATGGAACAGCACATGAAGAGCAGCCCCAAATAGTCCAAAGGGAACGTGTTTCTTCCTCTTAAAATGTGTTCCTCTTAGAGAAGAAGCCATTCGGCATTTGCCGATGTGGGCTATCAAGTGTACGGGAGTGTAGACAGTGCCCGTCTCCACACAAAACACGAAGAACCTCAATGCAAATGCGTTGGCAAGAATGTGTTGGACCTAATGAGGAAAAAAACTATGTTAAAAAATTTTGAAAGGGACTCATGGGCGTCTCAGTTGGTGAAGCATCTGCCTTTGGCTCAGGTCATGATCTCAGGGTCCTGGGATCGAGCCCTGCATCAGGCTCCCTGCTCAGCGGGGAGCCTGCTTCTCCCTCTCCCTCTGCCACTCCCCCTGCTTGTGTTCCCTCTCTCTCTCTCTCTCTCTCTCTCTCTCTGTCAAATAAATAAATAAAATCTTTAAAAAAATGTTTTGAAAACAACACATTAGAATGTTTATTTTCACCTAGTAGTGGTTTTCTCACGTGCGACTAAACTATTTTCCCAGTGTTCTTTAACTCAGAGTTTTCAACAAAAACCATTATTTTCTTGACAGATGCTAAGGAGACCGGAGAGTTCCATGATGCTGGAATATGAGTCGGTGTATAGTTAAAGTAAAATATGGGTTAGGCAACAATTCCACGAGCTCTTTACTCTGTTCATCTTGGCACGATGGGTAGTAAATACAGGGTTAGGACTTCCCAGTGTGGGCAAATGAGGGGAAAAAATCTGTCTTTTGAGTTTGTATAAACCAGTCTTCCAGTTGTGCAAGTAAATTACCCATTAAACTTAACCCAAACAAAAATGATTGCTTTACCCTTGAACTGGATTTCCCTTTTGCTTTAAAGAGGAAGACAGGAATGCTAATGCAGATTTTTTTCCTCACCCCTACTCTGGTGAAAGAGAATGTCTTTTCCTCTCTCCTTTCCCTCTTGCTCTGCCTTCCCCTCCACGTGCCTTAGGGTTTTCCAGAGAAAGAGAACCAATAGGACGTAGATATTTAGGCTGAGAAATATATATATAGTATAATTATGTAATATTATTCCTCATTTTCTCAGCATGTATTACATAGTATTGTACATAATATGTATTTTATATATAATAAATATGAATACTTATGAATATGTAATCCTATTATATACATATTATATATGATAGTATAATCCTATAATATTATGGGCTGAGAAAAGGAGGAAGCCTGCCCCGGTATCCCCACGTCACTGCTTGGGCTGGGTCATCCCATCTCTCACCCTGTCCTCTCAGACAATCATCCATACCACCAGCTTTCCTGGGCGCCCAGCTTGCAGACGGCAGGTGGTGGGACCCCTGCGGAGTTTATTCTTGCATTTAAGAGATCAGTGTGTCCTGGTGGAGATACTTTCCCAATGCGAGCAGCAGGAGCCCCACTTCACACAGCCTTGACCAACACGCAGACTTCCCATGGCGCACCCTGGGGGTGTCCCGAGGGTTGGGGGGCGCGGAGAAGATGGCGGGTCCATGACACTGACTCTGTCACTTCACGTTGCTTGGTCTTTGCCGTGGCTTGGTCTCGCCCTCCACACTCCCTTCATGGGTCACAGCAACCACGGGAGCGAAGGGAGGCATTGCTCACATTGGGCGGGAACAAGAACAGCGCTCCTTCGACTAGGACACGGAAGTCCTTCCTGTCTGTCAGACCACGCCAGATGTGGCCGTCACCTGCCCCCAGCCTGGAAAGCATCACCAGATACTGCGACCGGTCCAAGCAGGCTTCCTCAACTCCTCACCACCAAGGGACTAGGACAGTCATGCCTGGCGAGGATGGGGAGGGTGTCCGCAGTCTCTGAGTTCACGAGCTGTAAGTTGGGATGGCGATTTGAATAACACCAGGTTTCCGACAGGCAGGAGAGAGGAAAGAAGGGAGGCGTGGTGTTCCACGAGGTCGCCTGGCTGGAAAATCCGCAGCAGAAAGCTCCCGGGCGACTCTGATTGCATAGCGTTTGGGGTGAAGGGAGATACCTCGCTTTCTGTCTTACAAGCAAATCTTAAAACCTTCGACAAGGATGAAAACGTCCCGTGGAACAGGTGCTTGACAAAGATGATGACACGTGGGGAAAGAACACGCGCACTGCCCTTCATCTAGAAACCAGTCCTGTGGACCCCAAGAAACAAATCCCACCCCCGCCATCTCCAAGGAGTCACCAGGGGCACCACAGTCTTTCCTGAAGCAAAAGTATCGGTCCAGCAGTAGCCCGTCGTCGATAGCTCCGTGAAAATGCTTCATTGGTGATAATTCAAAGTTGAAGATTGAGCTTCAGCCAAGATCTAAAGCTTCGGAATGTCTTTCTTTATAACCTGCACAATCCTCATCAAAAGGGATTTTAACCAACAGGCAACATAGCAGTCCAAGGATCTGAAGCTCGAACCCAAACCAACTCTGATCATGGTTCCCTAAAGAATTGTCACTCTTCTTCCCAATCAATTTACTTCTCTTTGGCAGGGATTCTCTGGTTTCTTAAGTCAGCTAATGCTAGACATATATTTTGGTCTGTCTGTCTTCCCTGTTTGGAGTTTGTTCACGGAGCCTGGTGTTAATCCCCAAGAGGATCTGTGTCCATTTTTCCACCACTAGAATGATCGTGTGCAGCAGAGGAGAGCGTGACTCGATCAGAAAAGATGGGGAACCTTGGTGGTTAAGCTTCTTAATTGTGAAAACGTGAGGAAAGTGAGTTGTAATAGGAAGAAGGGACTTTTTTATGCCTTGTAGAAAGAGGTAGCTGTATCACCAAGCAGCAGAATGAAAGCTCTACCGTGGAATTATTCAAAATTACTACCCTAGTGATCTGGTGGCTACGGTTCAAAGTGACTTTTACAAGGTTTATTTTTCCTAAGCCTGTCAGCAACGAACAGTGGGGAAGCAAGTATTTAAATGGCTCTGTATGTTCCAGGCAGATCTGTTTTCCTGACAGTTTTTCAATTGAGAAAGAGACCCTCAGTCCTTACGAATCTGTGGTTATATGCAAGGATAATAAAACAACATATGGAAATGCAATGGAATGATTGAGGAAAGGATTTTGCCAAGCTCCTTACCAGAGACCTGAGAGTTCTTTCCATACGTCTTACATTTCCATTTTGAAAATGTGTGTGACTAGCCGGTTAATTCTTTTACCCCACGGGAGAACGTTAGATGTTACATTCCTCTTCCTGCGTATAACGGATTCATCTTTAATAAGTAGGAAAAAGCTGAACTCATTTCTGAGATGGGGACAGGTATCAAGTTTAACTTCCTAGTACGTGAATCCAGGTGTGGTGATGGAACCCAGGACCTGGGAAACCCGTCTCTGACGTAATGACTTTCCCTGTGTGGTAACGAAGTTGGGGAATAATAATAATAAGCATTAACAGTTCACCTCTCCTAGAATGGACTCAGCCCTGGAAAATAAGCAGACCGTTTCCTTTACTAAGCACGTTGGTAGTTACCATGTTTTGCTACCTGCAGGCTCTTCTACAAGACTTATTGTACCTACATCACAAGAAGGGCATCATGGTCATTTTTCAGATGGGAAAACTTGAGATTTATGGGAAGAAAATAAGTTACTGAAGTTCACATGGCTACAAAGAGCCTGTCTGACTCCAGAGTCATGCTTGCTGACGTCTAGGATTTAAGCGGAAGCTATGCCAGTAAGAATACGCAGAGCCCTCACCTGCCCTCTGGGCGCGCATGTGCGATACCAACCGGCCCTCTGAGTGCACATGCGCTATATCAGACGCCCTGTGCCTGAAGATGAGCAAAAGGTACATTAACTCCACACCTGGATGAATGGGAAAGGTATGCACGTGCAATGGTCCTGGATAAATTTATCTCCAAGATGGAAGGTGACAGAGCATGGCTGCCAGGTGACTAAGTGGTGGAGATATGATGTTCGGAGCTTTTTGAACAAGAGGAGAAAATAGACTCATAAGGAAAACCCACATTCCTGTCACCTCTTCTCAGAGTAGAGCTTGGCAAGTTTCTATCTTGGTACCTCCCTTTTCTTATCTGTGAAATAATGCCACATGGGCCCCATCTATTTAGTGGGATTCTTGACATTTTGTTAGGAAGATCCGTGGTAATATGTTCCGAAACAACCTATGAATTTTTCATAATATAATGGAATTCTCTCTACAACATCCCCACTAGAGATTTGCCTAGGCTTTTTCTGGTATTTCTGGGCATAGGAAGTAATGCAGTACCATAGGGAAACCCATACCATTCTATACACATAGATATGATAGATAAAGATAGGGGTAAATATGGATATGGATGTATTATTAAAGATAATACAGCTATCGACTTGATGGATGGGTGGATGGATGGATGGATGGATGGATGGATACTGCAGTTTTAGATAGAATGAATGGATGGATGGATGCTTGGATAGACAGACAGACAGAATGGACAGATAGATGTGTGGACGGATATGCAGGTATACATAGAACGGATGGATAGATAGATAGATGGCAGACAGGCAGAAGGAATGGATGGATGGATACATAGACAGACAGATAGATATCCTATGTTGTCCATATATACAGAAAGAGGGAGAGATTTATAATGTTCAGTGTCTGGTGGGTGGCTTCTTCTCCCTTTTGTTACCCATTCAGGTCACCTTTGACACCCTTATCTCCCATATCCTGAACTCCAACCCAATAGCAAGTCCTTTTGATTTTGCCTCCTGTTTTTCAAACCTGTCCTTTTCTTCTTGCGTCCACTGCCAATATTGTGGTTCAAATTATCCTTTCTAGTCTAAGTCATTACAGACCTGCCATCCACTCCTGATCCTTCGCTGCTCTGCTCCCTACATGGTAGATAGTAATCTTTTAGAAACTCAACTTTGATGCTGTCCCTATTTCTTGCATAAAACAGATCAATGATGCCCTACTGCTCTTAGAAGAGAAACCCCAATGCATAGCATGCTGCACAAGGCTGACCCCAGGGATCTAACCCCTACTTAGCTTCCCAGCCTCTTCCAGGATTGTCTTCTGCCCTTCCTAAACTACACAAGTGCTGGGAAGAGTAAGTAAGAGTAGTAAGTTGGTAAATCAACAACACAGTGTCCCACCAAGGGTGTCTTTCTCAGGTTTGAATAGTTCTTTCAACTACTGTTATTTGACTGTGCTGGGCATTCTTATTTAAACACCCTTGGGTTGAGTAGCGTCCTTGGAGAGGACAGTCCCTGCATCCCATTGCCCATCAATGTCACTTTGGGTCCCGGACTTAATTTGTAGTCCCAGACCTGGAGGTGGCGTTCAGGGTGTGGGCTGACCGAGAGAAGAGCTGAGCTGTGTGCTAGCATCTCATTTTGGGCACCATGTTCCCGCTGATGTCAGCCAGTCTGCTGAGACTCTCCTTGGGAGAAGCCACATCACACTGTTGACCCCCAGTTACATAGACCTCTTTGTCTTTTTCCCGTGCTGGCCCTCAGCCGCATCTCCACTATGATTGTTCTCATACAGTGAGGGGCTTTGAGCCAGGAAGCAAGGTTTGGCATTTCTCTCTAAAATTTAATCTCTTTGGACACATTCCATGATCATTCCAGCCTGTTGAAACATTGTAGGATTCTGAATCTGTGATTGAGCATTTTGATTATAACTCTCAGCTTTATGTCACGTGTAATATGATTAGCATGCTATCAACTTCCTCCTTCAACCCGTTAACTGAAATTCTGAACAGAACACAGATGAGAACAACACGCTCTGTGGAATTCCACGCCCCCGGGACCACACATACTTCGTGTGTCCTTCCTAATTCATGGGCTACCGTTTCTTCTTCACCTACCCACCTGTTCTGCTCTGAGGAAGTCTTTGGAATTCCTTTCTGCCCACTCTGAACCCCTTGGTGATCTCATCCTTCCTGCTGACATTAAGTATTACCTGTTTGCTGGTAATTTCGAAGTGCATGCCTCTAGCCTGGAATTCCCCCCTGCCCGCCTGGTTCCAGAATTCCTCTGGGCTCTCGAGCATCACACTAGCATCCCTGGTTTCCGCCCTCCCAACCCATTGCTCCTGGAGACCCTCCCATTGTAGGCAATGCCAGTTCCACCATTCCAGCTGCTCAGACCCAAACTGAGGAACCCTTTACTCTCAGACCTTGCCTCCAATCTCTTGGTCGATCCTGAATAATAATTCTACCTTCCCAGTATACCCAGAATCTGACCCTATCACACGCTAATGCCGCAGTCCAAGATCTCATCTTCAATGCTATCAGTTTTACCTGATTTTCTGTAAGACCATGGGGACATGAGTTTTTGTTTTTTGCTTGTTTTTTATTTTTTGTCTTTTTTTCATGGTTATTTTTGGTATCTGAAGTATTTCTTAATACCTAGTAAGTGTTCAAAATATTTGCAGATGAATAAGTTAATGAATAAATTATAGATGCCCTCTCATTCAGATTCAAGTCACTTCTCAGGGTCCATGATGACACGATAAGGTCGATTTTATGACTGTCGGACCAGTACCCCAGATAAACCATGTCTATCATATTCTAAAAGTTAATAAATTCTTTTTTGCCCTAAATGCTTTCTTTTCCTGGTTTTAGCATATCAATAAATTGTACCCACTCCACCTGGTTCTCAACCCAGCAACCTAAGAGTTCTCCATGATACTGACTTCCCTTACCCTACAAGCTAACTGAGAACCTCATCTCTTAGTTTTGCCTCCAAAGTATAGCCTTAAGTTTGATCTCTTCTGCTATTCCCTAAGTTCAAGGTACTTTTCATCTCTTGCCCAAAATAAATGGTCTCCCCTCCTCCCATCTTACCACCCACACCCCAACCTGATCCATTCTCCCCAGAGCTGCTAAGAAGCACTTTTTAAGACACAAGACACACAGCCTTCTTTTCTGCTTCAAACCATTGCACGAAGTACCATCTACACAAAGAATAAAAATCAGAGTTCTTACCAAGACCCAAAGATCCCTTCATTGTCTGGCCCTTCTCTACCTCTTTGATTTCCTTTCCTAAAACGGACTCCCATGCTGGAAAGCTCCAGATCCCCTGTTCTCTGGCGCTCTGAAACTTACCCTTACCTCCGGACATCCGCACTCGCCGTTTCCCTGCCTGGAAATCTCTGCCCCCAGCATGACTCCTGGCGGACCCGCCCAGTGTGTCCTCTCTGTTGTAAGCTTTCCTGAATCAGCTAATGAGCGGTGCTCCTGACCCCCACCATCAGACACCAATTATCCTGTCACATGGCTTATTTGCCTCACACTACCCTTAGTTACCTGAAAGTATCCTGCTTATTTTTATGTTTACTTGGGCTTCTCCCCCACTTTTTATAAACTTGAGGACAGGGAGCTTGTCCACCTTGATTGATGCGGCACCCACACACCCAGAACATTCTCTGGCACACAGTAGGGGCTCAGAAGTATTTGTTGAATGAATAAATTATGGCGCATAGAAGATCCAACCAATTAGTACCTGAGATTATTCAGGCGTGACAAGCCCTTACTGAAGCTGGACTGTCTTCTAGTGACTGTCAGCGCTTTGTGAAGCTCCTGTGTTATTTTTAACCATCTATTCTGGACTCCTGTTTGCGGATGTCAGCTTGACTGGTCTGCAGTTTTCATGACCGACTTGCTGTCCTGCCCTTTTTTGTTCATTGAAACTTATTCTAGGACCCTTCTCTCTATACATAGCTCCTCACAGGGGCAGTCAACGGTTCCCAGATTCCATCCGTGTGTCCCGTGGAATGGTCGCCAGGAGTCACCTCTTGGGGCTCAGTGATGGCTTGCAAAGCGCTCACCACATGTGGGTCCAAGCTCTCCTTCGAGTCCAAGGAGTCTCTTGGACCCCATGAATGGCAGCACCAAGGGGAGGGAGGAGCCGGGTGCCCCTGCTGTCCTGTGAAGGGCTTCCGTTGACTGGGTGTGCCTGGGAGCTTTCTCTTGTTTCCCCGGACCCGTTGTCACTGTTCTCTTGCAGAGTCTACATCAAAGGACTCCAGCGAGGTTTGGCCAGAGAAGTTCTCTGTAAGCCCCCCGCAAGCCTGGCGGGAGGGAGATCAGAGCGCATTCCCTCTGGCACCCCATCTGCAGGGTCCCCGAGGCTGAGCTTGTCCCTCCACCAGACATGACTGCCCGCAGCACGTGTTTCCTCCCCTCCAGGCCCAGCCACTGCTAGTTCCAGATTACTGGAGCGTTTTTCTATGGCTCCCCGACACCCCCACCTTTCCTGAGGTTGCCCTTCTGTTTTCGGCTGGGACACTGACTAGTCCCCCCGGAAAACCCTCCTTCGAGACCCATTTCTCATCACAGTGCCTTCCTCCTGTTCTCCCATGGGCAATCATAGATTCCTTTGGCTTGTCTTCCTCCCGCAATCATTTGAGTTACGAAATTAGAGTTTCAGTTTTCCCCCTTGGCCAGACCTTATCTGGATTTGTCCATAGCATTGTCTTGGGTTTTGTTTTTTTGGTTTCTTTTGGCTTCTCTTGGAACTTTTCGGAATCTGCCTTTTTCTCTTGTGACCCTATAATGTGCCTCTTCCACACAGTACCTCCGGCTTAGCCTGGCTGTCTCTTGGGAACCTTCTAGGTGTGAAGAGTGACTCTGTTCTAGCTTTTATGGGCTACATTCTTCTGGGATTTTGAGATCGAGTTTCATTTGGCTTCTTTTCCATGATTCCCCGATGACCTAATTTGACCTCCTGTTTACCCTCAGTGAGTCCGAAATGGCCTCTGCTCCTTTGCCACTGAGAGCGTTATACACCCATCTCAGCGGTGCGGTCTGTGAGGCTCCTGCTCTCCTAACCTTTGCAGGCTAAATAGGGAATGCCAGCAACAACGAAGACCAAGATGCAATTTCAGGGACCCAGCTCTCCTCTAGAGGGTCTGGCGGGAGTTGCTTGGGACGTGGGGACTGTAAGCTGGGTGGCCATCTATATAGACCCGAAAGCAAGGAACTACCCCGTGGAATCCTATGTTCGTACCCGAGGACTCCGCCCACGCTCCAGAGTACGTGTTGAGAGGAGAGATGGGCCAACAGAGACACATCCAGGAAGACCGTAACGTGAATCCTGGAAGAAACGCCGTTTAGATCATTTGATACCTAAGTAGTGATAAAGTAATTACTGAGCTGGTAATGAGATAGGTAATTGGACAGTTTCTCTCGTCGGCATTTAACAACAGAAAAATATCATCAACAGCCATAAAAAGGACATTAAGAATCAACTCAACTTTCAAAACAAAGCAGAGGGAAGGTATAATGCTGGACCTAAGAGGATTCCCTGTTTAAAGAAGATAATGATGATGCATTTCACTGTCAATAACCACACCACGTAGATGCCCTTTGAGTGTGTTTGTTTGGAAGGTTACCCAAGTGACCGAAGAGAGGGGTCGAGAGTCCCCATCAGTGGGTATTGGTTGGAGGCTGGGAAGAACCACCCATGTACCCTGAAGACCCTAGAGGCTGATGCTCCTTGGCTTTCTGCCAACATAAGCAGTTCACCTGTAGGGACATCTCCTTGGAAATTTTGACTAACAGCTGCCGTTACCTACTTCCTTACCAGTGACCCAAAGTAAAACATGGCGAGTTAATCGGTAGCTGCCTAGAGTCAGTGCTCCACCCCTCGCAGGCAAATAATAGAGACCTCCGGCCCAGGGCACTTTCATTCATCAGATATCCCCTACCCCTGTGTAGCAGTCATGAGCCCAGGAGGCTGAATCCCGACCGCCCTCCCTTTTCCTGAACTAGTTAATAAACCCATCTACCATCCAAGTGCTGTATACTGGTGACCGTGTCTTACCAATCCTTGAGAACTAACCAGCAGGAATTCTGCTCTTCCTATGGGATCCTTTCATTTTGCCACTATATTCAGTGTGTGATTGCTAAACGAGGCAGTGGGCCATTGAGGGTTTTAAAGGTCAGCGGTGTGGAGATTCCTCAAGAAATTAAAAATAGAGCTACCCTCTGACCCTGCAATTGCACTACTGGGTATTTACCCCAAAGATGCAGATGCAGTACAAAGAAGGGCCACATGTACCCCAATGTTCATAGCGGCAATGGCCACAATCGCCA
>CM052889.1:78296968-78346492 GCA_028534135.1 Potos flavus | reverse complement strand
GAATTGGGAGAAAACGGAGGGGGAGACGAAGCATGAGAGACTGTGGACTCTGAGAAACACACTGAAGGTTTTGGAGGGGAGGGGGTGGGGGGTTGGGCGAGCCTGGTGGTGGGTATCGAGGAGGGCACGGATTGCATGGAGCACTGGGTGTAGTGCATGAACAATGAATCTTGGAACACAAAAAAAATAAAATTAAATTTAAAAAAAATTAAGAAAATAAAGGTAAGTGGTAGACAGCAAGTCCTGCTTGTGTTCTGATATGTTGGGCAAAGTGGCTTTTGTGGTGGAGAAATGCAAGGGAATGAATGAATGAATGGTCCTTTTGTGGATGCCTTTCCAATTATTTCTATAACGTACAAATTCAATTTATATTCATTCCTTTTTTGTTAATAATCCATTGTGGAGTTTTCCCCATTCATGCATTCTGCATCTATTCTGTAAGGATAAATAACTAGACAGATATTGACATGTATATTTGTGTGTGTGTATATATATATATATATATATATATATATATATATACACATGTATATACATACATGTATCGTGTTTGTGGGTGTGCACACGTGTGTCATGCCTGGAATGTATCAGGTAAACGTAAGATTTGGTCAATCAGACAGACGTAGATTCCCCGTCACATGGAAGTACCGCAAAGATGTGGGAGACAAATAATGAGCAGGTGTGTGAATAAGTAGGCACTGCAGGTATCACAGAACATGCTGCAAAGATATGAAGCAGAACATAGTAATGAGAGTTAAAGGTTGGGAAAGGGGACCCTTAGTTGGAAGATGAGAGAAGATCTGTGTTGAGGTATTCTTTAACCTGAGGCTCGTATGACAAAGACGTGCAGGTCACACAAAATGCAGGGACGTAGACGCTGCAGACAGAGGGGTCCTTCTGCAGGTGTGCTCAGAGGACTCCCCGTAGCCAGTGTGGCCAGAATTCGAGCCAGAGAACAGGGTCTCGAGATGAATCGGTATCTGGATTTTTTTCCCAGTACATCGGTTAGACTTTGGGGAGTGCCAATGAGGAAATGAAATACATGTGTTTTGTGGTTTTTAAAAGTACTTCGCTGCGTGGAGGCTGTGTTGGGAGGAGAGCGGGGATGGAAGCAGCAAGACCACAGACTATTTTGCAGAGTTGAGCCCAAAAACGAGGGGAGGGCAGTGGAGACGACTGAGCCCAGGTGTCCGGGGCTGTGATCAGGAGGAAGCCCCGGGACAGGCGGGGGTGCTCTCCTGGGCTCTGTGAGAAGGACGGGGATCACTGACGGGTCTCTGTGGTTTCCGACAAGTGGGCATATGGGGTGCTGTGTACTGAGGAGGCCACGAAGGCGATGGAATGGTTTCGGGGGGAAACAAGAGCGTATGTTTGGATTTGTAAGGCTCCAGACCTCTAGGAAATAGGAGGGTTAAGGTTATGAACCTCGTGTAAGTCATGGGTTCATGGCCAAGAGAAGATTCTCTAGGCTTCCCTCCGTGACAGAGCACAATGTTGAAGCCGGATGTATGCTGCTTCCAGGGCTGGTACAGAAATAGGAACAAGGGATGGAGTGCTCCTGAACGGCCCTCCCCGGCAGGTACACAGTCGGTGCCCTACAGCTGCTGTCATTTTATAAATCATGTCCTTTCCATGGCGTTTTCAAGTTTCTCCTCAATTCTAGAACCTCTCTGGAGGCTTTCTGCATGAACATACGAGCATTTTCAAACGAGTAGCACACATTTTAAAACAAATTTAAATAGTACCTCTAAGAATGTCACGAGTCGAATTTGGAACTGCTAAATTTGCTTTGGGGGAAAAAAGTCCAGGGTAGTGTTTGCTCATTGTCCTGTGTTGCTTTTTTATTTCAAATTTTAGACTATTTGAGCTTGAGTTAGAGGCTCACCAAATCCCCCAAAACCACCTGTTTCCGGATTTATCTGTTCAGTAGCCCATCCTTAGGACTGCTCGTCCCGCTGCCTCTCCCTGGGCCAGCGGGATGCTCGTGAGACAGGCTGCAATGGCCGCCCTCGTACACGCTCGCCAGACCCTGAGTTTCTCATTATCACCCCAAGTTTTCTCTGTGCCCTGATTTCCCCATGTCAGCATTTCCCCAATCCATGGGACGCTGGCAATCAGCATACTATTGATTTCGTCTCTTAAAACGCTCTGTGAGGAATGTCAAATGCTCCTCAAGCTGCCATGAGCGGGCTTCTCCGCGGTGGGGCCACTCAGAGCCACACATAATGATGATTTTCTGCATGTGGGCCATGAACCCACAACCACAGTCTGCAGACTTTCTTCACCATGGGGCCCGGTTCGCCGGGGGATGTCCCTACTTTATCCCACCACAACTGCCACCGGCTGTACTCGTCCCCGGGTATCTTACCTGATCGATGGATTATATTCCTGGTTCTTTTTTTGCAAAGAGATGAAATGCAAGCACACAGACTAAAAAACGTGACGTCGGGTAAAGTACAGAGGCTTTTTGTTACGCCGACACTGGTTTTCAGACTTCTTTTCAGCGGTTTCGTTTCTGTGCTGGGGGGACCCCGACGATGTTATCTGGTTTGTCTTTCCTCTCTTTCTCCGCAAATGGGTTAATATACGAAACTCTCTTAATTTTGCACGGACGCCGTGATTGCAGACGTGACTTCACCACTTTGATGTGCTTTTTAGCTTTGGTAACCGAGGTGTTATGTAAATCCCAGGCCTTGTTTATACTGTGGATATAATAAGCGGTGTAACTTTACCACTGGGTAACCCTGAGATAACATTGTCAGGGAACAAGAAATGGCTGAACAGAGCCTCTTCTGCGCATTAAACCCGTTCCCGACAGCTGGCTGGTGGGTGAGTTGCTGAGCTCCGAGATTTGAAGTGGCATTTACAGAAGACCTTATTTTGAGAAGGCACTACAGGGAAATTATAACAAGTGTTATTTAACAACCCTAATTATGATTTTTTTTCTTTCTCTCTCTGCTTTGCAACTACAATGTGATCCAAATTAATATTTATTTATACTAATAATAGCAAACCCAGATGGATTGCTTACTATGTTCCGAACGCGGCTCACCGAGGGCTTTGCGTGGACTCGCCCGTCTAATCTTGCTAACTGTGAGGAAGGTACTATTCTTAGCCCCACTTTCAGCATGAGAAACTGAGGTCAACAGAGGCTAGGAAACTTGTCCAGCATTCTGCCTCAGACAGCCCAGCTCCGGAGTGCCGACATGCCCTGCTTTCCGCCTTCAGCTTTGCAGAGCACCACCGCCATGCCTGGTTCCCTCACCCCTGCTTTGTCACTAATCCATAACTTGATGTCGCACTCTCTGGGGGTAGCTCAAGACCCCTTGCCAAGCCTCAGGAGAGCCCGTGGCCCTTGGACTCCCTGAAACTCAATCAAGCTGACATTTCCCGAATATTGGGGATGCGGTCCCGAGCGTCTTGACGTTGGTGAATGGCTCATACTCAGAGCTCTCTTCTCTAGGCGTGAGGAACATCTACAAAGCATCGTTTTCTCCAGCTTTCTGGACCACAGGTGTCTTACTCACGTGTCCTTGTTGGGTCCTCTTTTTACTTCAATGCATTGTTGAGGAGCCAGCAATATAACCTGGCACTGTGCCTGCCCTGGGGGGCACCGTGGGGGGCATTCCAGTGAGGTGGGCTGGTAAGGGCTTTCCAGGGGAGGTCCCGACCCTCCCCAAGTAGGAAGGCACTGAGAACAGCCGAGTGCGTGCAGGGTGTGGGAGGGTGCATGCTGGAGGCAGGCGGTGCGCACAGGTCTCCCCGAACAGCAGAGAGTCCGGCCGTGTGAGGGCCTGGGGTCCTGCACACCAGACGAAGAGACTAATTCGAACAGCCGGTTAGAAGACCCAGGTGCTTCTGGGACAGGAGGTTGGGGTAGGGGTTTTTACAACACGAGGACGGGTAGATTGGCAGGCCTTGGAGAATATGGCACCTTTTAGGGCATGATCTGGAATTGGAATTTTATCGTGGAGGCTGAGCTGTAAGGTAGGGAGTTCACATTTTTCAAGATCACTGTGGCCCCAGCGTGGAGCCTGGGGGTAGAGGACACAGGGTATTAGTCCTCGGTTCTTCGTCCCCGGAAGCTGATGCATGAGCGAGGGAGTTGTGATCAGGAAAAACGGAACCAGAGACCAGCAGCCTGTGGTGATCTACGCTGGGGTCCTGGTTCTCCTGACTACATCCCCGATCGGCCTCCGCAAGGACTGACGTCCCTGCCTCTCGCTCGCTGTGGCTTGGCCGTGCGACTTGCTTTGGACAAGGTGATGGCAGTGGACATGAACAGAGCAGAGACTGGAAATGTCCATCTGTGGTCGGGTTTGTTACAAGGAAAACGTGCCCATCAGCTGCTGACCCCAGTGGAAGGAGGGACGTGCAGCCAACCTGAACCCGCTGGGAGCTGAGTGCTGCAGGGCCTCTGAGCCCAGCCTCCCCTGCCACACCTGGCCAACCGAAGCCTCCCCACGCACATCCTTCCCCGGGCCTCAGGAGACCCGGCACGCAGCCTGACGAGCGTGGCAAGCCCCGTTCCCACTTCCCTTAAGTAGACCCTCCGGAACCCAGGAGTCCACCAGGATTCACCGCTACAGTTCATGCCTGTCGGGTCGATGCCGTGGACGCTGGTGATGGCCTTTTCCAGTGTACCTCCTGAAACACCATGTCCCCTCCCAGCAGCATCGTCATCTGTGACAACAGCCTGCGGTGCTCGATCGGCAGAGCCTGGACATCAGACTGCGGCGAGGGCGAATCCTATGTCTGCCGTTTACTAGCTCGCGGCCTTGGGCATTTCATTCAACCTCCCTAAACCTGCGTTTCCTCATCTGTAGGATGAGCCCAGGGTTCCCCACCCGCAGGGCGTGGAAAGGAGGGCAGAGATAAGGAAGTCACGCGTCAGAGCTCCCGGAACCGTGCCCGGCAGGACACGAGTGCTCAGGGCACATCAGCCGTCGCGCTCACTGATGGCGGGGCGGGGTCTGCTGCTGCACGGGAAGGGGTCAGACTTCACCCCGACCGTGCCTTGGTGCCCAATCTGGGAAGCACGAAGAATGTCCATGCTTTTGAAGCAAGTTTGATGAGGCCATAATTACCAAGGACACTTGAGTCTCCTCGGTGAGCCTCCATTCTTCAGACACTCCCAGCAAGGTCTTTCTCCCCATTGGCTGTGCCTGCGTTGGGAGGCAGGGTGCTCAGCCGGCCAGGGGGCTGCCCTGCCCCCCGCTGCTCCAGATGGCTGTGTGCCCTGTGCAAATACCCAAAAGAGGATTCGGGTATTGATAACACGCCTGTGTGATTAGATTAGATGAACCGTACTCTGGAAAAGGGTGGACATCACCAAGACATTGAAATAAAGGGCACGGCAAAACCAGTGCTATTTCCAAGGGGAGGGCCCCTTCTGGAATGGGAGGACTTGTGCCTTGTTTCCATCTTCTCTTCTGAAGATGATATGGTTAATTAATATCCCCCCCAAGATGCCCACATCCTAAATTCTCGACCCTGTCAATGTCAGTGCAGGTGGTAAACAGGTCTTTGCTGAGGTAGCTAAGGATGGGAGGCGAAGAGGCTGTCCTCACCACCCGTCCGCGTGCAAACACACAGGCCCCTCTGGGAGGGGGCGCTGGACGCCTGAGGATAAAGAGGCAGCAGGGAGGTGACAGGTGGGACAGGTGGAGAGGGATCACAAGCAGGGCAAGGCGGGTGGCCCCCAGAAGTTTGAGATGGCAAGGGGACAGATTCTGTCCTAAAGCCTCCAAGAGAACGTGCCCCACCAACACCTTGATTTTGGACTCTGACCTCCAGAAGCGAGAGCGGATAGAGTGGTGTTGTCTTAAGCTGCTAGGTTTGTGGTCGTGTGTTATAGTGGCACCTGGAAACCCAAACAAGGACATAACGGGCAGGTGCATGTGCATGAGCTCTTGAGTTAGGCGGGTGCCCACTGATGGCTGCTAGGCACGTTCTTCCTTCCCAAGCTGGCCCTGGGGACTAAGTAGACATTGGATGCCTTACCTTAACGGGTCAGTGGCATTCCCATTTTTATGGTTCAGAATTCTCTCCTTTTCTAGGGGAGCTATTTGGCTACGTGCCCTGCTCTGCAGCCTAATAGCCTCCGTGTGCATCGGTTGGCCTTGGGAGTATCGGATTCAGAACACACACACTTGCATCTTTATTAAGCAGCTGGCTCAAATGTTCACCATCTCCTCTAAGATGACTTGGCTCCCCGGCACATTCTGAAAGGACTATCCAAATAGTCATTATTCTACAAATCTTCTTTGTGCCCAAACTCCAAATGTGCAGAGGCTTGCAAAAGAAAAGGTGTGAGGTTTTATTTTTTTCTTCATTTTTGCACCTTTTTTTGGCAACCTTTAAAGCACTAACGTTATCTTCATATGTCTAATTTCAGATTTTGAAACCACTAGGAAAGCGCTTGAGACTTGAGGTTTGCCTATGAAAATGATTAGGCGTATCAGAAGGCAGTCAGCTTGGGATGGTTCACTGAAGAAACCCGTTTAACTTTGCAGCTCTAAAGGTTCATAGAAATTACAGCTGCCTCTTCTTTAGCACCACCGTGGAACATCCTGAAGGACATCTGGGAGAGACAGTGCCTACTTCCCTCTTGTCTCAGTGGCGAATTAAATCTAATATCAGTGAAGAAGAGAAAATATTTTATCATTAATACTGTTCGCATGTTCCGAAAGTTAAAAAAAAAAAAAATGTTCACTTTGATGAGAGGTGGTATGGGGGAGACCGTTATGAGTTGTCACACACAAAACACTTTCGGAGTTTTCCTAGCTTTCTATAAACGAGTCCTTAAATGGTTGGGACCAAAATATGCTTTGGAGACACATCTATCAAATGTGAAATTGTTGAAACTCTCTGTTGAAAATGGCAGAAAACCCAATTTAACTGGGTGAACTGGAATTTATTGACTTTCGTAAGAAAAAGCCTGCATATAGACTTCAGGTACAGCTTGATCCAGGAGGTCAAATAATATCATAAGGACCAGTTTTGCAGTCTTCAGCATTTAGCCCTAGATAGCTCTGTGTTTGTGGCCCTCCACAGGCTGACCCCAGTACCTCCACACCCACGTCATTTTTATCATTCATGGTCCTTGTAGAGCTGTCTCCCAAGAGCCCCAGCCAACATCTCATGGCCTTCGTTGGTTCTTATTGACTCATTTGGATGTCATGTCTATACCTCTTGGCCTGGTGGACCATACCCAAGTCACATATCTACTTCTGGAAATTCTTTCTGTAGCATTTGGCTGAAAAGTGAGGTGAAGTTTGTTCTCTGAAGGAAAGTTGAGGTTCTGATATCGAAGTTAGAAGAAATGGTTCAAATGGCAAAAAGTCAACCAGTTACCTTCACATTGGCCATGTCCTTCTTAAGCCCCATGCTAACATGAGGTCCATTGGAGCATCTGATCATAGGTGCATATAAAGGAGAACATTTACCTGGCAGTTTCCTAGGATCTGGTCCCAGCTTTGCCACTGATTAAAAGTGGAGAGACAATTTGGCAAACTATAGGTTTCCTTGAGTGCTAGAATTCTGACTTACCTTGATCTCCCTCGGGCTTCTCATTGCTTGTAACAGCCATTGATGGTTTGGTCTTCGTACTTTCTCTTTCACCTTCCGCTGGGAAATGATCCTAATCCAGTGCACCCCTGTGGTACTGATTAACATTGTCGGCCAACGGCTTCCATTACTCCCCACTTCCGGTGACGTCATGGGCTTCTCTTTCCTTTTCCCTTGTGGCTGGGTAGAGTGAGATGACTAGTTCTTGCTAAAGAACCTTTAATTGCCAATTCAAAAAAGCCCAGAGCAACCTTTCTCTCTGGCTTGGTGTCTGATGATCAATGTGCCGGCTGTACCAGTAGTCCGGGTCCCAGGATGGGCAGTCTTGGAGAGCAGAGCCCAGCCAACCTGCGACGAGGACGAAGGATGAAGGAGGAGAAAAGTAACACACCAGCAATGGGGCTGTTTGGTTTTGCAGCATAACCTAGCTTATCCAGACTAATGCAGGGTTCTGATGGGCACACCTTTCACCTGCCACAATTCCGTGGCCTCCCCTGAGTGATTGAGGCATGGAAACACCCCACAAACCGGTCAGCTTCTTCCCTAAAAATTTTCCACTTGAAAGGAGAGCCATTGAACCTGAAATGCTTGAAAGCTTGTGTCTCTGCAAACGCGGAGCCATGAATCCTCTGCAGAGGCCCCCTTCGCGTATAAGCTCTTCTGGGACCTGCTTCTTGGTTGTGTGTTTGAATCTGGTGTCTAGTCAGTATCTTTCCTGTAAATCCCTGCATTGGTTAAATGATCCAAAGTCACTTCCTACTGCTTGCCACAAATGCCTTGCACTGTGCCCACTGTAAGATTTAGCCATTCCTGAATCACCCAGTGTGACTGTGGAGGGCAGGAGAAGAGAGCTGGACTAAAGGAATGGTGTCGGGCACATCTGTGTGCCATTGCAGATCTTCCGCACCCTACCTGGCTGCAGGTGTTGGGCCGGTTTTCCAGCCTTGGCTGCCGCTGTAGCAGCAAACTCTGACTCCAGCAACTTTACTCTGCACAGGAGACTACATCCGACCTCAGGCCCTTGCTATCTTGCCCCAAGACTCTCTTGTTCACTCTGAAATGTAAAGATTTTTCCAGAGAAGCACACACATACTACCCAGAAGCAAAAGGGAATTAGCATCCTACAGGGCACGGCTTGGACCAAGAAAAGAGGGAGACCAGTGGATAAATTCCTCCCCAAATAGACTATGTAAAGGTATTTTAGATGTGACGAGGGGGGTATCCTTTTGTAGTGGGCACAGTGCTTAGATTACAATTCCTGTTCTGTTGTCTCAAATGGCAGGAATTCCTTCGTTCTCATGGCTGAATAATATTCCAGTGTGTGTGTGTGTGTGTGTGCGCGCGCGCGCGCGTGCATGCATGTGTGCGCACATGTGTGTGCAGGTGCGTACATGCAAAGATGCTCCACAATTTCTTTATCCGTTCATGCACTGACAGACGCGTAGGGGGTTTCCATATCTTGGCGGTCGTGAGTAACACTGCTATGAAGGTGGAGAGCAGATACTTCTTTGAGATACCGATTTCAATTCCATTGTGTATCTATACCCAGATGTGGGGTTCCTGGATCCTTGGGTGGTTCTATTTTTAATTCTTTGAGGAACCTCCATACCATTTTCCATAATGGCTCGACTGACTAACATTCCCTACAAGGATGTTATGCTAAGTGAAATGAGCCAGATAGAGAAAGACAAATAGTATGCTATCGCTTATTTGTGAAATCTTAAAAAAAAAAATAACAGCCATAGAAACAATAGAGGGGTCATAGCCACGGGCTGGGCTGCAGAGGAGGCCATAAGATGTTGGCCAAAGGGAAACACTTCCAGCTACAAGATGAAAAAAAAAAAAGGAAACTATGTGGGGCGATAGATGTCTTAATTAACTTGATTGTGGTAGTCACATCATAATGTCTACATATATGAAATCATCACATTGAACACTTTAAATATATTACCATTTCATTTGTTAGTTATGCTTCAATAAGGTGTTAGAAAATTTTTTCATTAAAAATACCTTTATTGGGGTGCCTGGGTGGCTCAGTTGGTTAAGCATCTGCCTTCTGCTCAGGTCATGATCCCAGGGTCCTGGGATCGAGCCCCATGTTGGGCTCCCTGCTCAGCGGGGAGTCTTCTTCTCTCTCTGCTCCTCCCTACCACTTGTGTGCACTCTCTGCCTCTCAAATAATTAAATAAAATCTTTTTTAAAAATTACCTTTATTGCCATTTTCCCTTTGCAAGCCATTCACCTTCTCCAAGCATCTCTCTGCGACACCTTTGGAAGGATTAAAGGAGATGACGTATTCAAGATCTGCTGGTCCATAAACAATAATCAGAAGAGTGTCACTGTTGTTGACTCTTGATGTCCATGGAGGATTGTTTACTTGTATTTATGGCTCTATTAGTGAGGACGCCTCAGAGCCATAGATGCAATTGGATATCTCTCCATGTAGATGGATAGAGACCAGTTGGAATTGGTATATATTCTCTCTTGCTCGAGGGAAGCCTATCATTTTATTCTCTCCAGGCCTCCGACTGATTGGATGAGACCCTCCCATGTGACGGAGAGCAATCTGCCCTAAATGTTAATCTCATCCCCAAACACCCAGAATATCATCTGACCAAATGTCCAGGCACCCTGTGTCCCAACCAAGTTGACACATAAAATTAACTTGTACTTGTTTTCAAAAAAAAAAAAAAATCAAATGGAAGAAAAAAAATGAACAGTCCTAGAAGAAATTTCAACAAAATATTGAAAACGGGAAGAAGACTGGCGATAGCTGAATTAGCAGACCAGAGACAGCTCGCCACCTGCAGAAGGGTGGGGTGGGGAGGGCACATGTCAACTTAAAAGGAAAAGAAAAGGAAAATGCATAGGCCTTAGGGGTTCTAGGTACCTTGGAAATCGGCAGTGTGAGATGAAACAGAAAGAGGAGCTCTCTGTGAGAAACACAGCCTCCCAGAGCCCCTGTCACCCTGCCGCTATCCCCTGTCCCCGGGCACGCCCCAACAGGCAGGCGAGGGTCCGCGCTGGGCATGGGCTCCACCGTCAGTCCTCACACGCCGCGGTGAGATGCGTCCCCTACACGCCTTCCTTGTTTGAGCCCCACATCCCCAACACCGGGCGGGCAGTTGATGGTTTTACGATCAACCTCCCTGTACTGTTTCACTTTATAAAATACTTCATCCAATGACCCCACTTTACAGATTACGAGACAGACATACAGACCCGCCAAGCCATTGATGACCCAAAATTTGCATTCGAGGCATGGAGAGTCTTGAAGTGTGCTCTGAGTCGCCGTCGCTGTAGAGGCGTGGACTGTCCATCGTATGATTCACTCTATTCTAATGACATAGACGTTCGAGATCAGACGTGGAGATGGTGTCCCGAGCCACACACATACCAATGCAAGATGAATACTTTTATTACCTTTCAATAGCTTCCTTTTTTTTCAAATTTCCAAGTCCTGCCAGGCTAGTTGTCCCAAACCTAATCTCTCCACCTCCCCTTCTCCTTTCGGGTTGTGTCCACATACTGGGAGACCCCAGAATATATTTCCAGAGTGGATGGCAGGGGAGCATCTGACTCATGGGATGTCTTCATGCAGGCATCCTCCGAGATTCCAGCTGCCCCACCTGCTTTTATGTCGGGCCCAGAAAAGCCCACTGCACACAAGTCACCTTGAGAACCTTTTACCCCACCTTCCCTAGTAGTGTCTTTTCGGGTCCAGAGACCCGTTGGCCCTCCCCAGCCTCTCCCGGCGCACGAGAGTCCCACACTGCTTCTCCGCAGGCTGGGCAGTGCTGCACCTCCAGGATGCTCTGTGAAGCCCTCCCAGCCTCGCCAAGTCTCGGGCAGCCTGTCTCTCTGCAGACTGCCCCGCCTGGGAACCCTCCTCGGGAACACACACAGCAGGGCTCCTCCTTCGCAGGTCCCACCTCTGCTTAGCTTGTTCTGGGATGCAGAAGACCAAGACTTGGTGTGATCTCCACTTGATCTCCACTTCCCCGCTGACACCTTCCAGAATCCAGAAGTTGAGGGTCCCTTGCTGTTCCTCACCGAGTATTCCCTCAACATTGCCCATGTTCTTTTTCTTCTATGGTGTAGGTTTTGGAAATCAAAAGCCAGGAAAAGATGTTTTTTCTCCCTTTTCTGCTTTCTGCACTCTTTAGTCTCATGTCTGCTCTCACCCAGTGGCATGATCAACCATCTGTCGTGTATTAATAAAAGTAATGTCTTTATAATCCTCAGCAACATCAAGGGGATTCTCTGGGCGATGAGATGGGTCATCCGTGTCCATCTACTCCAATGACGGTTGGTGGCAGGGTACAGGGAACCAGAGGCCGAGGCTGGAACTGAGATGCTCAAGACCAGGGTTCAAGTGTGCTGGTCTGTTTTCCTCTGATTAACCCTGGCCCTTCTCTAGTTAAAGGATTCTCCTTCAGGGATGGATCGATCTCATTTGCTCTCATAGATGTGGTTTGGCCAGAGCGAGGGGCTCTCCTGGCTCCCTCTCTTCTAGAAGGATCTCTGGCTGCTCCAGTGTTCGTTACTGCCACATCGAGGCAGAATAATAGAGAGTGAGATGACAGGTTCTGTTGTTCCTCCGCTGACTGCATGAGAGCTGCGTTTTGGAAATGGGAGAGGAGGTATCTCGATGGGGACCAAGCTTTCTATCAGTGCAACACAATGGAAGACATGGAAGTCTTCTTATTGATGAGGATGACTTTATTTTGCTAAATCACAGAAAGAATGTGAATGGGGCCAACAGACGTGAATGCTGTCCCCGATGAACGTTCTTTCTTCTTCTGGTTGTAGGTGTTCTAATATGGCGGGCGGGCTCTAATCATAGCATCTTGCAGGACTTCTCCCGCCACAGGCTGTGCCGTGGACTCCTGCTAGAAACCGTCTCCCATCTCCCATCTCCCACAACCTCATGACTTCTCATGTGGCCTCTACAAACCCATTCGCTCTGTCTTATTTGCTGTAGCAAGCCCATTCCTTTTTCCCATCAATGTGACACTTGCCTTGGTGGCCCCCAGCCTCCCTGCCTCTTCTCAGGCCAGGAATCACTGCCCTACAATGCCCTTGGAGTCATTCCCGAGCTCTTCTCCCAGAGAGCTTCTCCTCTCTGTCACCCCTTTCACGTCCCCAGCGAGAACTGGGGGGACTTGAGCACTCTGTGGACTGTGGGCTGCCTCAGCAGCCAAGTCGTAACCAACCCTGCAGAGAGCTCACATTGCAAATCCATAGCCTGTGCCCCAGTGTATACTGAGCCATCTTCTTCCAGTACCCATGTGTGCCGTTAACACAGTTGTGAGCGAGTTTCTCCAAAATTGGCCCACCCGGAAGAGGAGGGGACTGAGTCTCAAGGTAGCTCAGATTTAGACGAAAAAGTCCGTCTAGAACAAAACAAAAGAACTGTGATTTTTCGCGTTCATTGGCAGGAAGAGCCAGAGGAAGACCAGAGGAAAGGTTGGGGACAAGGTGCTGTCCCCTTTAAGAGAGCTTCATAAATCCATGTTGGCACCCTGACTGCCGTAACATTTGACCCAGCTTTAGGAACGAACCCCAGGAAGACGAAACCTCATTGTTTTGCTTAATTCCCCAACAGTGGGCACATGTATTAGCATGCATTAAAACGAGCCTAATATTAACACAGAACAGAAGAAATCACCCAGGCTTGGTTCTCTGGCCACGGTCCAGGGACTGATAGGGGTTTTGTGCCTGACTTAAAAGTGGAAGGCTTTTGCCCAGACCTCTGCAGCCAGAATTATGTCTGGCCTCTCTCTTGGGTGGAGTTCAGTGATTGCATAGCATCCAAGCCATGAAAACCCCTGGACTGCATTGGATGCAGGAAACTGTCTACCCTGTACTTTATGGACAATTTAAGGAAAACATTAGGAGTAATGAGCTTTATGCAATTTCTGCCTTCAGCTCTGAGTGTGGGACTTAATCCTCTGGGGAAACGCAGCTTCATTAGATAGCAAACAGAGAATCTGGCCCTGCCGAATTAACGATGTCTGTAATGAAAATGTGTCTTTGCCATGGGTTTGCAGATCACTTAGCCGAGGTCAAGAGCTTAACAGACTGCCTGCTTTTATTGTGAATTTTAATTACAAAAATGATTCCTGAACATATCATCATGTTTAGAATATTGCGGGTGAGGTTACCATCCCACATCCCGAGGCCTTCTGTCCTCATCAGAGATGACCGCTGTTGGAGGGCGGGTATCCTTCTGCAGTCTTCTTTCTAGGCGTTTATACACATATTCCTGCAAAAGGGAAAGCCGTATCCAACTTGCATGATGTTATTTCAGCATAAAACGTTTCATCCTATAGCTATTGTTTGGCAACTTACTTTCTCCTTAATCAACAGTGTTTCTAGAGATCGGCCCATGTCTCTCTACACATAGAACTAGTGATTTCTGTTCCATGTCCCATCGTTGCTTTAATCAGAATAAGGTAGGTTATGCCACAATAACAAATATTCTTTGAAAGCTCAGTGTCCCTGCACGACAGAAATGTAGTGCTCATTCATGCAAAGTTAACTTCAGTTTGGCAAGGGTGCGTTCTCCACCAGTGACTCAGGGGTCCAGACATTTTCCGTTTCGTGATGCCCGCACCTCAGTGCATGACTTCCAAAATTAACACGGAAGGGGAAGAGAGGTGGAGGAAATACATTGCCGTTCATTTGCTGGTTTTTCATTTTGAGACCAGCTGAGGCTCAAAACAATGTTGCAGAACGAATGGGAAGAATTCCCACAGTCTCCTTGCTCAGCCTCGCTACATGTTAACATGCTGCAGAACCACAAGGCCAGGGTCAAAACCGGGAAGTACACGCAGACACAGTTCTATTGATGACTGCAGAGCTGTCCCAGGTCCACCAATTGCCACGTGGATGCCCTCTCCTGGCATGAGCGACCCAGTCCAGGACCTTGTGTCTTTAACCTCTTCGTTCTAGGATGATTCCCTAGAATCATCCCAGATGATTCCTGTCCTGGCCGTTCTAAGTGACTACCGCCCAGTTATTTTGTAGAATACTCCTCTGTTTGGGTTCGGCTAGTGTTTCCTCATGATTGCATTCAGGTTATACTTTTTGGGCGTGAAGAGCTTAGAAACTATGCTGTGACTGTCTGTGTCCCACCCACACGTAGATGACATCATTATATCCTGTTAAGGGGAGGTTGGCTTTGACCCTTTGGTTAAGGTGGCATCGCCGGTTCATCAACTGTGATGCTTCTGTCCCCTCCCCCCCCATGTATTACATAAGCGCAGAGAGGCTTTGAGACTAGGTAAATATCCCCTTAACTGTCGTACTTCACCCACAAATCTCAGCACCCCTTGATTCGACTCTGAAACAGTCATCCCTGTGGTGTCTACCAACTGGCGAATTTCTATTTCCATCATTCCTTCTATGTTTGTTAATTGGAATTCATTTACTCCTGGGGCGCCCGGGTGGCTCAGTCTGTTAAGCGGCTGACTCTTCGGCCCAGGTCTGGGTCTCAGGGTTGTGAGTTTAAGCCCCGCGTCAGGTTCTGCACTGGACACGGACCCTACTTAAAAAAAAAAAAAAAAGGCAATTCATTTATTTTTTCGGTTATGTATCTATATTCCTGATGGACACATGGATATTTGTTTCATTCTCTGCATTGTAATCCATTGCTATCGTTATTTATTTTCTTGGTCAAATTATTCCCAATCTGTCCATTTGGAATGCTTCCAGTTGGCCCCCGTGTCCCTGCAAGGTGCGACCACCCCCTTCCCAGCATCTCCTTATTTTCTGCCACCGTGAGAGGTCCCAGGCTCATCCTGTACTTTCCCTGTCCTACACTGGAGCCTGCCATGTCCCCAAGGAGCCCGGCTCCCTTTATGAGAGCCACTCTTCACATGCCAAGATCTGGTGCTAGAGCTATTCGCTTGCTCTTTGCTGCTTTTGAACAGAAAGAATATCTTGCACCCCGTCCTCCTTCCCAGCGGCCAGCACCCGGTCACCTGCCCCAGCCTGAGAGAGAGGGAGACCCAGAAATCTCTTCTCTGCTCCCAGGAAGAGGAAACAATGTGATAAACACACAGCATTGTGAGAGTTCTTCAATGTGCCTAGCCTCCAGCTCATCTAGTCTTATACTGTGCTCCCAGTGTTTCATGCTCGAAAATAACCCCCCAGTGCACTCCCTCAAGCCTGTTTCCTTGGTCACATTCCCAGTAGACTATCGAGCTCATCATCCCCAAAAAATATCCCAGCTGAACTATAAGAAGATGGGGACAGCTTCAAATATGGCACTAGTGATATGTTTTCTGAATTTTATTAACCACCATAAGTGAAACACCGAAGCCCACATACATTTTCGGTTCTGCAGTCTTTCTGGATTTATCATCAGCTGTTTTTTCCCATCTAATGATCTCAAGTGGATTGTGGCAAGCTGGTATGTCTGAAATTCTGATTCTAGTTATCTTATTTTTAGTTCTGTTTTCTTCCTAATGAACCCAAAAACTAGAGAAAACTTCTCTCCAGAATTGGACTCAGGGGTTGGTTGCTACAGTTTTATATAAACTGTTCTTTTAAAATAAACCTTTCTTGTTAGCAAGAAGAAAATCATAGACTTTAATAGCAGATTTTTTTTAAAAAGCATCTTATCTGAATAAATAGAAATATGACAAAGCGAGACATGGCTGGTGAAGTTGTATCATTTTGACAAGGATCTACAGCCAAAGAAAATCTGGATCCGACCTCTCCTCTCTGAAGATCCTGGTGGACTGACTGGGGGAGGCAGTCAGACTCAAATAACATGAAATTAACAATTTCAGTGAATAGCTCAGTTCCATTCACCACTAGCTTGAGGTTCCAAGACATCCCCACCATTGTGAAGGGAAGCCCTATTAAGTGGTTTCCCCCTCAGGCCCTCCTCTGGCGAGCACCCGTCTGCACTCTGTCTATGGGTGTATAGACAGTTCACAGACATGAGATCATACAACGTGTGCCGTTTTGTGTCTGGCTCCTTTCCCTCGGCGTAGTGCTTTAGGGGTGAATGCATGGTAACAGGTGTGCAGGGCTTTCCTCCTCTTACACAGCTGAACCTATCCCAGTGTGAGGACAGACCTACAGTCAAGGGGAGGGGTGAATTCGCTCGTCCCCCAGACATGCGTGCGCCCAGATGGAGGAATGTCAGGGCCGTCTCTGCCGACTGATTACCCCCCAAGGCAAAAGGTCGTTGCGTGACTGAATGGAAACTATGTGGACAGCTTGGTCTCTGTCACGAAGCAGCCGACATTCTCCTCTTGTGCAGGCACCTGAGAATTTCAGAGGACAGAAGCCCAGTCGGTTCCCCCCGTATGGCCATTACACCTTACCTTGCCATCAAGCGCAGTGGAGGGCAGGTCCCTTTGCAGAGAGACGTTTTGGAAATCATTCAGTGCTTTAGAAAAAATAAGCACTGCCATCAAAGGCATTTTTTCTATTTATGCAAGTGTAATAAACCCATTTCGGAAATAGGGGGGGAAAGCGGGTACCATAATTGGGAAGGATTTCCGCCGCACGGCAAGAAAATTTGTGTATGGGGCGCCCAATGCCCTGACTCAGACACGTGAGGCACCCCTACAGTTTGTGGAATAGGACTCTTTGCTAAGAATGCAGGAAATGTGAGTGCATGTGGGGACCAATTTCATGAAGATTTCTTTTTCTGTTCTGCTGAGGGGCCAGGCTCATCCCACGTTGTTGCGTCCTCTTCCTGCAAGTGTTCCCCTCAACTTCACCTGCTTATTCCCTTCCCACCCTCAAGCCTCACGGCAGGTCCCCTGAGCTGCCGCTGCGCATTCTCCCCAAAGGACATCCTCACGGGGACACGGAAGCCAGCCTATCTCGATTGTGACCTGCGCTCCAGCCTCTTCCGGGCACTGACTTTGGGCACATCTCTTACTTGCCCTCCCACTCCCTTCCCCCGCCACCCCCCCCCCCGTTTCTGCTTTAATTGAATTAGGACCACAGTCGCACGCACCTCCTGAGGTTTTGATGAGGGCGCTAAGTGATGAATCCAGTCAAATCCCTCGTGAGAGGGGCTGGTGTGTAGGAAACACACTGTATCATTTTCGGTGCTTATCACCGTCTGAAATTATATGGACGATGTATTTATTCATTGTGTCTTCTCCACGACCCTGCGTTCTCTGACAGCAACTCCTTCTCCATCGCTGTCACCGCTAAATGCCCAGAGCCAGGAAGACTACCTGATTTATAGTAGGTGCTCAGTTAATAATTGTTTGAGGCCTGCACGCGGGAATGACAGATTGGGAGCCTGACAGGCCCCCTCTGTTAGTGCTAATGCAGCCTCTGAGGAGACTCTGGGGAAGCAGGGTGCCCACATTCGGGCACCGACGACCAGAAATGGTAGCACGATTCCCACCAGATGTGACTGACCATCGCGTGTCCATCTGGCCTCACACGTGAGAAGGGCTGGCCCCCAAGCTCCTTCCTCTTTCGCTGCTGGGGCATTTTGGCCTCGTCCTCCCGCAGGAGGTCACAATCTGAAACGCTTTTGAGGTCCTCCTGGCCACAACCTTTCTCTGGGTCACTCGGAGATGCACGAAATGTGCCTTTCTCTAATTTGTCTGCCTCTTGACTTAATTCTCATATTTATCTGCGTTGCACCTGTGTCTCCGAGGATCGATCCCAAGTCTGAACTCACACTTGGTCTAGGAATGTGCCAAGCCGTGCGTTGGGTTAGAGGGAAGGGCGCTGAGCCTCCAGATCCCTCCTTCCCACCCGGCGTCTGGTTGTCAGGGAACCCAGATGACCCCTGGTCTTCACCAGGACCGCGGGCACCCCTAGATTACCAACTTTAGGAGTCATGCCTGCGCCTTCCCTGCAGGTGCCGTGGGGAGGGGCAGGGGACTCTGACCTGTCTTGAGCCTAATTTTCATGCAGGTGTTTCTTTATGCTTCTGCTGCTGTCCTCAGAGGGGAGGGGGTACCAGGAACCTCGTCGGCTCCGTCAGCTCCCCGTTTCTGCTCCAGACAGAACTGGGGGAAGAGACCTGTTCCTTCTGCTCTCACATTCCCAGTCTCCCCTGCAGGTGCCCTAACCGCCTCTGGAAATCGGCCCAGGGAGGAGTCAGGAACCCTCAGGTTCCCGCTGACTCCGATCTGATCTCTTGGTTACGGGTGTCATGGCTCCGACTCCTTAGGTTGGGTTTTCTAGAAGTAGGAAGCAGATTCTTATCTACGTGATTGATTGAGGGAGCATCTCAGGAGGGGGAGGGATGGGAATAATAGGGCAGGGCAAGACTCAGGCAAAGGGTGCCCAGAAGTCCTTCCGTAGCCTGACCCCAGGGAGAACCTTGCGGCATGAAGAGCATTTCTGAGCAGAGCTCCCAGGAGGCAAGGAACACGGTCTTCTGTCTGCCCCATTCAGCAGGCACGGGAGATGTGGTTCGGGTGGCTTGGGGGAGAGCATATCCTTCCAGATGATACCAGAAGAGGCCGGGTCCATTGGCCAAAGCCAGTTCTCTGTGAGCCGTTAGCATCCAGCCCTCACTGCGGGCTGGGATTAGGACTTTCAGGGTCCTTTTTATCTAGAAATGCAAGATAATTGGATGCAGATGAACAGATGAACCACCACTGGGGCATCGAGAAGATTCTATTCTCAGTGAGTTTACAATCTAGATTAGCCACATTATCCCAAAATTTGTGAAACAAATGCCACTCCATCAACAAAATTCAAGGTCACGCCATTGGGAAGTCACTGCATAGAACCACCAGTGGCCTAGGCGGGAGCTCATCTTGGCTGACTTCTCAAGTTACGCAGGGGAGGAAGGTAATATTGACTTGGTAAAATATCTAAGGAGAGGCACATTTGTTGTAAAAAATGAATCACTTGATTTTCATTTTTTGTTTTGTTTTAGAAAAGACAACTGTGTTATGAATGTACCGTAGAGACAATTATATTGGTTAAAACTGAATCTGCAGTAATCAGCCAGCTTTGCGCATTCCCAGGGTAAATGCGCACATCATGGATATTACCCCGGGCTTTACACACGAGGCCTTGGATCCCACCATCGTACCTGTCCTTAAAGCCTTTCAGGCCATACCTGCTGACAAATCCCAGGGACCTTGGCGGTGTCGGAAGAACGAACAAAATGGCCCTCGTGGTGTGTCTCCCCCATAGAACGTGCGTCCCCTTTCCCTTCCACTCTCTCCAGCCACATTGTTGGACCTTAATGAGAACATTAGCTACTACAGTTTCCCTTTATGAAGCCAGCAGGGTTTTCTTTGCTGTGAAATGAGTAGTTCAATTACCCTCCTACTAATGGATAAAGTGTAATTAACATTGTCTTGAGGCTAATTTTCCTTTGAGCTGCCATTCCTCGTAAGCCACACATTATTCTCGGAAAAAGTCAATGTGTCACTTTTATTAGGCCGGTTTGCACTTTAACACCAAGAAAATTAATTCAAGCTACATTAACGTACTTAACTTCAGATACAGCGGGATTATCGGCAGCTCTCCTTCATGAAGTCATGTCACTTCCGACTCAGTGGATCCAACTGCATCCAACGTGAGATCGTCCATTGGTTCTTGTGGCTGTTGGTGGCTTCCTGGGTCCCGCCACCATGCCGGGGAGAATTTTCCCGGAGTTCCCAGTTCCCACTCATGAGACCAAAGACTCCCATCTTTGGGGGTGTCGAGATTCCCAGGGAACAGATGCCCTTCAAGGATTTGCTCTAATTCATCATCTCATCTCTTGCTAAAAGGTTTTCTAAGTTTTATGTTTTTCTACTCCCCCTCCCCCAAATCAAATTAAGAAATCAAATATGAAGGGGCATAGCCACTGGGGAATTCTCGGACCCCATTTCCCCCTATTATGGCCACATTTCTATTTACAGCTCCCGTCCCGGGTTTGCAGACTTAGCCACCATGCTTCACGTGTTGCTGGAACTCTCCGTCGGTTCTCTCCCGTGTACAAAGTCTGCATTCCTAAAAATTTCTTTAGGAGGCAAAGGAAGTGGGGAAAAAACACCCTTTGCCAGAACATTCCTTATTTTGCTGAGGTCCATTAGACTAACATTTTTTTAATGCGCTATTGCTCCGCTGAGTTTTAGGAACCGACAATTATCCTGCAAGAGAAAATCCTGTTTCCTAAGTGTCTTTCTTAAACACCAAGTAGAAGACAGTCGCTTCTCCCTTTGGATCAATAATTGTACCCTGGTGTCCCATGAGCCTGATAGGTTGTGCCTGGTCTATGCAGTGCCTTTTTTTTTTTTTTTTTTTTTTTAGTGACTATTTCTTTAGAGCAATTTGAGGTTCACAGTAAAAATTGGGAAAGTATGGAGATTTCCCATCTAGCCTCTGCACCACTCATGCATAGCATCTCCCGCTTTCAGCAGCCACACCAGATGGGACACCTGTTACAGGGATGACCCCCCACTAACACACCATCATCACCCAAGTCCGTAGGGTACATTAGGGGGTCTCTCTTGGTGTTGGACATTCGGTGGGTTTGGATCCACAATGACCCGTCTGCACCATTATGGTCTCATACAGAATAGTTTCACTGCCCTAAATCGTCCCCCACCCCACCCTCTGGAACCACGGATCCTGCTGTTGTTTCTATAAGTTCTGCCTTTTCCAGAAAGTCCCAGCGTTGGAATCCTGCAGGGGGTGGGGGGCGGCGGAGAGGGAAGGCAAAGTGCCCTTTCGGACCAGCTTCTTTGACTTAGTGATGTGTGGGTAGGTTTCCGCCCTGTCTCTCCATGGCTTCATAGCTCATTTCTTTTTAGTGCTAAACAATAGTACATTGTCTGCATAAACTACAGTTTATCCGCTCACCCACTGAAGGACATCTTGGCCATTCCCGGGGCTTTATTGAAAGTTCACTGACACGTGGAACCTCAGTAAATCTTCCATAAAATCCTGAATTTTGACTTCTCTTAGAAAAGTAGGAGCTGCCACACAGGTGGGAACCCTGCCTAGTGCAACCGGCTGGATCTTAGGGGAGCGTCCCCATCCAGACACTGCGGTGTCCAGCCGGCCCGGGGACCTGCTCAGCCCGCCGCATTGTTGGCTCCATGTAGGCGTTTGTGCAAAATTAAGCTAGTTGTTAATGCCCATGACACTCACCCTGTCTGCTGCTAACTTCTCTGCATTTCTTCCACCTCCTGGTCCATCCAGGGCTGGCTCCTGGGGGCACGTAGTAGATTTCTCTGAAGGGAGGAAAGTGCGATCCCTTCTAAAGCAAACTTCTCTGTTATTCCTTGCCGAGCCGAAGCCCGCAGAGTCCGTGGTGGTGCAGGCACTGGTTCCCGCCGCAGTGGACTCAGGTTTCCGAAGGAGGCATCCAAACGCAGTTGGGTGCCCCCTGACCTTGGAAAGTCAGGAGTTTGGCCAGACATCGCCAGGACCCTGATGAATGACTGGGGCTTGATCTAGAAGGGCTCCCCCCTGAGCCAGCCCCTTCCGTTCTTTGGAGAACTCCTGTCCGCGTGTTTCCATGACCTTGGAGACCCAGCTTGGCCGTGACATGGAGTGCCACCTGGGGGAGTCTGGGGCTGCGTGCTCTCCTGCTTCCTTTGGGTCACTCCCAGGCCAGGGAGGGACGGTCCCTGGATCTCCACTCACTGGCACTGGGCTCATCCTCACTTGGAGTCAGTCCCTCCCTGTCATGTGAAGTTTGCTTCTAGATTGAACTCATAGCGCCCATGGGGATCTCAAGTTAGTTTGCTTTTATAGTTTTCATTGCAGCCGAGAGCTTGAGAGGGGCGGGCGTGGCATGACAGGCATGTGCAGTTAAGGCCCAGGCTGGCCCGAGACGAGGTGTGTCTTCAGGGGGACCCCCTATTGGCCCCTGCGCTCTCTGCCTCCCCGGCCTGCTCCTGGGCCCCCTTGTGTCTCACTCTGCCTGGGCCTCTCTTGGTGCAGAAGGAAGAAGGTCCAGCAGAGAACTGATCGTCATCTAGGGCCCGGGCAGGTGCCTGTCTACACAGAGACTGGGGGTTTGAGACAGGATGGGGCAGAAGGGAGCTCTTCCTCGTGCAGAGTCATCCTTGGGAGAGCACTGCCAAGCCTTACTTTGCTTGGGAACCTTGAGGGGCCCTGGGGGGAGTGGGAGGGGCTTTAGAGCATCTGGCGGGGAATGGACGGGGGTCCCTTCCTGAAGAATGAGGTCTTCCTTCACATTATATGATCACAATGAGAAAATACAATGTGAGCAATTAAGAAACAGGTTGGATACTGAATGTGTTTCTAACTTCCAAATACACCCTTTTAAATAATTTTTTTTTTAAAGATTTTATTTATTTATTTGTCAGAGAGAGAGTACAAGCAGGCAGAGTGGCAGGCAGAGGCAGAGGGAGAAGCAGGCTCCCTGCCGAGCAAGGAGCCCAATGTGGGACTCGATCCCAGGACCCTGGGATCATGACCTGAGCCGAAGGCAGACGCTTAACCGACTGAGCCACCCAGGCATCCCTAAATAAATTTTTAATAAGAGACTGAGCTTGCACACATGAGCGTAAGTGAAATATCCGGTTTTATTCTTGAAGGGGCCCCATCGAATTTTTTCATGAGCCTTTCAAATCTTGATAGTCATCACGGATGAGCAGGTGATAAAAACCATTTTTTTAAACCGTGTTTTACAAGCTTTCAAAAATTTACGGCAGTGGAAAGTACCTCCCTTTTTTTTTTTTTCCTTGACAGATTTAATGTTGAACTTTTCTCGTGATCATCTGAGCTGGTCTCTAATCCAAGAGAACTTTTTTAATATCAAATATTTCACACTAATGATGAGGTTCTAATTTGACATAGATGCCTCTAAGATTTGGGGTCTACTGGTTGAGAAGAATAAATCTCTTTAAGACTTGCAAGCACACAAACCCAAATCTCTCCAGCCAGAAACATGAAACAAAAGGGAGAAAGCCATGCCTGATTCTGAAGGTTTTGTTTCAGACACACGCACCTTCCCCCCTCCCACCCGTGATCTAAGACCCTGGGGTTCACCTTTCTGTTAATAAGCCCCTTCTGTACCAGTCTGTTCCTGCTGGTTTGGGGACCCCACCCTTTCGTCCAAATTAGCATCTCTTCCCGCAACCCTCTACTTGGATCCTGTCTTGCAGTCTCAGGCGGGGACAGCCCCTAAGGGATGCCGGCGAACAGAGTGGTAGGCAGGGAGGGCACCTGGCGTTGCCATGTGGAGACTCACTCAAGTGAACAGCAATGGTTTTTGACTTTGCATAATGAGGCATGATGTATCCAGAGCACTTTGCATAATGTAAGAACAATAAATCGTGCTGGCCTTGTCAGGAATCTTTGGGGGCTGTGGATTGGGTAAACAAATGAGGTGTCATTATACTTTAAAAGTTTGCAGAAAACCAGAAGACAGGGATTCTGTTATTGTACTTTTGAAACAATAGGCCCTGAGTAATTGTGGAAAACTCTAGGTGTAAGTGGATTGCGTTCCATCCCTATCTCCCCCTGCTTTGCCTGGCGTAGAAAGAAGGCGGGCCCGCCCCCTCTGTGTGCCTAGCTCTGATAAATGTATCCCACTCCTGCACGGCTTTATCTGAGAAGCAGATTTTGATAGCTTGCTAGGATTTAGGTCAGTGGATAATTTTGCACAAACAGCAGATCGGAATGCTGTTGACAAAAGAAGGGACAAAAATAACGGGCCAATTCCATAAACCCCTGGCTTGTAAGTAGCTCACTTTTCATAGATTTATCGTAAGTGTCCTTGAAAGCTATCTGAAAAGAGAAACATTCGTGTGCTGTCTGCAGATTGGCAGGATAGTTTTCAGACTCGCTGATAACGGAGTTCCTCATAAAAGCTGCTGTTTAACAAAATGGTGCCTTTGGTAGCAAACATCTTATCTTTGGGTACCAATAGAGAGAAATTTCACATGGGAGAGTGATCGGTGAGTTATTTAGATGCAATTTCCCTAAACGGACCGATCCTTGGAAAATCTTCTTGGGGTGAGGCTCACACCCTTGCAAAAGAGCTGGCTCTCTGCGGCGGGAAAGGTCCGTGATCTCAGGCAAGGCTTTCGGGATGCACAAGGGACCCGGTGCCTGGCAGGGGTCTGAGATGGTCACTCTATGAAGGTGGAGCGCGATCCTTCTGACCTTGATCTCCGTTTTCCCGTGTCCCGGTGCGTGGGGGCCGAGCTGCCTGGTGTCCATCTTGGACGTTTCATTTCGTGTAACTCCACTGTAGGTGACGGTTACGTTTTCTGAGCACACGGTCTGTAGTTTTGGCTTCTTTTCAAAGTTGGCCAGTGGCACAGAAATGAGGTGGTCCGGGAACACATTGTAACTTCGACCATAGCGGATTTAGGGGGTCTCTGTGTTCCTGCTTCTGCTGAAAGCTAACGCTCTTCCTCAGGTAGGCTCTGCTTTTAGTTCCACACATATTTTTTAAAGATACTTTGTATCACGTTTGTTAATATTACTGCATGCAAAGTAGTGCAGCTGTAAAAATAACTGTATTATAAAGCAAACCATTCCAGAGCATCTTCTTGCCAGAAAAAGACCTCTTGGTCTTCGTTGAAAGAAGAAAGGCTGTGTGTGTGTGTGTGTGTGTGTGTGTACGCGCGCGCGCACGCACGTGCACATGATACGGGGCAGAGTGTGGATTGGTAATATCTGAGGATGGTCAGGTCACACCAGCGTCAGACTGGCGTCTGCTCTGTGAGGCACCCAGAGCCGTCGCTAGGGAATTGAGGTGGGGGGACTGTGTCTCCATATTGGCAGCTCACTGGTACGTCCATGCAATAGGCACGCACTAATGAGAAGCGCCCTGAATTCCAGCCTCTGCAAACTCCAGACCTACGGATACCATGGCTGGGACCTCATTGTAGGGGTGGGATGCGGTCCTGCTTTCTATCGTCTTAAGGAACCAGTATTCCCACCAGGTGGAGAGGCACAGGAGCAAAGATGCCCCCAATTCTTTATAATGCTCATGCCCAACTCCCCGTTTTCTAGAGGAAAGCCGGACACTTAAAGTTCATTCTCTTTAGTCCACACAATGGGCCTCGGGAGAGAGAGAGCATGCATTTTCTTTACGGCAGCCAGTAGGGGCTATGTCTGAATGCGGTGCATTTCTCCTGGGCTCTTCACTGGCCCAGTCAAGCCGTGGCAGACCCCGGATTCAAAGTCAAGTGCAAATACTTGTAATGACAGGGCTGGATTTTAATAATAAAGAAATACCCAGTTTATGAAGAACCTCGTGGGACCACACTCTTAAAAATCGTGGAATTTCAAATTAGGAGCTCGATAATTAGTCCTGTTTCCAGTGACCTCACCTAATGAAGCTGGGAGGTGATCCTTTGGGAGGACAGTCAGGGGGAATGGATGAACCGGTCCCCTGACTCGCTAGAGAAGTGGTTCTCAGGTTTGATGTGCATATGACTAGTTACCTAGTGATCTGGTTAAAAGGAAGACTTTGATATTGACCGAAGGGCGCTTGGGCGGTCTGAGCCTCTGCATTTCAGGAGAGCTCCCTGCAGGACGTGATCCCTGGTCCTCCCAGGGCCAGACTTGGAGAAGCGAGGTGCCGTGTGGCTCTTCCTGGAGCTGGTTCAGCCCCTGGCAGTCAGCCACCCCCACGCGGCAGAGGAAGAATCGTCCCCGACGTCTCTGCTTTCCCAGGAGGCGTGCGGGAAGCCTCTTGCTCCTGCGTTTAGCTTTGGGGATACCAAGCGGAGAAGAACAGTCTCCTTGAAAACCCACCGACGGGAGCACCCTGTCTTCCAAGAGCACGTTGTCTGGGTGTCTTGTTTGTTTCCTCTGACGACATCACTCATTCCCAGCAAAACGTGGCTTGGTCTGCTTTCCAAATGAGCTTCACCAGCGTCCCTGAGAAGCCACCGCTTTCGGCACGACGTACCCCAGACACCAAAACCAAGCCCAGACCTTTGTGCGCGTGTCTGCGGCGTCACAAAACGCCAGCGTTTTTCCTCTCCTCGCCACTAACAGTGAAGCCTTCGAGGCAGCTGTCACGGGGGACCAACTTCGATGGCGGGAGGAGCCCTGCCGATGAGCCAGCACGGCCCCAGACGCCGTAGGAGGAGATCAACGACAACCGTCTTCACGGTGCGAGGGACACCTTGTCGTGACTGTAATTACCTGCCATGAATTCCAAAGGCGTGCTAATATTTTGACATGTGACCGGCTTGGAGGATGAGGACTAACTTGAAGGCGTGGGGCCATTTTTGCTAAAGAGCCCTCCAGAGCCTCACCGGCACACGGAGACAAAAAGCGGTGTTTTTCCCCTTCACCTGAGCCGTAAGCAGCATCCCGTTCTCCTGACGCCCACCTGGGCAGTGCGGCATCCCGCCTGGGCAGGGAGGGGGGAGAAACCCTCCAGATTCTCTATCCTGTTTCCTCCTGTCACTCCGTGGAAAGCTGTCCAGACGGCACCCTCATGGCATTGAAGTCGGGTACCCGGAGAGGGACTTACGGTCTTCAGGGGAACCGTGGGATGGGGTCCCACACACACGCCGTCTTGCCTAACGATGCGGTCAGTTCCCGAGAAGGACTGTCTAGATACCTTCATCCTCCAGAAGTCGTCTTTGACTCTTCTGTCCGTGAAGTTAGGCTCAGGTGGGACCCTACGGTCTGGGCCTTTCTGTGGTCACCGGTGCTGGGGGCTGGTCTCTCGTCCTGAGACCACCACGCTGCTTCGGCTCTTGCCAACACTCAGGTTTCAGGCAGAGATGCTGACGACAAATCATGGCTGGAAGAGAAGTGAAGACGCACAAAGGGAAGCACCGCCTCGTCTGCGAACAGGGCACTGACCTAACCCATCGCCACCGGAAAGCCAGAGTGCAGCAGGCTGTGCCCAGACCCTTCCTCGTGCAGCCCGTGGCTTCCCCGGTGGCTCGCTGGGGGTGTCACTCGGACGTCAGTCCCTGCTCCCGCCAAGTTCATGGCGCTGCCTTCTCTCTCGGAGGACCTGGCTCAGCTCCCCATCCATCACTACGTGGCGGTGCCTGCAGCCCTTTCACTAACGAGACGCCGGGTTCCGCAGACAGCGTGGGGCTTGGATGGTCTCTGCTTCTAGGACACCGGGCTGGCCGACCCGGGACCGAGACACCAAGGACCAGGCTGCCTGTGAGCGATGGCAGGAAGCAGAGCCGAGAACAAGGGCCCCGGGATTTGTGTCAGGGATGGAGGTCTTGAGGCTCCTTTCTCCCCGCTTGCCCTCAACCCATCCTGACAGCCTCGTGCACCTGTCACACGGTCCTTCACCCGCAGGCCGTTCACTGAGCCTCTGCTGCGTCCCAGGCACCGGGCAGAGCAGCACCCAGAGATGGGCACGAAGGTGCATGCAGAGGGAGCCGGGGAGAAGGGGCGCACAGGCCAAGGACGGCGGCCTCGGGAGAAGCCACCCCGGCCAACCCCGGGTCTCCAGAACCGCGAGAGAATAAACGTCTGTTGCTGGGGCTGCCCAGTCTGGGGCATGTGTTCCTGCAGCCTGAGCGGACTTGGTCCGACGCCCTTGTGAACACCCTCCCCGAGATCTGCTCCCTTCCTGCAGCTATCATCCTGGGACACTGGGGAGTGATCATCCCAGCCACTTGGTCACCACTCTCTGCTCTCGGCGGCAGGGACCGGGCGTGGTCCCGCCCTCGGGTTCCTGTCACCCGCCTGTCCGTGACACGTAAGACAGGGATGCCTCTCATCCGTCAGGAACCTGATGTTCTCAGCATCTGCGTCCTTGGGCTCCATGCCTTTCCTCCTCCTCCTCAGGGGTCCTTCCTCCTCGGCTCCTCTGCTCAGCCCCCAGACGTCGTGGCCCCAGGCCTCTGAATGAGGCCCTCCGCCCCTTCGTTCCTCAGCTCCGTGGCCCACGTCTAGTCATCTGCACCGACCTGCCCAGCCTGGGATCCCGCTGCCTGTTGGATGTTTCCCCGAGGAAGCCTGACACACATCACAGGAAGCGTGGCGAAGGCAGCTCCGTGAGGCCCACCCCTCCCCGACCACGCCATGTCCTCCCCGTCCCAGGAAAGGGTGCCCACGCCATCCCTGTCGCTCACGCCACAATGCAAGGAGCCGTCTTGCACCCTGCTCTGACTCCCATCCCACATGCCCAGACGTTACAAGTCGTGATGGCTTTACCCCGAAAATAGCTCTCGAATCTGTCTGCTTCTCCCCATCCTCACAGCTACCACCCTACTCCAAAGCCGGGACGTCACACCCGGGCCCTTCCAGTGGCCTCCTGCCCAATTCCCGGGCGCTGTTCCCAGCTTTCCTACCATCCGGTCTCCTCAAATATATGATCAGGATACTGTCTCCTTTTCTAACCTCACTTCACTGGGCCCCAGCCTTTTTGTATTAACACAGCAAGCTCATTTGTGCCTCAGGGCCTTTGCACTGGCTCCTCCCTCCCCTGGAACAGATTCCCCTGGATCTAAAGGTGGCTGGTTCTTCTCCTTCAGGTAGCATTTCACATGTCACCAACACAAGGATGTCAACCCTTACTAGACTAGCTTAAAACCCTCACTGTCTGTGTGGATGTTGTCGGCTCTCAGCCAAGTCCCCCAGCTGTCCGTGTCAGCTGCCAAGGGCACACGACTGGCCAGTCCCCCAGCTGTCAGTGAGGCCTCCCGCTCTGGGGACTGACCAAGATGTTCAGCAGCCACCTAACCTGGGAGGCAGTGCCCCTCCTGAGGGCGGCCCAGAGCTCACACAGGGGCCAAAGGTGGACAGCCTTGCTGTGTGCTTTACAGCCCCAGGAGCCCACAAGCATCCAGGAGGCTAGACCTTACCTGAGACGCGTTCTCGCTCGTCTCTGCCCCTCATTCCCTTACAGACACCTGTAAGACACGTTCTTACCTGAGACGCGTTCTCGCTCGTCTCTGCCCCTCATTCCCTTACAGACATCTGTAAGACACGTTCTTACCTGAGACACGTTCTTACCTGAGACGCGTTCTCGCTCGTCTCTGCCCCTCATTCCCTTACAGGCATTTCCTGACGAGCTATGCATGCCCAAACCCCTGCCTCAGACTGTGTAGGAGACCGGACCAAAGGCACGCCTTCCCCTATGGGATAATAACACCCACTGATTCACTGTAAAGCCTTCTCATTTCTGAGTTCATCTCATAGACTGATTTGTTGGCTTAGCATTTTCAGTTCTCTTCTCCCGCGGTAAATCGTTTGGAAGTAGGCGACCTGAGTCCCATGCCACTGAAGCCCGGGACCGTGCTTGGTGCAGACAGCGTGCCCAGGAATACACATGAGAACAAGCCCGTGAATGCGTGCAAAGCAGGCTTGTGCGTGCGGCCGGCTAGCCAAACCACTGTCTTTTGGCACAAAGGCAGGAAGTGAGCACATGGCCTGGGTCATTAGCCTTTCCCCTCGCAGATGTCAATTTGAGTGAATTTAAACCAGTCACATCACGTACCATTCAAAAATTATTTCTCCCCGTGGGTGTCTCTAAGCTAATAGATATTAGGGCTGATTTACTTCCCAATTTGAGGATAAGTGGTTTCTAGGCACAGACGGTGTCTTCTCCCTGAATTGTCACCTCACACGTGTGCAGGCTTGGTGCTCCAGTTACTGTTAATAAGGATGGTGGTAATAATATTCACAGTAATCACCTTTGATAGAGAGTTCAGACTCGGGTTCGTATGTGTACCACTTAAAGCACATAGATGATTTCATTGAATTCTTAAAGCAATGGGGTGGGATCTACCCCAGCACGTGCATGAGAATGGGGAAGCTCAGAGAGTTTAAATGGCTTGCCCAGGATCAGCCGTCCATCAGGGATTAGAATCAGCAGTTGAAACCCATGTGTCTAGTTTTATGGAAAACTGGTCCTATTTAAACAGCGGGGTATGTGGGTTGTGTATCCTCTCTTATCTGTTGAATTGGTTAGGACTCTTAGTTGCAGGAGATGGATAACCTAATCCCAAACGGCCTAGGCTTATGCAACTCTGCATCTCATGTAAATAACATGAACAGTCCAGTAGCTCTGGCTTCAGGCATAGCTGGATCCAGGAGCTGAAAGAGTGTCACTAGGATCTGCGTTCTCTCCATCTCTTAGATAGCTCCTCACCGTGTGGTATTGGGATGCCTCCAGTAGCTGAAGTTCAAATTCAGATTCACATCCTCCTAGATACAAATCCAGTGGCATTTCCTAGAAACCCTTGTCTCTGCACGGGGTGCATATCCACCCCTAGACCCATCTCTGTACTCGGAAGGATGAAAGCTCTGGTCGTCCAGACCTGGGTCACATGCTCATGCTGGACGACCTGAGAAGGACAGTGGGAGTAGTTCCTCAGGGGTATGCCCGAGTGCCCTTAGCAGGAGAAAGGTGAATGGTTATCAAAAGCAGGGGTACCGCCAGAACGGCTCCTGCCACCAAGCTCAGCTGATTTGTCAGACACAGGTAAACTGAGTTTACCTTGTGTCCATTTATCTAGAGAACACCATTCCTCCCAAGCACCATTGGCAGGTCGTGTGCAGACACGTATCTGCTCCAGGTCCCACGTGATGGATCCCTGCCTTCACGTGGAGACTGGACGTACTATTAGTTACTTTACTATCAAGAGTGCTGAGCCTGGAGAACAGAGCCGAGATATGTTTGGAGGGCAGAGTGAGGTACAAGGTAGAGACTAAGGATCCTTAAAGCCATAGGATTGCCAGACAAAAATACAAATCAGCAATGAACATCTTTTTTAGTATAAGTATGTCCCGTATAATATTTGCAACATGCTTGTACTAAAAAAGGGAAGCATGGTTTATCTGAAATTCAACTGGGTATCTTATATTTTTATTTGCTAAATCTTATCACCGTATAAGGCTGACCCTGGAAAGCAGAGCCATGAGATGGGCAGAAATCAGGTTCCCACAGTGGGACGTGGTTCGAGCCCCTGGATCAAGCCTTGCCTGAACACAGAAGTTACGAAACAATAAATTCCCGTTTCAGTTTAAGCTTGGGTTTTCCGTGGTTTGCACCCAAGGGTCCTGACCACTGTGCATGGAGAGTTTCTGGTGAGGGATGAGAATCCGAGGCTGGGAAGACTGGATTGCAATCTGGTCAACTTCTGGAGGGACGTGTATGTACATCAGAAAGGGACCTAGGAGGTGGAGGAGCTTGAGAAAGGACACACAGACGAGTGTCCCTGGGCAGTGCCCATTCCAGAAGGGCTCAGAAGAGCCGTGTCCTTGACAGTGCGCCCTTCTTCGGAAAAACCAAACCCCACAACAAATCATCGAGTCCTCAGATGCTCCGGCACTGGGATAAGCTCCTTGCAGCCATGATCTCAGTTAATCCACACTGCAGCTCTCCAATTTAGATACTCTTGTCTGTCCCCCTTGGATGACTAGGGATCTGAGGCTTACAGGGATTAATTTGTGAAAGTCCTCAATCCAGTAAGTGGCAGATCTGGAGACTGAAGAGAGGCCACCTAACCCTGTAGCCTCCTCGTTTTCAGGCTTTCCCGGGAATGCGGCATGGAGAGAATGTCCTGGCGGGAGGACATGCTCATTCCATCCCCCTCGCACTGCGTCTCCCAGCAAAACGGACACTGGCCTCTTCCCATGTATTCCTCCCTCTGGCTCAGGGCCAGGACGGCAGCGTCCCTGGGGCTGACCACTTGGGAGAGCCTGCAGATTTGGGTGTTGTTTGGAGTGTTTATTTTGCCCACCGAATTGCACTTCCTTTCAAAGAGGTTTTTCGGTTCAAAGGGCTTTGGTAGGGAATTACTTTTAAATAGCTGTGCCTATCTTTCCCTTGCTAAATGTTTCCGTGGGGAAGAGTAAGCCAATCTCCTCTCCCCTGCTCAGCGAGGAGTCCAAGGATGCATGAAGGTCAGTCCCTCCCCCCTCTCTCTCCCCCAAAGAGAAGTGAAAGGAAAGTCGGCCCCCAGACTCAGGCCAGCACATGCCGCTGGCCCCTGGTGTGTGCTCCCCTTGCCCTGCAGCTCCCACCACAGTTTGCAAGGGGCTGGGAACCCGGAGCGAAAACTCACTTGGGGCCAGTAGACCCGAGGCGTCCCTTTCACTTAGCATCAAAGGTCTGACTCTCCTGGGTCTAAATCACACTAGACAGCTCACTTAATCAAGAAATAGTTATTTCTTTGTTTTGCTGTAACTCAACATAATTACCTTTCCAAGATCCTATTTTTTTATGGTTTGGCAGGGAAATTAACCCCGGGTCCATTTTGCTTGTTTTCGAGGTTGTTCACAGCCTGTGGTGAGTGGGCGCATAGCACATGGACTTTCGGCGGGGGGCAGGGGGGGCGCCTGTTAGGTCTGCAGACTCGTCGCCTGGTCTGGTGACCACTGGAGGCCGTGGTCCCACTCATCATGGCCACAGGAATCGGGGCTCTGCTGGCTTGCAGGCAGTTCTTGGGAGCCTGGGGTCTTCCTAGGAGGCAAACACCACCTCGCCTGCCGGCCTTCACCACCACATGCTTCTGTGCATTGCTTACTGCTTTTCTTCTTTTTTACTAAGAAGGCTGGGAGGGAAGTCACTGTCCTTCATCGTCCCCACCTACTGACCCTGCTCCCCCAGCTCAGCCGGGCGGGGGGCAAGTCCACACCTGGTCCTTGGCTTCTGGACACAACAGTATTGTCCAGATCCTCATTCTTCTCCTTCTTCATTAGGCTGAGATGTTGGGTCTGTGTCTCACCTTCTCCTTTTATTTTTCCAAACAATCCTCAGAATTTCTCGGGCTTGCGAATGTGGACCATAGGAGTCAGGGAGGTTCTTAACTATCAAGCATGTAGACGTAAGTGTATACATACATATTGCATATGTGAACAGTTTGGATACCTTCTATCAGTTAGAATACACTGTGACAAGCCCCAAAATGCAATGATTCGAAAGCAGTAGGATTTGTCACTTTGTTCTGGTTTCCAAGGAGCTCCCACACATGTAGCAATCTGGGGACCCAGGTTCTTTTCACCTGGTGGCTCTGCCATCCCCAAATCTCCTGGCTGTCTGGGTGGCCAAGGAATCAAGCCTCTAAGGCCCAGCCAAGCGCAGGCAGATAAAGACCCTGCAGCAGACACATTTCCTCTCTTAAAAAGAGCACCTGTCATTGCATTATTCCATTGGCCATTCCTAGTCACATGGCCACACCCAGAAGCAAAGGAAGCTGGGAAATGTAGTCCAAACATGTGTCCTGGGAAAAGGGGAGGGTGGAGTCAGGTGATAGCATAGTCTGTGCCAAGAGCACTGACCTTGATTCTTCTGTGTTGCTCTTAGCTGCTCTATGTCATTCAATCTTCAAAAGTAATGTGAGCATATTTTGAGTCGGGAGACTTAATACAGGGTGAGACGAAGAACCTTTTGCAGACGAGGAATACTTTAGAATTATGTATCCATCCCTCATCCGTGCAAGGGATCGGACTGGACGGGGGTCTTAAAGATGGAAGAGTTTCAGTCACCGGGGCTCCTTGCAGGAGCTTTTTTGTCGCTCTGTGTTCAGTTTTGTTTGGTGCTTCCCAAACCTCGGTGTGCGGGACTGCACACACTAACACCATGTAAATTGAAATTTATGGGCAATTAAGCAGATTTTTCAAAACCAATTTTGATTACGCACAGTTTTACCTAATGCACCTGCTGACATAAACTACCTCTTATGTAAAATACAAGCCCTCTGCACAGGGAAATCCAGGGCGGAATAGTACGAGTTGGTATCTCACACTGCTTTCCCACCTCCTGACCCCACAGAGCCCGAGCCTGGCTCCAGGCAGGCGCGTACCCTTGTCTGTGGAGCGCCTGGCCCTCCTCCCTAGCACCTGCCCACGTACATCCCCCTACTCTTGGGAAAGGGGGAAGCGCTGTCAGGGAACCGTTTTAGACCACCCCATAGAGGACAGGAGTGAGCCACTCACTGCCTTAAGCAGGGGAAGCCTCTTGGTCTAGGAGGAAGGGGATTTCAAACACCGCGGCCTGCAGAGATGCTTGGTCTGTCCCAGAGCCTCATCGGTGTGAGCAGAAGGCAGTCGAGCAGGATTCCTGTTGTCCAGCAGATTCGAATCTGTGCTGATCGCCACACAGTTCACACAAATAATGAAGGGTTTACTCTGAAGGCAGTTCCTACAGAAGAGTTTCTAAGAGTACTCTGAGCAGTGATGCAGAGGACTTCCCAGCAGGCTCGGAATGTGTGCCCGTGTGATTGTGGCACACATGTGGAAACAGCAGGCTCGTTTCTTCAGCCACGCTCCTCCCGTCATTCAGCAAACATAGCTAAGCTCCTACTGCGTGCTGGTCCCCGTAACAGGTGCCGGTGAGATGGGCCAGGGTCCTGCCATGTGGAGTGGCCAGTCGCCGTGTGCACTGGGGCTCTCCATTCCAGTGACAGATATTTACCTTGGCTAATAGGGACAGAAAAGGTATTTGGGTATAAAGATACCCAATGGCTCACAGAATCATGAGGAAAATTCTGGAACCACATTTGGAAAATGGACAGTAGAACATCAGGATCCCAGCAGAAAACACACACTCAAACTAGGATAATTTGAAGAGAGTTAGAGTCTCGTAAAGACGTTGTCAGGGTGCGATAGGATGGGAGCAGCCCCTGAGACCTCACCGAGCCAGGAGAGAAAGCAATGACCAGGATCTGCAGACAGAGGGTCGTGTGAGGAGGCTGACTTACAGCTGCTGAGACCCTCAGTAAAAGGAATGGAGCCATCAGGGGAAGCCCTGGAAGGAGGTTTGGTCTTGCTATTACCCAGGGATGCTCTCCTCCCTCCATCAGACCCTTGCTGGCACTTCCTGCTGCTTGAACCCAAGCAGAAGCCAGTTGGGCAAAGGGATTCATTACTGTAACCCATACCAGTCACCACCCAGACCACCCACCAGTGGGAGCGAAGTGAGGGGGACTCTACCTGGAAGGGGTTCATGGAGGGAGCCCAGTGGAGATGGCTGAAAAGGGACTGGGCATCCAGGGTCACAGCCATCAGCCTGGCACCGGCCACTGCACTCCATCCTCTATCACATGTATTCTCCAGCCCCTTCTTGTTTGTACCTCTGCTGGGGGACGAGACAGACCATGAGTAAACTTGTAAGTGGGCGTGGCCACGGCAGATAGGAGAACATCCTTCCGGTAACTGCAAGGTGCACGGACGTGACAGGGTACTTAACCAGGAGGACTTGGGAAGCACTAATTACAAACATATTTTCATTTACAGTTCAACACCTATTCAATATCCTCAAACAAGACCCAGCACACTGGGTCAGGCACACTGGCAGATCCTACGGTCACTTCATCATTCGTAGCCCTCTTGAGGCAGCGTGGGGTCCTAGAGGGTGACAGGAGCTTTGTCTTCACTGCTCTTGTCTGAAGCAAAATTTAAAAATGGGCATTTGAATTAAAAAAAAAAAAACTGCCTCTGTTCCCATTAGCTTCTAAGTCCTTTGTGGGGCAATAAATAGCAATTTTCTCGGTTCTCCTCTTAGACCTTCAGTGATGTCTGTGCTTGGGCAGGGTGAGAGTCTGGATTCGATTTTAAGCATAATCCATTAGTGTTATCTTCATTTTACGTGTTGAACAGATTTTGCAAGGAGGATTGCCTTCGCTGTTTCGTAATATTAGGAGTGTCTACAGCGTTCTTTCATGATGGTTGAGTTAATTAGTGTGAGATCAGAGGGTCGTACTGAGTTCATTACCTCCGAGCTGAGGGGGAAATCAACTATCTATGACACGGTTTCCGCATTAAGTAAGCAAACGCTGTTTCCTTCAGCAAACATTTCACGAAGTGTCGAGCCCTCAGTAATCCTTCTTGATCTCCAAATGGCAGGTCAGAAGTGCTGACAATTATTAGATACTTCAATTTTATATGAAAACTCTTGGCCCTTCTTTGCAAATAGGCTTGCAGCAATTTAACTTCATGATATCAAGATAGAATAATTGTAGATTTGACTTAAATTGTATGTTACAGGTATATAAATATTCAATCAATACGACCTTATTTATCTATTAAAATCTCAATTGCTAGCTGGGAGCTTTGTTGCTTCGGTGTTTTGTGTTCTTTCAAGTTTTATCATGAAAATCAACTCTTTGAGGCCAGTGGCCTCCAATCGCAATGGCGTGCTTTTCTAGTCAGGCAGAATCATTCTGTTTCCACGCTAGCCAGCATGTCATCCTGACTCCAGACAGTGAAGAGGGACACCGCCCACTACAAGGGAACTTTCCTGGGAACTAGGGACTGTTTTAGTTATTCTAGACAGTGTTGTCTGTAGTTGTTCTAGATCGTGTCAGGTGTGGTTATTCTAGACAGTGTTTTGTCTAGTTGTTGCAGATAGTGTCATGTGTGGTTGTTCTAGATAGTGTCCTGTCTAGTTGTTCTAGATAGTACCATGTCTAGTTATTCTAGACTGTCGTGTGTGGTTATTCTAGACAGTGTTCTGTGTGGGTATTCTAGATAGTGCTGTGTCTAGTTATTCTAGATACTGTTTTGTCTGGTTGTTCTACATAGTGCCATGTGTGGTTGTTCTAGGTAGTGTTCTGTCTAGTTTTCTAGGTAGTGTCATGTGTGATTGTTCTAGATAGTGCCATGTCTAGTTATTCTAGATAGTGTTCTAATTATTCTGGATAGTATTTTGTCTAGTTCTAGACAGCATTGTGTCTAGTTGTTCTAGACAGTGTTGTGTGTAGTTATTCTAGATAGTGTCATGTGTGGTTATTCTAGATAGTGTTCTGTCTAGTTCTTCTAGATAGCGTTCAGTCTAGTTGTTCTAGAATGTGCTTCATCTAGTTATTCTACACAGTGTTGTGTTTAGTTATTCTAGATAGTGTCAGATGTGGTTATTCTAGATTATGTTCTGTCTGGTTGTTCTAGATAGTGTTCTGTCGAATTGTTCTAGATAGTGTCATGTGTGGTTGTTCTAGATAGTGCCATATCTATTTATTCTAGATAGTGTTCTGTCTAGTTGTTCTAGATAGTGTCATGTGTCATTGTTCTACAGAGTTCTGTATCTATCCTTTATTCTACATCTTTGTGAATCTTATCAGGACAATTTATGTTAAAATTTTGTTCCCTGTGTTGGTGAAGATGAATGAAAAGCCACAGGAAAAAATATTAGGAGAGAAAGTAGTTGAGGATTTGTTTTTTTGTGGTCATCAAAATACTGAGAAATGTCATTTAGTTGCCAAATCCAGAGCATGACCTATTTCAGTAATATTTTAGAAGGCTGACGGCATAATATGTGTTGAGAATTCTGGAAGCTAGAAAGGGAGAAGCTGGCCATTTGGTCAAGATGTCCCTTGTAAATGTCATCATTTTAAATATCGATGCCGGTACTTGCCTGCTGCAAAATGAGGCCTGTCCATCCATGTTCGGAGACATAAAATGTAGAAAAATCCTTCTGACTAACCCCAAATCTGAAGAACCAGCAAAATAAAAACTGATAGTAATTTGTACGCTTCCTACGGAAAATTTGTACATTGACTTCCAGATTTTTAGCTTTAGCAATTTGCTGATATATATTTTTAGAGAAAATAAAATGAGCTGCTTAGGAGGCTTTTGAAACACCTTTTCGATTAAGGAGGCAGAGACGTTAACAAGAAAATCCATATTATAGCTTGTACAGTTTTTATACCTTTGATACCAGCTTAATGAGCAGAGAAAATTGGTTGGATGAGTATATAATTTATTCTGGACCATAAAAGATCCTTCCATTCCACTAAATGAACAGAACTGGCCTCTGTTATCACGGATTATTTTATCACTGATAAACAATGCATTGGGTTTGTCACTCTTTCCTGTTGCCCAGAAAATACGTCTCGATCCCATGGTGTCATTCCCCTGTGCCGTCATTGACTGCATACCCCATCTCTTTACCTGGGTTTTGGTCTCTCTTTTTCCACTTCCGTTTGAAAGGGAAAGCAGCTGCTGCTTCTCCTTGCTTCCGGTGCCATGATGACCCTGCCTTTCTCTTCTCATGCCCACACCTCGCAAACATCGGAGTCGCTTCCCAGCATTTGCAGTAGGATGCCTTCCCTATGCATACGGTAACTTGCTCCCTGGGATGAAAACCCAAAAGCCTCTGAGCCAGAGGCCTAGATGAAGTGAGTCAGCAGGAAGGATGGCCCGCCAGCAAATACACCTCTCCCTGCAGTGGGCCGCTGCCTCCCCGCTCATTCCCATGCCGTCAAACTAGAACAGCACCCAGGGTTGGCGGATTTTCCAGTTTTCCAGTAAAATCTATAATGCAGTATTTTTATGTGAAACTTACTGATTTTTAAAGTCTGGCGAGTAATTCTTTTTTTTTTTTTTTTTTTCTGAAACACCAGACAGGTTCAACAGAATACATCTGCGGGCCAGGTCTGGCTTCTGGGATGCCAGTCTCATGTTCTGTTGGCTGGCAGGTCGATTTTCTTCTGCTTCTGCCACCTCTCCTCCTACTTGCTTTTTAGCCCGAAGCAATGGTGTGTCCTCTACGACCACCCACTGTCACTGTCCTTTACAAACACATCATTACCCCATAAAGATATGGAGAATGGAAGTCATGACTTATCAGCTGACATCAGAAATCTACTAAGGGCAGGAACTGTCTTTATTCGGAAAATAAAAATGTTCTAATGAGTAAAAAAATTAGCTGCACACAAATGTTTAGAGAAGTCTTATTCATAATTGCCCCAAATTGGGAGCAACCTAGATGTCCTTCAGTAAGTGAATAACCTGCTTCCTCCAGGCAGTGGGATTTTACTAGGCACATAAAGGAAAGCTACTGAGTTGATCCTCAGATTTTGAATTTTGGGAGTAAGCCAGTCCTACATCTGTCCTCTTTGTTCTTCCTAATTTCCAATGCATTTGTGGTCCCTTTCCAATTTCTCCATCTCAGACCCAAAATGCACGAAGCCATGTGAAATGTTCACCCTTTATTTTGTAAGCAGTGGCAAATCAGTTTCCTCGGACCCCCTCACTGCTGACCGCTGTTCCTGTCACCCTGGGAAAAATGACTATTAATGCAGGAGCGCCCCCCCCCCCCCCGCGCCCCTGGCACCTCCTCCCCACGGGGCCTTAAGATTCTAGTCGCCAACCTAAGTCAGGTGGTACCTGCTTCGTTTACTCAAGAAAACCAAATCAATCAAAATGAGAGCATCTCAATGGTTAATTAAAATTCTAAGATGTGATAGTAATAGAAGTAATTACCTACAATGTATTCAATCGGTTGTTAGCTAAACCCATAGAAAAAATTAATCAAGAATAATTTGCTATTTGATATTGACATTTTATGTTTCTCATTCGTGCTAAGGAAAATCCCATTAAAGAATCTAATTTACTTTGCATTAAACTCACCTTTACAAGAATTGAAATCCAGTCTTGCCAGATGATAATAATGAGATTCAAAATAACTGGAGATGAAGTCCCCTGTTAGCACCGAAACAAGCCACGGGCCAAACTTTCCTGCGGTTGGAATCTGGTTTGCAACAGTGTATTTTTTCAGCAGCTGTGCATACACAGAGTAGGACTGGCTTAAACCAGTAATTGCACCCACCCAGCCCTCCCCCAGCTTCTAACGAACTTGTACAGCCTTTTACAATGTACAAGCAGCAAGGCAGGTGTCGCCTAAACTCGCCAATGATACAATGTGTATAAATTACACTTAGGCTTGCCGTGTCATAAAAGAGGTACCGGGTTTGTTCGTACATCTTACGTTCCACCCCTGGCTTCTAACCTGGAATGTCCTCATCTGTAAAATCAGAATCAGAAGTTCCTATGACAAGGAATAGCTGGGAGCAAGTAATAGTGTTTTTAATGGTAACAAATACAAGACTCCATCTGAAGTAAGCACTTAGTGAGTTGTGTTACAGTGCATCTGTTTTGCTCGGAGATGGCAAGAGCGCATGTGTGTGTGTGGTCCATGCAGGAGCATGCTTGTGAGCTTTGCTTCGCCGTGCTGGGATGCAGGGCTGAGTCCGGCTGCTGGTTTTGAGCGGAATTCTGAAGCTGAGTCTAGATTTTACAGCCGGAGTGGGATCCATTAACAGTGACTTCCGTAGACAAGACAGTAAGGGCATACTTCCGTGTAAGGGCGGTACTTGCGGACCCTCGTCTAAAAAATATTGCCTCTCTCACTAGACAAGAGCGTCCTCAAGAATGTTTTACTCACTCTTCTATTCCCACTGTCTGGCATTTTGTAGCAGCTCAATAAAAATTAAATGATTAAAGAACGAATCAATGGACTTCATTAAAAATAAAATCTCTCGGATAAGTACTGAAAATAGAGGCAAAATGACTGTTTAGTGTCTGAAAATAGAAAAGGAAGAAAAATCAAAAGAAGGGAGAAAAAGAACAGCCCCAAATGCCAAACAAAACAAAACAAAAAAATGTAAGAAGAGAAGAAATAAATAGAAGGAGCTTTAAAAGCCAGGGCAATCAGAGAACACAAAACATATATAGCACAAAATAAATTAATTCAAATATATAGGTAATGATTTGCAATGTAAATGAATTAAACTTTGCAATTAAAAGAGCAAGTTTGTCAGACTAAAGTTAAAAACGTGTATAGACTCCAGCAATGAGCTTTCATTAAATACACACACACATACACACACACACGTGCACGCACGCGCACGCTCTTAAAACGTAAGAACATGACAGATTGAAAACAGAAGCTTAGAAAACCATACTCAGCCGCTCCTAACCAAAAGGAAGTTAATGTGGCCATTTAACTATCCAATGGAATAGACATTCAGGCAAAAAGTATAAGTAGACATGAAATAAGTAGACATGAAAATGGTCCGTGTCCATGTACATTCCATACACTTTGTTTGTGCTTCAATATCTCACCAAAAAGGATAGGCTCCTGAAACTTCACTCCCCTCCTAGGAGGAAAAACAACTTTATCGGACTCGAGGAAACGTCTCTTGAATGGAGGAAGATTGAACTTAGAATGGGTTGATGGGAGAGGCTGCAGAACCTGTTCTAAAAGCATAGGGCCACAGCCATTTTTTGGAATGGTATTTTGACTGGTGGACTCTAGGATCCCACCTGAGAGCCTTTGAACCTTAGACATGTTTGTCACTAAGCGCCCCTTGGCCAGAGTGCCCAGGGTCCGTGGATCAATCTTCAGTGTCTCTCTTTCTCTCTTTCTAGCTACCTCAGATTAGTGACATTACAGGAGATAATGATTTTTTTTCTACTTTCTAAATAACTTTGATCAAGGAAGGTGTTGGCTCTTCCAAGAGCCGTGGAAAAGGTTAAGGTTGGTTTTGTCCAGGGATGGTAAGGCAAGGCAATGGGGTATCAGGAGTGGGAAGGGCTCTTCTGACTGGAGTATGGTGAACAGAGTATTAAACGGGATTCAGGAGCGGGCGGGCCAATGGGGGAGTTTTTTTTAGTGTCGCGACTCAGGCAGGAGAAAATTGCAGCTCGGATGAGGGTGTCTGTGGACTGGGGTGGGTGTGATGGGTATGGAGAGAAGCTGATGGGCATAAAGGAGGTCCAGAAAGTTGAGTGGGCAGGACACAATGTTGGATGGTTGGAGAGGGAAGTAAAGAAAGACTGGGAGCTTCCTGGGCTGATGGCCTGAGCACCTGGATGGAAGGTAGTGTCGTTCTCTGAGATGGGAAAGCTCAAGTAGGGGGGAAGACCATGACCTTGGGTATGCGTATGTTGATGTTGAAGTACATACCTTAGAAATTGGGCATCGGTGCAAATATACACAAGGCCCAGTGCCTGGACTTTTCTAGAGGTCAGCCTGGGGGAGGGACTATTTATAAAATGGTAACACTGACACGGGTTGAATTCAACACTCAGAATTGCAAGTGTTTTATTTTATTAAATTGCAAACCAAGAAATTATTCTGCACGCTGAAGCTGCTAACTTCCCTCATCCTCCTGCTCTCTGATGTTACCGTTTGGAAACAATGGACTGTCTAGGTTGATACATTCTCATTGGGAACAGTCCTGAAGTTCTTATTCATTCAACGAAAAGTTTCAGAGACTATGATACCCCACCCCACCCCCACTGCCTCAGCCCCTCTGTGATGTAACATCTGCTGGAGCATCCTGATTCTTGCTACCCTCAGGAAAATGCAAACCCGTTTACTGAAACCGAACCAAGAGCGAACAAACTTACGTTAGCTAGAGGATAGAAGATGAGAGGTCCACGGTGACATCAAAGGAAACCAGGGACTCATTTAGTACATAAAACAAACAGTCGTAGATACTGGAAAAAGTCCTAGAGGATATACATCGAAATCATAACGGTGGTTCTGTCTGGGTAGCAGGATTGCTGCTTATCTCCACGTACTTCTTACGCATCTATGTATTTTCCAAATGCTGTACAATAAAGCTAATGCACTTTTTTATCTCTAATGCAAGAAAACGGCTAATCCGTCTGCTTGGACCGGGAGGCAACCCGAGAGAGAGCCCGTTCTGCCTTTTCCCTGCTAAGAGAAGGCCAATTTTCTTAAGGTGTTGAGGGGAGACTATGTTCAGGAAATCTGGTTCCAGACCCAGGGGACTACAATCACAGTTGTTCCAAACAAAGTGTATCCGTGTCCTCGGGCCACCATAATAAATGACGACAAACTCGGATGGTCTCACACAAGAGCACAGCTCCAGAGGTGGGACTGGGAAATCCAAAGGCTCACTGAGAGAGCCCAGGTGCACAGCACCTGGTGAATGTATCAACAAATGTGGGTACACGTGATGTATCCACGTGGCGAAATGTCACTTCGCAGTAAAAATGGAAAAGACGAACAAATACACAACAACGCAGATCAGTCTCAGCAACGTCATGCTAAGTGGAAGGACGTAATGTCTGATGACGCATATATGGAAATTCCCAGGGAATGCACAGGCGTGGTGGGAAAATGGAAGTCTTGGACGAGGAGGGAAGCCTGACCGTACAGGGGCACGAAAGAACTTTTTGGAGGCAATGGAATGCTCTAAGATTGGGTTGTGGTGATAAGTTGCTCAATTATATACATTTACTAAAACCCATCAAATTATACGTTTAAAATTGTTGAATTTGCTTTACGGAAACTTTACCTGAGTAAAGCAGTTAGGAAACACATAATAGGATTGGGACTGGTCTCTCCAGACAAGAGTTCAGTGCAATGCTCTGTTCTCACAGAGAGTGGCCATAAATTCCAGTTTTAATTTGACTAGAATTTTTATTAAAGTTACTCAGTAAAGCTCACCGTGTCACCCTTAATGAAGTGTCTCAAATATGCTTTAAATACACATTTAATGTACATCTAATGAGACTCTTCGGCCAACTAATTATTAGGCATGTTTAATGGGGTTTAACAATTGCCAGGGAGAAGCATAAGCCCTTTCTACATGGATTTATCCTTATCAAAATACTTTTAAGATAATGGATTTCACCCACATAGATTGCCTTTGTGAATAAAAATCATTACGTTTCCCCACAATAATAGTACTTCTATTTCTATCAGTTATTAAAACCTACCCAATTAACGTAAGGAGTTGTTACTGTTGGCATTCTTTATGGATCTGTCATTCTGTGTGGATATGGTATTTTAAAGAGATTTAGATAAAATTGGAAATTCCATGAAATGTACTTCATTTCAGAGAAGTAGCAGCAAAGAAATACTGATTTTGTGTTTGGGGCAGGGGAGAACAGACCGAAGGTTACTATAAATCAGATTTTGGAGAAACGTAGATTTTTCAAGGCACAAGCTTTGAAAGCCGAAGTCAAGCCCAGATTTATGTTCTTGAGCGCACAGAGTGGGCATTAACATAAATTCCTTTGATACTGCTCTGAAAAGATTAGGTATTTAACAGTTGCTGCCATGCCTACAATGAGAAAGGATCGGAAGCCCTTACTTGTGTGTCATTTCTAAGAATATTTTTTACAGGACTGATTACGTCTGTTCATAATAGCTTCTTGGGCTTCACGTTTCCAGATCCCCCTAGATTTGCAAATGACCAGCAGCAGCAACTGAGTTATGCCAGAAGAGCAAAGAATCTTCTTTCTGCAGACCATGGTCACATGCACCCACTTCCTCATCCAGGGAGGAGGGGGTCTGCGTGCTGTGCCCCGCTGCACCACGGGACAGAAGCAGCGGGGAACTAGACACATGACGTCCTCGTGCTTGTCCATCTTACAGCCTAGATCAGGTGGCAACTTAGAAGCCTAAATAATGAAACAAACGACCTAATCATTTTTATCTTTTGATCATTTTAATAATCATATTTGATTTAACCACTTAAACTTGAAATAAGCGTGAGCGGAAGATAACCTCCCACCGTGAAGGCGACAAAGTTGAAGAGGGGACATTCTAATGGGGAACGGATGGGGGTGGTTGTGAACTGGGGGGTGGGACTAGCCGTAGTCGCCCGATGGGGTTACCGTGAAGGTGATGATACTGTAGATGAGACACGATGGGGGCGGCTGGGGACGTGAGCTCATGCCTCGCCACCTGCACCTGTCTCACTTGGAATCTCCAAACCCGCTCACCGTGTAACACCCAAGTCAAAGCTCCCATTCATCGCTCTTCCCTAATTCCACTCTCTGCATGCGTCCTTCCCACAGCTCCATCACTGTCTTCCAATATTCCTTAAACATGGAGAGTAAACCTTCTGCCTGGCACTAGTTTGCTGATTGCCCAGTCTGCTGAATCATTTGTCTCGGGCTGCGATGGTGGGTGTACGTGTTTTATGGACCCAACAGGGTGGGGTGGGGGTGCTTCTGAGTCGCTAAGGAAAGTGGTCATCCATCGTGGGCAAAGGTCATTCCCAGCAGTTCTCAGACTTTGCTGCCTATTAGAATGACCTGGGGAGATTTCAAATTTCCGAAGGTCTGGACCACAACCCCTCCCAGTGAAATCAGAGTCTCTGAGTGCAAGAGCCATCATCAGCATTGTTTCATCTCCCCAGGTGATTCCAGTGGGACGCTAAGTTTGGAAGGCATGGAGCTAGAATCCCCGGGACCACATAAAACCATACCGACGTCTGGGACTCACTCCCCAGAGATTCTGATACAATTGGTCGAGGTGGATCCCCAGCATTGGTATATGCCGTCAGGTCTCCCTGGGACCTCGGTTGAGAACCAGTGTTCTGGACCCAACCTCAGGTGTGCTAGAACCTTACGAAGACAAAGCAGTTTAGTTCTGATGCGTCTGACATTTTTCACACCCCCGGCTACGCATCATGGTGGCTTGACTGCAGGTGATTTTCTGCTGGAAGTATGAAGCTCTTGGCCAGGATCACGGTTGCCATCCCAGCCTGCTGATTTTGAGCAAACCTTAACAGCCAGGGAGGGATTAAACCCATGACCTTGGACTCATGAATGCCATGCTCTGAGCAGCTGGATTCAGCAGCAGCAGGTGTTTTCTTGGCTGCACATCAGTTGGAGCACTCTTGCCGAAGTCCAGCTTGATTAAATAAAAAAAAAATGACCGCACGAGGTGGTGATTGCCCGGTGATCCCAGCAAGTGAAGCCACATTCCCCTATGTTCTAGCTCCGCGTTAGATAGCATCTGACGAAGGTGGGTTGCTTTAGACATGTGGCTCATTTTCCACTGCAAGCTTTATGAATGTGATGAGATTTCCTCAGTCCACCCAGGCAGTGTGGAAGCTGGAGATATCTACAAGGATCCACCAGTGATGCATTTAGCTTTCAACATGGAACAAAGTCCTGAAGGGAGCATGGCCATAAAGCAAGTTACCTGTTGAAAGTGGGAGAAGATAATTGCAAAGGACATTTCAGATAAAGGGATGGTATCCATCTCTAAAGAATTTTTCAAACTCAACACCCAAAAAACCAATACTCCAGTCAAGAAATGGGCAGAAGACATGAACAGACACCTCTCCAAAGACAACATCCAGATGGCCAACAGACATGTGAAAAGATGCTCAACATCACTCAGCATCAGGGAAATACAAATCAAAACCACATCGAGATCCCACCTTACACCAGTCAGAATGGCAAAAATTAACAAGACAGGGAACAATAAATGTTGGCGAGGATGCGGAGAAAGGGAAACCCTCTTACACTGTTGGTGGGAATGCAAGCTCGTGCAGCCACTCTGGAAACAGTACGGAGGTTCCTCGAGATGTTAATAATAGAACTACCCTATGACCCTGCAATTGCACTACTGGGTATTTACCCCAAAGATAGCAGATGTAGTGAAAAGAAGGGGCACATGCACCCCAATGTTCATAGTGGCAATGTCCACAATAGCCAAACTGTGGAAAGAGCTGAGATGCCCGTCAACAGACGAATGGATAAAGAAGATGTGGTCCATACATACAATGGAATATTACTCAGCCATCAGAAAGAATGAATACCCAACTTTTGCATTAACATGGATGGGACTGGAGGGGATTATGCTGAGTGAAATAAGTCAAGCTGAGAAAGTCAATTATCATATGGTTTCACTTATTTGTGGAACATAAGGAATAGCACAGAGGACCATAGGGGAAGGGAGGGAAATCTGAAGGGGGAGAAATCAGAGAGGGAGATGAACCATGAGAGACTATGGACCCTGGGAAACAAACTGAGAGTTTCAGAGGGGAGGGGGATGGGGTAACTGGGTAAAGGGCATTAAGGAGGGCACGTGATGTGATGAGCCCTGGCTGTTCTACGCAACTAATGAATCATCGAACACTACATCAAAAACTAGTGATGTACTGTACAGTGGCTAACTGAACATAATTAAAAAAAAAAGAAAAGAAAGTGGGAGTTGATGGAAAGAAATCCCACAAGGAACCCTGGATGGGCCCTGTCGCAGTGAAGGCAGAGCTCACGCGGTATCTCCTGAAGATGCTCGGGGCTGTGTGGGGAACAACCCCACAGCCTGCCCTTCTGGAACTTACATCCTGATGTGGCCAAGCAGGCAATAGGGAAAAGTGATTTCTGGGAGTGACAAGGATGATGGCGTCAAATACCAAGATGAATGGTTTAAAGGCTTTATCATAACCCTGCTTGCACATCGTGGTGGCTCGAATGAAGTTGACAGCCATGGAGGTGGAAGAAAGTGGCTGGGTGTGCAGAGTATATCGGACCCCGTGCCCGCGGGAGGCTCTGATGGATGGGACACGGGGGATGAATCCTGACCCCCGAGGTTCTGGCCGGACCCACCAGGTGCCAGGTGGCACGATGTTCTGTTTGCCACTCCGAAAGAGGAGAGATTCTTGGGGGGAATATCGAGAGTTCTGTTTGAGACCCCGGGAATCAGGTGCACCCCAATGGACCGGTCGGGGAGGCAAGGGAGTAGTTGAGCTGGGAGCTCATGGGAGAGGGCAGAGCTCGAGACGTCAGCCTGCAAATGAGCAGAACGCAAGTATCCCAGGAGTGGGGGAGCTCACCTCCAAGGTTTTGGTGTTCCACGGCCTCGTGGCATCCCGGGCATCCTGAAAACAGAACTGCTTTGCCGTAGACCCATTTCTCTGTATTTTCAAATGGGTGAGAGTAAGATCGGTGTCTGCGGGCTTGTTCAGGGAGCTTTGCTGCACAGGACGACCTGTAGTCATTTTTCATTTCCGTCGAGCATGCGTGGTACTCATCTGTCTTCCACGGAGGACTGCCTAACCAGCCAGCCACGGAGCCAGCTGAGAACCGTGGAACCCTAGGCCTGGGGACTGAGAAGAGATGGGGCAATTAAGGCTTCAGCGGGGGAGTGGCCAAAAGTGCTGATTTTGTTCCTTGTGCAGGTAACACACCCAGTCCCACCACCGAGAATGAAGGAGAGACCTAAGAAACATTTCTGTGGCCGGTAGCGCATCATGGGGCTGAAGTCAATGCATGGATGGCCGTGGTCATTTAAAAATCCCAGACTCACCTTCCCCGGCCTCCCAGAATAATCTTAATTGCCTCCCTCCCCCCAGCAATTCCTAATTAGTGTGGGCTCGAGATATGCAAATTCATTTCTGCATTAGCTTAAGAAAAACATAATTAAGAAGTTGTCTGGTGAAAGGAAGAAAAAGCCCATAATGTATTCCGGGGCCAAAGTGCAGGTGACTTCTGGACTGCACACGATTTCGGATTAGCCACACCACTGAATCTTCATTAGCATAGATAATCAGGACCTGGCTCCACGCCCCGCCCCCCAATACATCCGGCTGAATCCCTGGGGCTTACAGGTCAAAAAAGGACTCAGAGCCCCTCACAGTCCGTTTAGACTGCCAATGCATGTGTGACCCAGCAATCTGGGATGGGGTTCTAACAAGAACCACTTTTAGGTGCCCAGTTAGTCAAATGAAGTCTGGAGCAGCCCTTTGATGTTTATTAATTTTGTATGACCTTTCCATACTGACTGAATTAATTCCTTAGTTTCATGTACCATAAAACCAGTAGGCTTCCTCCAGCCTACGGAAAATTCTATTGCCTTTGACAATTTGACATGCATTTTTCTGTAGTGATAGAGAAAGGGGCTGACAGCTCATTTAGTTAAAGGCTACAGGCAAAAACTCCCCCAGTTTCAAAGAGCAGATACTGTAGGATATCAAGAGGACTGTATCAACAGACATAAATTAAATATTCATGCCGAGTTTCACACAACTGCTATGTGGAGCCAAGGAAGAAGCAAAGTTTTTCTCCTAAGAACCATCATCGACATCCACAATTGTCGATCTTGGGTGTACATTGAGGGTACTCAATAGAATTTTGTAATATTGTTGGAGTTTTCTCATCTGGGAGAGCAGTGCCTCCCTGGATTTATAATTTCTGACACACAAAGTAGCAGCCTGCTATGGAAAAAAAGAAAAGTTATGAAAGTTATAAATGAAGCCACGGACTCAGTCCTGTGTCCTTAACAACCTCCTACACGTTTTCGCTTTAGCTGTTGGGACCGGGCAGTGTTTGCATCCCAGACTGCTGGATCACACATGCATTGGCAGTCTAATTGGCAGTCTAGAAGCATCCCAGATTCAGAGCCTCCCACGGCCAGCCCCGTTGCACAGAGGAGATGTGAACTCTGGTGGATGGGAGAGGAGTCACTTCTCCTTGCCCACCGGACGGGGCCCCAGAATTGCCTGTTCTCATGATTTGAGACAAACCAGAAATCCAGATGTTTGCATATCTCCCGATTTTTAAACACTGGGATCA
>CM052889.1:78276472-78296468 GCA_028534135.1 Potos flavus | reverse complement strand
AAAAGAAGCACACGGGCTATTTACAGTGAAGAAGCATGATGGCTAAATGAGGGCGGGTATTTCTGGGGTCCTTGACTAGCTCTTCTGTTTCCTGGGGCATGAATGAGAAACCACCACCCATCATCTCCTACGTGTCTGTTTGCCGGGGGCCCAGGCAGGAATAACCGAGCTTCAGCAAACACGCAAAAGACAAGGACAGGGCGACGAGCCAGGATTGTATTCGTCAGGTTATTGATCTTCGTTGGGAAATGAATCGAAGAGACTTAGGAAATTAACCAGAGTTGAGAAATCACGTCGAGGAAGAGGGAAGCCGCGGGGATGTTTGGGTTCCACACTGAGTCAGGCCCGGTGTGCCCAAGCCCCTTACAACCGACACCGGGAGAGCGAGGGCCAGCCTTGCAGCACGTGGAGGAAATGCCGTCAGCTTCTCATACCCGAGCAGTCTGTTTGGGCCTGGGGCGTATAGCTCAGAATTCAATGAATATTTTTATTGTCTGGAAACCAAAGTTGGGAAGTGGTAGGTGTTAGTCGGGATAGAAGTAGGTTATACCTCCAAAAGTCTCATTGCCTTAAGACAAAGAAAGCATAGTTATTACTCTGGCTTCCTGTGCTCTGTGGGTCAGTAGGAAGCTCTTCTCCATCCAGGGTCACCAGGCTCACAGAGGCCCTCCCCTCTGACGGTTGCACCTTCTAGAAGAGGCAACCTCAGTCAGCGGGGCCGCTGATGAGAAAGCATGGGAATTGTGCATCAAAGCTTTCTTGTCCCAACCCAGAAGTGACAAACATCGCTGACCCTCACGTGTTAAGAGCTGCACGTGTTCACAAGGCTCCAGCTTCGAGGAACCTAGAAAATAGATTGGTGCAAATGGCGTATTTTTTGAGCCTTCCTTTCTCTTCCATAAATCTGGAATCCACCCACACGGTCCATCCATCCTCATCCAGACTGATCGGTCAGGCATGTCTCCTTTAGGACCCCCCCCCACTCCAGTTTAAATATCACCTTTGAGTACGATATAATTTGGCAGGAGGGGAAAAAAATCATTTCTATGCTGGATATGAGCATCTGTCTTTAACTGTGCAGAATACCGTTTTAATATGAAAACTGAATTCTTGCATCTTCTGTCCCTTGGACATTTGATGGCTTAGAATTCCATCTGCGGTGGCCAGAGAATCATAACGTGCTACTTGTTTGTGTTGTTGGAGGTGGGTCAAGAGTAGAGGGTAAATGATTCCTATATGAAATTTTAATTACAGAGAATTAATCGACTTAGCAGAATATGGCTTTTTTGTACTTAAACATCAGGAAGACAGCAGAATATGTCGTGTTGGTATAGATCGTGGAAAACTCCCATTGGTGGCTGCCCCAAAGGTGTTCTCTCTAGGTTCTTACAGCCCCTTGCTGTGTAAATCTCATGTTCTCTAAGCAGATTCCCCAAATCTGCTTTATTCTGCCTCCCCGGGAGAGAACAGAGTGTCCCTGAGGGATTAGACTTGTGATTTCATCTCTGCCAATTAGATGTGCCTGTGTGATGCTTTCTCTCCAATGTGGGGAAGAGGAAGTATGTGGGATTTGGGGAGTGGCGACAAGGGTTTAAAGCAGTCTGCTGACTTCCCAGCTTCCGAATCGGGGCAGAAGCAGCCGTCCACAGCAGGCCCACTGAGTGGTTGCAGACCCCGATCTTGGGAGGTCAGCCGGACTCCATTTCTTCAACCCCATTGACCATGCCGAGCCCTCCGCAAATCCCTTCCCACCGAAATGAGTGAGAGCGAATTCTGTCGTCTGCAACTAAGACTCTTGACTCAATGCAGTATCTCTCAAAACCGAACGTGGTTTCTAAGATATTCTTGGAGAAGGAATAAAGATGGGAGAAATGGAGCCCATATTCTGTACGGCAAATAGATCAGCAGTATAGGAAGTCGCAGTGGTATCGGGAGGGGAGTGATGATGATGCGAGTCGTGGGTAGATCTAAAATGTGCTTGCTCCCAGAGCCTCGCACTGTAGCTTCCCAGATGGTGACCCCCCCGTCCGTGTGGCTCCTTGATGCTGGTGGAGCATTTGATACGCTCTTGTTATGTGAGTGTTTAGTTCCTCCGAGGATCATAAGCCAACAAGAGAAGAAGCATTCCTTCTGAAACCTGCTGTCTGAACTACTGTAAATTCTGGCCACAGGTCCATGCAAACAAGAATGCCTAGGCATGTTCCTTTTTTAAGAAAGTAAGCACAGTACTTGTCCCAGACTTTATCAGGGGCCGTTTGCTCCTGACATGCGAGAACTTTGTAACCACCCGAGTCCATTCCTGGAGCTGCTGCCTCCATGCCCTTCACCCCCTTCCGGGCTGGACGGTGCCCTGACCTGGCCCATCTAGAGTCACTTTCCGAGAACACGTTTCCATCTGGGGCTTCTCTGACGTCCTGGGGGCTCTGCCTGAGGGTGACATTGACACCCCCTGGGAGCATGCATGCTTCGAGCCTGCGGCCGGACAATTCTGGGAGGCCAAGCCCCTGGAGACGCTCACTTCCCGGGTCCCTGCTGCAGGCTGGAGAGCACCTCCTCCTTCCCCACCTCATCCGCCACTCCCACTCCTTGCAGATAAATTAACGCCACCTAGAGCCGCTCCCAGGCTCTGTTTTCGGGAAGATTCCGACTAATGCAATATCCAGTTTGCAAGGTGGCCAACTGAGGTTGATAATTGTTCAGAAATACTAAGTCTGCATCTCAATGAGAATTGGGAGGAACCCCTTTGAACCACTGTCCTGGTCATCTTTATTAATTAGATGCTTTTGCCTATAAGCAAAAGAACCTGATTCTGGTGACGTTTGGGGATTTTATTAACTACTTGACATATACAGAGCTGAGCATGTTTAATGTACATAACTCAGTGAGTCTGGGGTAAGTTTACAGCCCCGCGGAACGAGCACGGCTCTGGAGACCACGGACTTAGGCATCGCCTTACAGAATTTCCCTTATTACAATTACTGTGTGCGTGTGTGTGGAGAACACGTAACACGAGAACCACCCTCTAAAAAGGAGCTTAGCGAACGAATACGGGCTGTCCCCGAGAACGGATGGCACGGAGAGAAGGCAGGACCCGGGCCCTTCGTGGAAGTGCCGATTACAGGGAAATGACAGGTTTCCAGGCGCTGCTGACCGGGAATGAGATCGGGGCACCCGTGGCTCCTGCCCGCTCCCCTCGAATGGAGTTCATTCCCATCCCGGGGGGAGAGGCTGGCCGTGTGGCCTCGGGGATGCCTGCCGACTCCCGGCCGAGGGAGAGGGTCTGTGTGTCTGTCTGTCCCAAGCAAGGAGAAGGGAAACTTTCCCCAAAGGATAATGCTGTGTTGTTCTGGAGAAGGGTTGGGCAAGAACAGAAGCTTCCATCACAGGGACTCAGAACAAGCAATGTCATCAGGAACTCTGCCTCCATAGTTCCCTGAAGTCCTGCCTCGGGGGGTGCTTCTGTGCCTCAGGGGACTCTCACCGATGCCGACCAGCGCCAGCTTCCCACACCGCGGGAAAGAGCAGCCATCCCCGGGCCCCCGGGCGCCGCGATGTTTGCCCTCGTCTGCCCCCCTCCGGAGGGATGCTCAAAGCCTACCTGGGCGCTCTTGTCGGGGGAAGCAGCAATGCCGTGAGCACCCTATTCATTTTTATTCCCTCCAGCCTCCCTCATCTGGTTCAACACACGGGCCCGTCTCAGAGCCACGTATGAAAACGGCACACGATCTCCCAAGGGGCCACGGTGACGATGAAGGCAAAAAAGTGGTTTTCTCCCCCCTCTGTAGGGACAAGAGGCTATTTGATCTGCTGGTTTCAGCCCAAGACCCGAGACAGCCGAGGGCCTCTTTCTGGCGGGTCGTATCAGACGGGACTGCGGTTATCTAAGAGCACGATCTTAGTCTTTCCTTAGTGCGTTTGGAGAGAGTGTCCAGGATCGGTGTTAGGGTGCCTCCGGCTGGCGTCCAGGTCCCTCCCTTGGGCTCGGCCGCTCACTGGTTCCCGGGGTCACCATTAGTACCAGAAACGCGGGGGCTGAAAAGAGCAGACGTCTGTTCCCACATCTTCCGGAGGTCACAGTGTAAACTCAGGGTGTCGTGAGGACCATGCCCCTTCTGAAGGCTCCTGGGGAGAATCCTTCCTGATCTCTCCCAGCTTCGGTGGCTGTTGGCATCCTCAATGTTCCTCGGCTTACAGAAGCACCACTCCGATCCCCACCCGCACCTTCCCAGAGCCTCCTTCCGGGGGCTCTGTCTGTGTCTTCTTGTCTCACAAAGACACCTGTCATTAGAGGAGGGCCACCGTCACCCAGGACAACCTCCTCTGAACTTAACTCGTCATAGCGGCAAAGCCCCTCTTCCCGATTGAGGTCGTATCCTGAGGTTCTGGGTGGACATGGATGTTGGGGGGACGCTGTCCACTCTGGGGCAGCTGCCGCTCACATCTGTGTTTATGAGGCACTCAGAGAGGATGGATGAGCCATTGTCATGAACTCTCCAACACTGGTGACTCCCCGAAACCCTGGGCAGACACAGGAGGTGGGCCCTGTGCTATCTTTGTTCCATCGCTGAAGCTAATTAGACACCAGGAATCGGGTGAGCCCTCCACGGTCACCTGCTGGTCAGTGGCAGAGGCTGGATTTGCACCCAGCGCTCTGACAACAGCTTCCCTGCCCTCGACCCTAATGTGATGCTGGGCCGTTTGTCTCTTAGCCGCACGCTCTCACCGTGAGGGTTCAAGATAGAGCCCCAAAGCCAGGATCATCTGTGCTTGGCAGCAGGAGGAAAGGGAAAACACAAAAAACCTTCAGAATCTGCTTTTTTTCACAAACTTTTTTGGAAGCCTCGCCCAGGGACTTCCATTTATATCTCCTGGACCAGAACTGTGTCACAAATGAAGGGCAGCCCCCCAAATGCAGTGATTTTAGCTGGGCATCCTGCAGGCTCAGATAAAATCAGAGTTTCGCTAGGAGGGCAGAAAGGCCGGCGGGCGTTGGGTGGGTGACAGACCATCTCTAACACACAGCTCAGCCTCTGGGTGCGGTTTGGAAGGCCCTCAGTGCCATGTTTATCCGTCTCCATCACCTTCCTCTCCTCCGTTTTAAAATTAATTTGGAAGGGCGATCGCGAACCAGTGACCGTGTTCACAAGGCAGGAAACCTGGATGCTGGAAGGCAGGAGGAAATCAAACAAACAAGCCAACCCTCTAATTCGGCTTCCAGTCCATCAGCCCTCCGGATGAGACATCAGTCCTCAGTTTTATTCCTCAGTCCTCCGCTCCATGCATGTCCTGTACACCCCAGCACGGCACAGGGCCCCGGACCACTGTCCGCCAGGAGCATCCTTGGAAACCAGGGGAGGCTGCTTTGCCCACACGCGCAGCAGGCTGGCCGTGCCGGGGACGTGGGCCCCGGGAGCAGCTCTCAGGAGGCATTGTATAAATAACCCAGCTCCCTCGCCCCTCCGCGAAACTATTTTTAGGTGTGTATTTTAGGTAATTTCCCTGCAAGGGAATGTGTGATAATGTATCTCCACATATGGAAATATGTAACACACATGGTGTATTTTGCAACGTGGCTCGGTCCCCGCAGGACCAGCTCCAGCGGCCCACTGCGGTAGCTGGCGGAGGCGCGCCCGCCTTCCTGGCTGTCTCTTCCCGACTCCCCTACGGACCCTTCTGAACCCCGCCTTCCCCACTTGCCTCCCTGACCTTGAATCCCTTCCTCGAATCTGTTCTAGAGGGGCTCCAAACTAAGACAGGAGCTGCCACTTCTCCGGCAAAGTCAGGACGCTGTTTCCTTACAGTGGATGGTGCGTTGAGAGCCAAGAAAAGTATCCGTGGTCCCTCTTAGGAGGTCGCCTCCAAGCACGGTCACCTTCTCCTCCCCTTTGTGCCTCCTCTTGGCCTCTGGACGGCCTGACATTCTCTGGGGCTTTGGGATACGCGGGGAGTCCTGGGAGCTGCCAGTGAGGACCGAGATGGAACTTTCTCAGGACCTTCCTGCCTTGCTTTCCTCGCTCTCAGGGGCTGGGATAAGGGCGACCCATGGCAGCAAGGCAGCGGAACTTTCCGGGGACTTATGGGGTCAGAGCATTAACGTAGTTATGTGTCGCATCTGAACCCAAACCAAGGCGATGCTGGGTGCTCCCACCACCTCTTGCCCGGAGCCACGCCATTCGCCTCGCGGGTAAAGCAAAGCTACGCCGGAGACAGGGCTCCTGATGTCGAAGACCTGGGAATGCACAGAGAAGGCAGGGAAGGCCCGACAGCTCCGGCACTGATCCCCACGGGATCCCGTGGGCAGGGCGAGGCATCCAGCCGGAGGTGTCCCCCACCTCTGGGCCTGCACCTGCTCGCCAGTGAGTCCCGCGTTGGTCCTGACCGTGCCGACGTGAACGCCCTTTGGGTTTTACCGTTGGATGCTGCTGCTTCCTCTTTGCCGAAGCAGGCGTCCTGGGTCGTAAGGCTGTGCTCCCGCTCCGTGCTTTCCTTTGAGATAAGCCAGTTTGGGCCGGAGAGTCAAGGAGCGTTTTCCCACTTCTTCCCCAAGTGTGAGTGGTTCCCTTGGATCTCCACCCTTTCAGCAGGAAGAGAGACGTGGGTTCCCTCCTGCCCCCCCGCCCAGGCGGCGGGAAGCAGCGTCACATTCTGACTTCATCCCTTCATTCTTTCACTCTGCTTGTGCCCAAAATAAAATCACATCAGGCTGGGAACTCACAAAGGAGGCGGGGAGAAAACAACAAGTGCATAATCAATGGGCATTTAGGAGCTTTTGCCGAGTGAGGCACGGTAAGGCACGGGTTTTGAAATTCAGGAACATTCCAAACTGCAGTCTTTCTTTCAGAGTTAAATAACGAGAAAAAGAAAACCCATATATATAGTTTCACATTCAAATCTGAACCAAATGAGCTAATTATAAGATGAACGAGTCCTATAAAGGAAAAATAAGACCTTACGTAAGAAATATAAAGTTAACATAAGGAAAACAGTTATGCAATGTTAGGGTGATACATTTCTATCCCTTCCTCTAACATGCTCCTAAATGGGAATTTGCGACTGCACATGAAAATCAAATTAGCAAGACCCCGTGCGAGCCTGGCCCTGAGAGAGACGTGTGTCCTAGCACCCATCCAGGCAGCTTGCTGCTGCTCCCCCGAGGATAGGCCAGACAACGTCGGACGTACAGAAGAAACTCTGCGTTTGTGCCGACGCAGCCCCTCTCAGGGACACCGCTGGCCCGCAGTTCACAGCATTGAGCAAGAACGCCGTGGGCAAGAATTCAGGAGGCTAGTTGTACAGAGGTTGTGGGTTATATGGGGACCTTGATCCTTGCGTGATTGAGGGAGACAATCCCTGCAGCGGGGAATGAGACCCGTTCCTGGTTCTTGGGGCTCAGTTTTCTCTATCTGAGAAATGGGCTCCTATGATCTCCCGGGGCCCTGTAGGAGGGACTGAAGAAGGGAGAGGTGCGCTGGGGACAGGGGCAGAGTGAGGGCTGCCTCTCAGTGTCTGGGACGTGCAGCCTGAGGTCCTGGGTCCATGCCCAGGACTAAGAACCAGAGACCAGCAAGGCGGGGGGTGTGGATTCCAGTCCTCCCGATCGAGTCCTTATCCACACGTCCTGCAGATAATGTACTACTCGTGGCGGCTAGCCCTATGCCAGGTCCTGGGGAGCAGGAGGCAGACCAGCCCCACGGAGAGATCTCCGATCGACTAATTCTAAGTAAGACAGCAGTGGTGTGAGATGCCCCAGCGGAGGGGCTGTGCCGTGTGTCCGGGGCTCTGCGGGGCTCTGGAAGCCAGTAACGAGGGCAAGCGGGGACATCCCGCGGGACGCCTTGAGCGGAGCGACTAAAGGAGCATTGAGCAGGCAAACGCATGTCTGCGGGAGTGTGTGTGTTTGCTGCACGCACGTGTCCCGCCAGGGGGCCGAGCGCGTCACGGGGGCCGTGGTAGCGTTCCAGACGCACACAGAGGCCAGCACCAGTAAGAGCCCGGAAGAGGACAGGAAGGGAAAGACAGCCAGCGCGGCGGAGTTCCAAGAGCGAGGGTCTCCGCCTCCGCGTGCACCTCCACGCGAGACAGGCCATGGGTGGGGCTAATCTCAGCTGCTTCTCAGGCCCCTTGCTCCCCTGGCCAACAGTTCACGGCTGAAGGTGGCATCACTTTGTGTCAATTCAGACACCCTGGGATAGCCCATACGTGGACTCAGCAGCTGGACTTCCTGGGTTCAAATCCCACCTTCGCCGTTGCCACGCTGTGTGACCTCGGGCAAGTGACACAACCTCTCTGTGCCATCTGCCAAGTGGAGGGAATGCTGCGGTGGTTGATCTGGTCTGGGAACGGGCGTGTCCACTCCCGGAAAGCCACTAGAACGGCTCCTGGCCTACAGGGAGGCCGGTCAAACACAACACGAGTAATAAACTTGCCCCCGCCCCTCCCCCGGTGTCCCCTTCCCCATACCATTCTCCCCGGGTGACTATGGGTGGTGTGGGCGCCGGGGCCCTCCGTGGGGAGGCGGGGAGGCCGTCACCCAGGTGAAGGTGTGTGACGGCAAGGCGTGTCTGCTCTTCCAGGAGGCCGAGATCCTGAACACCGCCATCCTCACGGGCAAGACGGTGGCCGTCCCGGTGAAGGTGGTTTCGGTGGAGGAGGACGGCACGGTGACGGACCTGCGGACGTCGGTGGAGTGCCAGTCGTCTGACGAAGACGTCATCAAGGCAAGTGGACGCGTCCCTGCCGTGACCGCTGGGGCTCCTGCGGCCCCTCCCAGCCCGTGCCGGCGGTGCGGCCGCTGGTGTCAGGCGACCCTCCCCTGATCAGGACGCAGAACCCCTCTGGAGGCTCAGCGAGGTCTGCGAAGCTCCTGACCTTTCGTGTTTGCCAAGTGCTTGGGGCCTCGTCCCAGCCCCTGGGGAGGCCGTGGAGGGCTGCGGGGGCTCAGACGGGGCGGGGGGCAGACCAGCCTGGAGGGTGTGCAGCCGTGCTCCGGGGCGATTGCATAGCAGGGGGCATGGTGCAGAGTCTGTGGGGGGGAGGGGCGAGCGTGCACTTAGTCACCCCAACTGCGACTGACAGCTCCCAGCCGAGGCAGGGAGAGAAGACGCCAGTCCCCACTCCCCTGGCCAACCCGGGACTGCTCTGCAGCAGGGGGACGGGGGGGCAGCCCTTCATGTACATTCTCTGCACCCCTTCTTCCCTGGCCTCTTCTCGCTCTTTATCATTGGATGCACAGATGAGGCAAAGCCACGGCGTGCAGGGAGATGTGTTGGCGGGGGCGCTCGGCTGGGCGCTGCCCTCGGGGCGGGGGGTCGGGCTTGCTTGCCACGCTGCCACTGCCCTCTCCCAACTCAGAGCCGTGGTGGCGAATGCTACCTGGCACCCTCCTCCGAGCCCGGGGGCGGCAGGCGGGAGGGCTGGAGGTGCGTGCAACTCCTTCCCTCTGGGTCCCAGCAGCAGTCCGAGCTCGGCGACCCAGCTCGTGCTGGACGGGAGCCGCTAAGCCCCTCTGCTCGCCGGGAGCTCCAGGGAGCATGTGCACCCCCAGAAAGCAGTGCACAGATGCCGGCGGAATCACCACTAGGTGTTGGGTCCTGTTCACAATAGCAGGACCACGGTCAGAGCACGGTCCCTGTCGTGCGATTGGCCGGAGAGAAGGCAGAGATGGGAAGGACAGCATCGTGACATACTGCTCGCTCCTGTTCTAGAATCCCCTCGGCGGGTACCGGGCAGGCCGGGGCTCCCAGGGGCACAGACCGATGTCTTGGCTTGCCCTTGTTTGCCCTCTCTCCCCACGTGCAGTCCTCCAGCAAATCCTGTTGGCAGTGCCTTCCACACGTGCCCAGGACCCGACCCTCCTCCACCGTGTCCTGCCACCCCCAGCCGCGCTCCCGTCTCTCTCCCAGGCCCCTGCAGCGACCTCGTCGTGGGCTCCCCGGTGGTCTCCCCTCCCCCGCGGTCCGTTCTCACGGCAGCAGCCAGTGAGATCAAAGTGTCAGCCTGACGACGGCACTCCTCGGTTCGCAAACGTCCCACTGCTTCCCTCCTGTCTCGGGGAAGACAGAGTGATGGTGGGGACGCTGCGTCCCGCCCCCCTGTCCACCCGCCTGAGCGCCGACCTCACTCTTGTTATGTTCCCGCTCGTTCTCCCGGTTCCAGCCACACCAGGGTATTTGCCTTTCCCCTGACGGTGCAGACACCCCATTCCTCTGCTCCAAACTCCCTTCCCTGCAGGGCTGTGTGTCCCTTGCTTCCCCTTCCCCTTCCAGCCTTTCCTGGACAGTGTCGATAAAATTCTCCCATGTCCCCACAGCACCGTCTTCCCCAGCCCTGCGTGTGTTTTATCCATTATATTTATTCATTGCAGGTACATGTGTGCAACACAGATCTCTATGTTTTCACATCTATATTTTTATTTTACTTTGTTTATCGTCCGACTGTCTCACGGGGATGCAGGCTCGGGGAGGGCAGGGCTGTCTGGTTCTCTTCCTTTGCCACTGTCCCCCACACGTACAGCCCTGGGCAGAGAGGACACGCTCAACAAATGCGCGTCATATGAATGAGTGAGTGAGTGAGCGACGCGGTGATCGACAAGATGAGAAAGCGTGCGGTTGAATCACGGAAGCGTTCTTGCGGACACACTCCCACCAAGACACGGAGGATGGGTCTGCTTACGGTCGGCCAGAGGACACACAACGTGGAAACACACTGCAGGCCGAGGGGACGCGGGGACGAGGGTGGGGAGATGCACTCTTGTATAGCAGAGGCCACGGATTCCTGTGAAGGGTGTTTGAGCGTGTTCTCACCAGCCTCCGCTCGCCCTCCTTCGGATAACAGTGATGTTTTCTCCAGGGAATTCCTTTGTGTCTTTGCACTTAATCCGGGCAACGTAAATGGTGCCGTATCCACCCCAGCTTCCTTCCTGTGGCCGGGTGACCCAGCGTGGCCACAAAGCACTGTGTCCCTCTAGATGGGGGGGAGAGATCCAATCCCAGCCACAGAGGTGCCCTCTGGAGAGCCGGGCATAAGTCTTAGAAAAGAAGGGTCCCCCTCCTTTTGTTCTTGTTGCTAGCCCTCCTTGGCAGGACCTCCTGCAGTAACCGGGGCGGGGGGGGGGGGGGGTGGAGTATGGCCTCCAGAAAGGGACCAACAGAGAAGCCGGAGCCACTCTCCGGGGCAGCCACATCCTCGCGACGGCGCCTGAGAGCCGGAGTCCCGCCAGACCAGCCAGACTTTCCTGAAAATGGATTCCTTTGGTGCAGAGCAGTCTGAGTTAGGCCCGTAATACCAGTCCGCAAAGAAGTCTGCACTTATATCTGTGCGCTAGGGTCCAGACGGACTCCGGTGATCCCGGGACTCACGAAATCACCCGCAGAAACACGGGGGCTCGAGGACGTGCACCTGCAGCCCCAAGGAGGGACCCCACAGCCCACTCGGCTGTGTCCGTGCGGCCCCGGGGAGCACAGGTACTGGGAGACCCCCTGGTATTTATAACCTTGTGTCGTTTGGAGGCCCTCGAGACAGAAAGCCCGGGGATCCTTGGAGAAGAACCACATCCCCCCCGTGCGGGCTCCTGGAAAGCCTCTGAGTGGCATGGTCTGCTTTAAAGCTCCAGTCTTTTCATTTCTTTTTGCTCTTTCTTCCTTCCCAGCCAGAGGAGGTATAAACCCGAGTGTTCTCCCCCATCCGTATCGAAACCTCCTCGCAGGAAGTCCACTGGCAAAGTCATTCGCACTGAATTGTAAATTACGTGAAGGCATGTTACCTTATGCTTCCCAAGGATGCTGGGTTTTCAAAAGGCAGCAGATCCCTAATGGATGCGTTTCGGCTGTCAGCAGTAATATCCGTTGTGATTCCTAGGGGTCGGAAATAACAGGAAATCCCACCCACGCTGACTTCAGTTAAAAAAAATAAAATAAAAAAATATCGTTGGCTGATATAATTGGAAAGTCCAGAGTCGGGGGTAGTTTATGGGGATTTTATTCATTCATAACCTCAAAAGACATCACAAGAACATTCTCTCCCTGCCCCTCCTTCCTTCTCTCGCTCTCTCTGTCTTGGTCTATCTCTCTCTGTCTCTCTCGGTCTATCTCTGTCTCTCTCTGTCTCTGTCTATCTCTGTCTCTCTCTGTCTCTCTCTGTCTCCATCTCTCTGTGTCTCTCCGTCTCTCTCTGTCTCTGTCTCTCTATCTCTCTCAATCTCTCTCCCTGTCTCTCTGTCTCTCTCTGTCTCTGTATCTCTCTCAGTCTCTCTATCTCTCTGTCTCTCTCCGTCTCTCTCTGTCTCTGTCACCGTCTCTCCGCCCCCACCTGCAGACAGAGCTCCTTCCTTCTGTGCAGCTTCGCTGCCCCGTGGGAGGAGAGGGTCCCTGGGGCTCAGCCAGAACCCCGCAGGAAGGAGAGCAGGCCTTCCAGTCCTGGGTCCTGCTCCGTTGGGGACCCACTCAGGGGGCCCCCTGACCCCAAGTCCAGCACCGCAGCCCCAGCCGCCGACCCCAAAGCCTCCTCAGCCACGCCCATGATCTGGCCTGGGCAGCTCCGTGTGCGGTCAGCAAGCAGGCGAGCGGGCTTTGGAGACGCTAGGGGGGTGGGGGAATCGTAAGAACCCCAGAGTGGCACCGCGGACGGACAGCTGCCGTGTCCCAAGGCCAGGGGAGCAGACGGAGCCGCTGGAGGATCGCTGAGATGCTGGCTGAGTTCTCCGGGCAGCTCGGGTCCCGGGCGCTCGCCGGATAGACGGGCGCCTCCCCCGGGGCCGCAGCAGGGAGAGGGGTGGTCGGGGCCCCTCTGCCTGGCCGTCAGCCACCCTGCCGCGGCGCTGGGCTTGCCCCTGCCGGTCGGCGGCTCCTGCCGGGGGCCACACGCACGCCTGCATGGAGGGAGCCCTGGATGGCACATGGTGCTGGTCCTACAGGACGCTGCTGGACCCTGTCACCGGCCCGGTAGGAGCGCGCCACCTGTCCCGCCCACAGCGGGGGGGACGCACCCGTGTCGGTGAACTGATCCCTCTTAGGTTCCAGGGCCCAGCGGGAGCTTGAAACAGGGGGACCTCCCAGCACACCCCTTCTGCAGTCCACCTTGTCGGGAAGGGTGCCCCCACATCAGGACGTTTGCAATCTGTAGCTGCTGAGTGGGGCGGACCCCTCAGTGGGGATGCTGTGGACACCTCCGAAGGTGGGGCGGGAGAGGGAGGAAGGAAGACGGCCTGGGGGCGGCGGCTCGGGGGTCCTCCAGTGCTGTTTCTTTCATCCTCTATTTGGACGCCGAGTAGCGGTGTTCCTGGCCTGAAACCGACTCCCTAAGGCCAGCATTTATGGCGCTTGATTGGGAATCGATGTTCTGGTTTATAGAAAACAACCCTTCTCTTCCCCACACTCAAGCCCTAGTCCTGGATTCAGCTGTCCTCCTTTGCTGTCGGTTGTTAAGACATCCTGCGTCCTTTCGGCATTGCTGGGGGGCCCTGCACTCCTGCTGCGGGGTACACGTCGGTAGCCGCGTCACCCCAATAAGAATAGAAACAGCATTTGAATGTGTGTTGGGAGCCCCTCACACATCACACCACCAACTGCTTCTTCCATCCTTGCAACCGCGCCATCCAGTCAGGATTATTTATTATTTTCTGCATAAGGAAATTGAGACAATGAGAGGGTAATCTTTTAATCGTGACCAAATACAGATGACCTAAAATGTGCCGTCTTAACCATCGCGAAGCATACAGTTTAGGGAATGAGGAGCGTTCCCGAGCTTGTCCGTGGTCTCGAGGACTCGGGTCGTCCCACAGAACCGAAGCTGTGTCCCCATGGGACACCAGCCCCTGGGGCCTCCCTCGTACCGTCCGTCTCTGTGAACGAACCTCCTCGGGGGCCCCCTGGAAAAGAACCGCATGGTATCTGTCCTTCGGGGGCTGGCTTCTTGCGCTCAGCCTGCTGTCTGTCCTCCAGGGTCCTCCGGGGTGCGGCCGCTGTCAGTCTCACCTTCCTTGTTAGGGCCAAATCACGCCACCGCATGGAGGGCCCGCACCTGGTCCCGCCGCTCCTCCATCAGGGACCCTCGGGCTGCCTCTTCTCTCACCCTCGAGGGCGTGGGCTCTTGTGCCAGGCGTCCCGGACTTAAATCCTGGCTCTGAGACCTAGAGACGAGAACCGGGGCTAGGTACTTGTCTCTCTATTCCTCGGTTTCTTTGGTTGTGATGCGGGTACGGTAACATCCCCACGGGCGATTCGGTTCTGCGTTGTCCCCGGAAGTGAATCTCACAGTCGTTCCCATCACTCGTGTGTCCGTCTTGTAAGTGGGACTCTGCCCGTAGCCGCATCGTTAACCTCGAGAAGGTCCTCACAGGTTCTCTGCAGGTGTGTTTGGAGCTGCCTGAGTGGGGCCGAGCCTGGGAGGGAAAGAGGACCTTGCACAAGCCTCCTCACGGGTCACTGCTCTCGGCTTTGTCCTGCACCCCAGACTCTCTTCCCCACCGGCCGTGAGTGCGTCCCTGTCCAAGCACACCACATCACTTCTCAGGACCCCCCCGTGGCTCCCCGTCTCCCTCAGAGGAAAGGCTGAATGCCTTGCAGCTGGGACCACGGCCCCCACCCTCCGTCCTGCCCCCTCCCTCTCTGACCTCACTTCCTCCTCTTCCCCCCGCCCCCCTGCTGTCCTCCTCGGCTTAGATGTCCCTCTCCCCTACCTCCACCCCCTCCTCTGCCTTATTTTTCTTCATGGAACGTATCCCCATGATCTTACTGCATTTTTCCTTGTTCCTTTGTTCACTGTCCGCCTCTCCAAGGACCCGGGCTTGCTGGTTGGATCCTGGCTGGTCTCCCAGCACCTGCCGTCTCATGGGCTCTCTGCCAGTAGCTTAGCAGAGGAAAGGGACTTAGAAAGTGGCTCAGGGAACGTGGGTGAAGAGCATCATCTCTCTGGGTCGTCACAGAGAGGATTCTGATATCGGAGAGAAACTTCTGTTCGGTAGGAAAAAAGTCAGTAAACAACCCAGAGCACCATTCTCCTATTTGGGTGAAGAGATACCTGTTTCCTTACGGTACGTGGGATTCCCCTGGACCTTCATCCAAAAAAGCAAAAGCATTCCAAGGACGGTGGGTAGAACTCCCTCGAGGCCCCAGGAGGGATGATGGACCTTGAGTTGATGGATAGTACCCAGAACTGTATGAAAATGGCTCTGTCGGTCCCGTTCAGAGTAGGGTGTGCTGAGAAGGCTGTAGAGAGAACATTCTGGGTGGGAAGGCCAGAAACACGGATGCGGTGAGCAGGAAAGGGACCCAGCCAAATGCCGCTCCATCCTTTCCGTTTCCTGCACGAATGAAGAAGTGTGACAGTCAGTCGGGATTCTCTGGAACTTAAATGGAACCGGAAGCCGTGGCGCGAGCGTCCCTTTGGCAGACACAGGGAAGCAATCAGACCCAGCAGGAGGACTGAGCCCCCGGCCATTACTTCCAAGGCTTTAGAGATTAAAACGACCCAAGTCAGACGTTAGAAGTCAAAGGATACATTCGTGGCCAAAAGGGTTTCAGTTTAGAACATTTTCAAGAGTCGTTTTCACTATGGGTGAATTTAGCCTTCCTGTGGGTAGGATGTGACCGTGCTGGGCTTGGCGGTCCTTACGCTACGTCGTCTGTCCACGAGCACCACTGACCGGCTGCGAGACATTCTACACTAGGGCCACGTCTGACGCATTTCTGTACGCCCGGGCTAACCCGAAGGCCGGGCGGGTGGTAGTTACTTGTGGGGTGAGAGAATGAGTGAACGGCAAAACCAACCTAGATTTGTATTTAAACATCGAGTGACAGCTAGTGAAACGCCCCGTTTCCCTTCCATGGTGTATAGCTGGTCAGCGGACTTTGTTAACACACACAACATGTGTTTGGTGGGCTACTTTAGTAAAGTGGGGGTTTGCAGGTGCCAGTCGCTGAATGCTCAGGTGCCTGGCTGGACATACGTGGGGAGGCATCAGCTGGGCTGGTGGGAGACACCCCTGGACCCAGACCCTGGCTAGGAACCTCAGGTTACCTGGTGGGCGCCCCCTGGTGACGGCAGCTCAAATTGCAGGCAATGCACCTTCTGGGATTCTAACATTCCCCTAAAGGGGAGCCTTGCGATTTCCCCTCCGTTTCTGGGATGGAAGTTCTTTATTTGACTTGTCGGTCTGTGACTACAAGCACACTGTTGTATGAAGAAGGAAAGCATATTGACAACGGGTGCATTAAGGCATGAGATAGAGGCCATAACTCATTTTAAACCCTCTAACTCAGTTTAACTCACTAAACCCTCTAACTGAGTTTAACTCACTTGGGCAGTTAAACACCACGTATCATAGACAGAATACGTGTAATTGGCATAAAGCTGTCGTATTGGTGGTTTGTTTTTTTTTTAACCCAGCATTAGAACGGTAGTGTTTTGCCTGATGACTTAGGAGTCCAACCTCCATCGGTGCTAAAATGGGGCTGGCAGATGTCAGCTGGAACATCACATTTCAAATGGATCTGAGCTTACCCCACACCTGCTGTCACACGAATCCCAACCAACAGCAGAAACTCCCGTTAGCGAAGGGGGTGTTGGATAATTAGGACCAAGCCTGTAGCAGGCCCTTGCCTTCTGCTTCTACGGAGGTCAATTAATAAGGGGGGAAGGGTGGCAAAAAGGTACACATAGAACCCAACATTAGAGATTATACCTCTCCAAAAGGGATTTTTTTAAATTATTTTTTTCAGGGTCTTACCAGAGTTCCTGTCTCACAAGAGCTTGATGTAGAGTCTCGACTTTAATCTTAGGGGGAGTTACAGAAACTTCTGCTGTCTTTTCCCTGCGGGGAAGGTCTTTGATCCAAGAAGAGAGAGAGGGAAAGCACCGGGAGGTCTAGTGCGTGTTTGTGACCCAAAGGGAAACCAGGCTCAGAACCTCTCCCAGTAGAGCTGGTCAGCCGGATCTCACGCTGGAGACCATGGGCTTAGTCCACGCGAGACCCCGCCTGGTCCCAGATCCCAGCTCCGAACCCTCAAACCTCTGAGCAGCATTTCTCAGGACACATGGACCAGGGTGGCCTCCAGGCCTCCAGGCCTCCAGGCCTGGAGATCTATTCCAGGGAGGCCCCTCCGGCCGGCTTAGACATGAGTCACACACAGTGACAAAACACAGAGGTGACCCCAGGTCACAGTCAGCCACCTCTCTACAGAGAGATGGTCTTTTTAAAAAAAAAAAAAAAAACGCATGAAGACTTTAGAGACCCAAAGTTCAGAAGATATTATGGAGACTCCCATATAGAATTTAAAATTAAAGCCATACTAGAGTGTTTGTAGCCAGTCCAATGAAGAGTCTTAAATGTAAACATAAATTATTCAACAAATATTTCCTGAATTTCTGATGCATACAGGACACTGTTCCAGTTCTGTAGATTGAGGTCATGAACAAATTAAAGTTCATGGTGAGGAAGATAGGAAATCCTATTAAATAATTACAGGAGAGATACATATATAATATCATATATCTTTTTTTGTCATAAATATGACTTCATAAATTTTTTCTTCATAGAGGAGGAAAATAGATATTTTCATATATCTATAAATTTCTATATACCTATGTATATAGTTTTAAATGTAGGTAGAATATATCCTATTTCTGGGGCGCCTGGGTGGCTCCGTCGGTTAAGCACCTGCCTTCGGCTCAGGTCATGATCCTGGAGTCCCGGATTGAGTCCCGCATCGGGCTCCTTGCTCAGCAGGGAGTCTGCTTCTCCCTCTGATCTCCCCCCTCAGTCTCAGGCTCTCTCTCTCTCTCATTCTCTTACATATAAATAAATAAAATTTTTAAAAAAAGAATATATCCTGTTTCCTATACATACAATTTCATGTATATATAGTTTGACATATACGGATTCCTCCAGAGAGGAAGAAAACAGGATATATGGAGAAGGGGAGGGAGATGAATATATATATCCCATTTACATACTCATATGTATCACATATTTAAGCTATCTGCATATTAGCACATATTTAAGCTATCTGCACATACTCATATATATCTGCATATTTAAGCTAACTCTGAGAGTTTCCTATATGGAGTTTCCTTCATACAGGGGGAAAATAGATGTTTTTACTTTTCCATATATCCTATATCTGATACATATATATATTTTCACATATACGTTTTTTTATCGTATATGTCTTCTATAGCAGTTTCACATATGTAAACATCCCATTTTCTCATACATATTCTATGTACACCCTATATGGCTTATGCGTCTCCTATAGCATATTCAGCAGTTTCATATATATGTGTGTGTGCGTGTGTGGGTGTATACATATTTTCCTCCCCTGTGCCCTCTCAGCGAGGTGTGTCTGTGCACACATATCACACAAGAATATAGCTGCCTCTCTGAGAAGGGGACTTGGAGGAGGAGCGAGCGCATCCCACGGTCAAGCGGGCAGGAAGGAAGAGTGTTTGCGGCCGGAGGAACAGTGGGGACGGGCTCTCAGGTGGGAAACACCTGAGGAGCCCGAGGAGCCCCAGCGGAGGGCAGAGGATGGGAGGCGCGATGTGGAGCAGGGGCACGCGAGGCAGATCGCGCTGGCGGGAGGTACCATGCGTGTGTTGACCTAAAACAGCGTTTATTGGTGTACGGTTTGGTAGGTTAGAAGACCCATGCGCGTCTCAGCGGGCTACAGTCACGGGACCGGGAGGGCGGCATCCTTTCAGGACAATTCCAGTTTCCTTCCCTTTTCCATCTTCCAAAGATGTAGGTCAGCGGGCACGGACTTCCAGTCATAGACGACGGAGTTCTGGGGACCCTATGTCCAGCATGGCGGCTGGGCTTATCTGTATTGTGCCCTTGAAGCCGCAAAGAGAGTAGATCCTCCGTGTTCTCACCCCAAAGGGATCACCATCGTCGTGGGAGGTGGTGGAAGTGCGGACCAAACTTAGCGCAGTGGCCGTTTCCCAGTTTATGTATGTGTCACGTCATCCTGTCATCTCCCTTACAGTCACACAACGTGGCGGGTCAGTTCTGTCCCAATAAAGCGGGGGATGGAGGGGGAGAAGCCAGCGAAAAAGACGTTTAATATTGAAACCAGAGGTTGTCCCTGTGTTCTCAGCGAGAGCAAAAATCTATTAAACCAAACCGGATTGCAACTGGACAGCTGCAATAACAAAATAACAAAACACAATAAAACCCGTTAAATAAAGTCATAAAATATTTATAGTTCTTATACAAAGAAAAGAATAAAGCGGTGTTTAATATTCCACCGGATTTAATCCATCATTGATTTTCACGTGGACTTTGTAGACCCCCCCACCCCACCCCGAGACAGAACCTGCTGTGGCCCAAATATGGCGTGAGGCCGGGAGCCTGTGGGTGGGACGGCGCGTCCCGTGTCACGGGGGCGAAGCTGTGGGAACCGAGGAAATCCACACTGTCCCTCGGGAACAGAACCCTGGGCTTGTAGACTGCACTCGGGTGGCCGAGCTTTCAAAGGTGTTTGGTGGGGACGAAAGTCCCTCTGACTGCACTGGATGCACCCAAGCACATCTCCCCATCGCAGCGCCAGCTGACGAGGACCTCGATTCCAGCCACAACCTCGCTTTCCCTCTGCCGTGTGACCTGACCTCTTCACAGGGGCCAGGCGTCAGGGTGCTGACATCTCCGGGGGCGCCCCCTCCTGCCTACCCCGGGCTGCCTTGCCAACATCTCCACCAGGGAGACATGCTGTCCTCACGTCTAGTTGGTGGCACGGCACACACACCCTTTCCTCCTGGTTTGTGGGTGACAAGCTGGGGAGAGACTTCCACAGCCACGCATGGCCTCCCTCCGTGCTGAGCAGCACAGGTTTTTCTTGACCTGTGTGGATGGCCGGGCTGTGGGCCAGCTCTGCACCTCTCGAGGGCCCCGTGGTGGCCGTGTCCAGGTCCCGGGTGGGTCCCCCTTGCCCAGAGCGCGCTGGTCTCGGACACCTGCATGGTGCCTCAAGGTCATGTCGCCTCCATTCTGAGACCCTAGCAG
>CM052889.1:78250834-78275972 GCA_028534135.1 Potos flavus | reverse complement strand
GGAAATGCTTTTTCAAATGCGAGGATCGTTCATGCCCCGACGCCCCCTTTCTCCTCTGACCCGCTTCTGTGGGGTAGTGTGAATGAGCCCCTGAATCTTCCTCCCTGGAGGCAGAACTGGGAATTTTTACCTTTAAGGTCAGCTTCAAGTTCAAGTGCAAGACTATTCTGTAATCTTGGAAAATAAATAGGTTCAGCTCAGGTTCAACTTGGCTCACATTAATTGGTTTTAGACTTGAGATTCGGGGAAATAATTTGCACCTGTGTTCAGTGTGGTTTGTTTAGCGGATTAGTTCCCGCTCTTCCTGTGCGGGGCTCAGCCTGGGGTCAGCCCAGATTGCCTGGAGCAGAAACAAACATTCCTACTCTCCCACTTCGCCCAAACACCTGTCCTCTTTCTCCCTGGCACCTAGTGACTAAGACAGCCCTTAGGGGGACGTTCCTCATTAGGCCCTCAATAAGAATTTGTTTTAGTGCATGAATTCCTTGACTTGAGATCCTAACTCACAAATAAAGTTAATTCTGACTTGTGATTTCAATTAGAAGAATTCGTATCATTTTTCCTTTGTCCCATTAATTCCCCATTTCCTAAAAATTTAATCTCACCAATTGTGTGCTAGCCAACACGGTACCCTTCAAGGCGGTGGACGGACCCATTGGCAAGGGGCATGCACAGCGGGCAGAGCCTCACAGTGGGCAGAGCCTCGCAGCGACGACCCTCGGATAAAGGTCACCCAACGATCGAAGGCTGCCGTGGCTCTATTTGCATTTTGCCTTCCAACGTGTTTGACAGACCATTCTCCAAGTTGCAGCTTCTGTTCTCAGGCTAAATACACCTCCGTGCGTAGCACTTAGCTTCTTGACGACCGTGCACGGGGAGGGAAATCGTCTGATTTCTTGGAAGCGGATTGCCAGCCTTGGTGTCACTTCACACCTGCCATGAGCAATGCCAGACCCGCCGTCTCCGGTTGGCCTTCTGCAAAGCTAATTACTGACAGTAAGAGGTTTCACAGTCTCTCAGAGGCCACCCAAGTCTCAAGATGGATTTTAATTCGCCACAATTAAGAGCCATGTATCCTCCGCGGTGTTGCGGAGAGAGCCATGGAAGGAGAGTGGAGGGGGGTCTTGCGAACCCCAGAAGGCATTGAAATCCCCTCCCTGGCGTAGAGAAGGAGAGACTGTTCCTGATGCTAAAACTTCTCCTCCTGGAGGCCAACTTCATCTGTGGCCATTGGCCAAGCGGTTGGAAGATTTCTTAAGATTCAAGAACTAAAGTTATGGGTCCCAAAGACTGTCTGTGACAGCCCAGTGACACCTACTTCTGAGCAGTATGGGGACCCATGCTTGTGGGAGTCCATCATGGAGATGCACTTACATGGGCTTAGAGGGGAGGGATGGAGAAGTCACCAGCAAGCAAGGAGGGAGATCTCCTACACCTTGAGTGCGCTGAGGAGCCCCCTTGTGGCCATAGGAAGAAGGGAGCCAGGACCTGCCATTCCCCTGATGGCTCCCTTCCTCGATGCCTCTGGGGCGCGGGCGTCTGGGTGCACTGGCCTCAGAAGATACCTGGTTCCATGCACTGTGTCGGGCATGAGCCCCCTGCCCGCATCCCACCCCCAACCAAAGAAATTGGGACCAGTCCGGTTGCCGGGTGGGGCAGGAATGTGTTGCAATTACTGGGATGGTCTTCAGACTGAACACGATGCTACCCTACAGAGTTTGCAAGGGCGTCGTGCACTCTGCCAAATACTTGGCCTCACGTCCCAACCCCTTGTATGAGAAGAAGCCGAGAAGATTCTTGGACATGACAGAAATCAACCCTGAAAGCTGAGAGTGCGAATTCCAAGAAGTTAGGTAGACAGATCACTAAACTTGCGACAGCAACAAGCTTGGTAAACCGAGGCAGGCAGGTAACAGCAGCAAGATGGCTTTGCCTCATTGATAATAGCACATGTGTGTTCCTGAATGTATGAATACAGCAGAGTATATGAGGGTTTCTCATTATTCTGCTCATTACAAACCAACTCGTAAGACAGCTAAGGAGACCATATTACATAAGGTGGGACGGTCTCGATATCAGATGGGCAGTTAGGTGGTGGCATCGAAACCTGGCTCCTGGTGCCACGCCCCGGGCCCATTACTCCAAGACATGGCACCTCCCTTAGAAAAGGGCGCTGTGTCTCAGATGGTCTGATTATTACTTTGGATGAGAATTTACATATCCAGGCTCGGTTCATTCAGGTACTTTTTTATTAAACTAGATATGCATTCCCCTCCTCTCTTGCACCACAACTTAAAATTACTCCCAAATTCAAACAATTTTGATATAGCCTTGCCTTTCTCCACATCTGAAAACCCTGAAAAGGAATGACCAATTTTCATCACCTCTCCTGCCCATGCGGATTGTAAAAAATCTGGGCATTTGGAGGGGGTGTGGGGCAAGGCCAATCCATTACGAAGACGCTGAAGCCCCTCCCAACAGATCCCATCAATGCATTAGCCATTACTGATATTCACAAAAATAATCACGCACAATTTATGTCTCGGTTCATAAATGCAAAGTGACAGCCAATGACTTAGCTACAAAAATGATATTATCGAGACAAAAAGAATCTGAGAGGAAATCAAGAATACGGGAAGGAGAAGGTGATAGAATTGAGCACTGGCATAAATATAAATCACAGAAGAAGATTGGTTTAACGCAACACAAGAGTTGGAAACTGCAGATGTTAAAAAGATCATCTACTCATCGCAGGTGAAGAGTCCCTCCGGGCTGGAAATCCCGGAGAGAAAACCTGGCTTTGGACAGAAGGAGCTAGCTAAGTAGAGGCCGTTTAAGCTTGTGTGAGAAATAAGGCATCATTAGAGAACATCCTGTTTTATAATATTGAGGTACAGAGTAAGAAAAATGTCTAGGGGCATAAAACATCATGTTCCTCATCTCAAAAACAGCCTTTCTTAAAACAGCCCCTTTTGAATACTTTTGGAAGCACCAAGGTTTATTAATCTTTATATCAGCAAACACGTACTGGATTTATTCGCTTGCTCCCTGCGCTGTAGTCTGCACTCTGAGCGTGCCGGTGAATTAGCCTCGGCTTCAAGGGTCCCCTGTACCAGACTCTGATCTCATCATCCTTTATCTGCTCTGTTTGCATATGGTAAGAGCATTTGGAAACTGTCTCCCCACATCGCCTCACCCCTGACCTGAGAAGAGCGGCTCTAAGTGAGAACGGAGTCTGGAAACTGCGTGATTATTCACGAACAAGTTCGGCCCCGGTGGACCCAATTAAGCACTGGCTGTGGTCCAGCATGGCATCCTGACTGGCAGGTGGGATGCAGCCCATAGCAGGCAGAAGGATGCTAGATGGTACATAGATGGATGCTTTCAAGATACTGTATTTGTGCATTTAACTTAATGTATTACAAAAATATAAGTAACACATTGGGGCGCCTGGGTGGCTCAGTGGGTTAAAGCCTCTGCCTTCAGCTCGGGTCATGATCTCAGGGTCCTGGGATCAAGTCCCACATCGGGCTCTCCGCTCAGCAGGGAGCCTGCTTCCCCCTCTCTCTGCCTGCCTCTCTGCCTACTTGTGATCGCTCTCTCTGTGTCAAATAAATAAATAAAATCTTTAAGATATATATATATATGTGTGTATATATATATATATACACATATATATATATATGTGTGTGATATATATATATCACACATCAAAACTGGGATTGCAAATATTTGGCTTAGCAGAAGGTGAAGGGTATTTTTTTTTAAAGTGACAGTACTAGTAGAAGGGGTGTTTAGGCATGTGGTGTAAATCCTGAAAACGGGATGCGTGCACGGCCAAACTTGAGAAGAGTTGCAGCACCGAGTCCCTTCCTTCATCCACCAAGTACGTCTTGAATCCCTTCTCTGTGTTGGACCCACTTCCAGATGATGGAGACATAAAGATAACCAAAAAAAAAAAAAAAAAAAAAGGTGGACTAACATCCCTCATTGTATTTGCATTCTATGAAGCAAATGCATTTTTCAAGATGCTGTCAGGTGGAAATAACAGAACAGCAGACCAGAAGTGGCTAATAATAGGACTTATAATCCATTCTTCGAGATAACAAGCTCAGAGACTGCTGATTTCATTTTTGGCTATGTCAGGAGCCCCATATCAGGCCTCCCCAGGCTGGCTTCCCAGCACCTCTCTTGGCTCTGTACTCATTATCACAGAATGGCTGCTATGGCTCCAGCCACAGCATCTTCACACAATTGTATCTCATAGTTATGTTTCCTGTTTGGCCACAGCAGAAATTTGTGTTTGAGAGTCTCAGTCCTGGGAAATGGGTAGAAATACAAATTCGAGGGCCCTACGCCAAACCTATCAAATCAAAAACTCTGAAGGTTGGGACTGGTAATCTGTATTTTAACAAGCCCTTCCGATGACTGGGCTTCATGGGGAAGTTTAAAAACCTGCTGCTTTAAGAAAATACCGTTTGGGTACAAAGCAGCCTGATTTCAGAAGAGGTAAATGTGGAAGGTCGATTGCTACAAAGATACGAAATAGGCATCACATGCTAAGGTTCTAGTCCCTCTCCTGGCCACCAGCTCACTGTGTGACTTCCAGATGTATTTTAACCTCCCTGGGTTTTACTGATCTAAATGTTGATGGAGCAGGGGCATAGCTTTGGGAGGAGGATAGCTCCCAAGATTGGTGGTTTTCAACCAGAGATGACACCCCCACAGCACCAGAGGACATCTGACCATATCTGGAGACATCAGTGGTTGCCACCATCATGGGAGGGGACGCTACTAGCATCTGATGGGTGGTGGGCAGGATTGGCCCTAAAGAGCCCCACCAGACAACTATCCAGCCCAAAATATCAGCGGTGACAAGGTTAGATGAACTTGAAGGCATGCCTTAGCTCTCGGCGTGTAGGACACAGATGGACCTTGAAAACATGATGTTAAGTGAAGACACCAGACATAGAAAGACACATTGTATGATTCCATTTATGTCAAATACCTAGAATCGACAAATCCGTAGAGACGGGAAGCAGACCAGTGGTTGCCAGGGGCTGGGGGATGGAAATGGGTATGGGGTTTCTCTTTGGGGGTAACAAAGATTAGCATCGGTGATGGTTGCACAACTCTGGGAGACACGTAATTATACACTCGAGAAGGTTATTTGTATGGTATGTGAGTTACATCTCAGTAAAGCTGTTCTAGGAGGCGGGGCAAGACTTTAGCGAAACCATTATTTGTGGTAGGAATATTCCTTTCTGTTAAGAAAACACAGTTACAAGTCTTCAAGAAAGCTGCATCACCCCCCTCCCCATGGCTAATCCCTTAACTGTTTTCAAAAGTGAATATATTTGTCCAAGAATCATCATGACTGACTTCTTTTCCTTCTATGAACTCTGAATCTGTCATTTTATCTCAGTGAATGTGAGCCTCATTCTTAGCTCTTGCAAAGCTTGATCGTTTGGTCCTCTGACGAGAGGGAAAACACTTACTTGCCGCAGCTTTCTCCTTCTGGGGGCGGGGTCACTCCATCCACCCACAGACATTTCTCGAGCAGCAAGCAGGGACCGTGTCCTAGTCCTTACGCTCGCGCCCGCCCCCCCTGCAGTACTCTGGGTAAAGGGTAATTCTGTGTGCTTCCATGAGCTCCCATATCTTAGAAGATCTGAATGCAGGGCTTGGGCTGGTTCCCAATTCGTCACACTGCTGTTTGAATTCACAATGAGATGACTAGAGTTATCTAGTAGCGTTATGTCTACGATGGTGCAGAGTGGTCGAAGGCAGATGCCATGATGTCACGTGATGTGTGTTAAGGAATTAGGCTTTCATGGGGAAAATTTTGAATTGAGAGGCAGCAAAGAGGAGGCAGAAAGTCCTCTGATTGCTTGTCATTCCACGGAGAGCTGTGTTGGGACGATGGGCTGCATTCCTGCAGGCCGGTCCTCACTCCCGTTGCCGATGTCGATGTTTACGCGGCAGGTGTGAAAGCAGCCTTGCTGAGCAGACTCCTTGCGCACTGCAGGCTGGTTTTCGGCACGGGCAATTTCTAGGACTGGTCTGGGGAATCTGGCTGCCCACCCGCTGGGACTTCGCCACCCCTCCTGCTGGGGAGAGCAAGCCATTGGTCTGCTAAGTTCCCCCAGCGTCCTGACTTCAGACCTTACACAGATGGACCATTCGGTGTGTACGGAAGCCTTCTCTCGTTCGGTATAATATTTTTGAGGCTCTCTCATGTTACGGTGTGAGTCAATAATCCTTTCCTTCTAATCAGGGAGTGGTTTATACGCAAGTGTTTAGGTGCATATGTATTTTTGCTTCTTTCTGGTAAATGCATCTGAGTAAACTACCTGGGTCATTAGCTAAGTAGGTGCTTCACTGGCTAAGAAGCTGCCTGATTTTCCACCCATGGAGCCTGGGAATTCCGGTCGCTCCGCATTCTCGGCAACCTGGGATGGTTTCAGCCCTTTGTGGTGCGGCCATCCCCGGGGCGCTCCGCGGGTCTCCCTGTGGTGGCCCGACCGCCAGGCCCGCCCAGAGCATGGGCACTGGGGATGTCCATCCCCGACTCAGTGCCGAGCAGGTGCCCTCATATTCCGTTCTTGCCGCTCCTTGGCCAGGGAGCATCGTCCCGGTGAGCGCAAACCTGGGAGAGCCGGAATGCCCTCCCATCAGCCTCCAGACCCCAGGCCTGTGTTGTGGGTTGTTGCCGAGGACTGTGCACAGAAATCGAGCTGCCCACTGGGGAACCTGCCAAGTTGCTGGACGTCACAGTGTTCCAGTCCCCAGTCTGGGAGGGCGCAGGACTCCACACGATGGAATGAGAACAGACCGTCATTGGGTGCCAACTTCCCTCCAGCAGGGACACCTAGATATTGCTCTTTCCTGCATAGGAACGTGCCATCTCGAGTGCAGGGAGGGGAGTAAAGAAAGTGGAGCTGGGGTAAAGTCGATGGCCCTTATCCCTCAGGCCGGCGCTGACCTGCAGGGGTGACTGGAGAGGACTGAGGGCAGGCCGGGGAACAGGAACGGGGGGAAATCATTGGCTCCCTTGGACCTGAAGGGGAAGCAGAGGCGGCCAGCTCTGTGCTCCGGAGAGAGCCACGCTCCCGGAGAAGCTCCGAGCGCCGGAGGAGACACCTGTCGCACCCGGTCCAGCAGCCCAGCAGGGAGGAGGTGCGGGGAGCAAATACCCCAGCCCTTCTCTCCTCCTGCTCTGATTTCCTGCCACCGCTGGGCCTGGGATCAGGTGGGGAAAGGCGATCTGGTGGTGTAGTCCAGAAAAGTGGGCTTTCCAGGAGAGGCCAGGGGCAGGGAAGGGCAGGCCATGTGTCTGCAGAGGCAGAGAGAGGGAAAAAAAAAATCCCAGTGCAATCCCAGAGCTCATTTAATTCATAGTAGCTGTGGCTTGAGTGGAGGAGGAGGAAATTAAAATGCAATTTGAAACAAAAGCTGCTTTTCTGCTTTAACGTTGTTGCCCGTGAAGCCTCACGGATTCCAGACACAAATACAATTACCTCATGCTGTCGCAGACTAATTTCTTAAGAACACACCCGCCTTATTATCAAGACGTCTAGAACCTCCTTTCAACGGCCACCCACCGGGAGGCGAGGGAGGGTTCTGACGCCGCCCACAGGGGCGCTGTGCGGCCGGCGCGGCAGGTGCAGCCCCTCGGTGTCTCCGTTGAGGGCAGGGTCTGCGCAGTCCGGCAGCCACGTGGTGGTCGGTGGTCCAGGTCCGAGACAGGCCTGCAGAAGGGCGAGGCTGCGTCGTGGCTGCCAGAGTTCACACTCGCTTGGCTGTCCCGCGGTCACTGCGTTAGCCCCCTCGGCCGCCATGACAGCAAATCACAGGCTGGGTGGCTCACCCAACGGAAATCGACTTTCTCCTGGTTCTGGAGGCTGGACGTCCGAGATCAAGGTGCCGTCGGGGTTGGATTATGGTGAGACTTCTCCTCCTGGATTGTGGGTGGCCACCTTCTGGCTCAGCCCCCACATGGCCTCTCTCTGGGCATGCAGGGAGATGGAGACAGGGCTCCGGAGTCTCTTCTTGTAAGGACCCCAGTCCTGGGGGGGGGGGGGAGGGCCCCAGGGCCCCACCCTATGACCTCGCTCGACCTTACCCATCTCCCTGAGGGCCCTCGCTCCAAATACAGCCCCTCTGGGGGTTAGAGCTTTGACCTACAAGTAAAGGGACACAATTCAGGCCATAACTCTCTTCATTGTTCTCCAAAACCTCTCAGACGGGGTACCACATGCTCCCCGACCAAGCCGTCGGGCTTCCGTGTAAGCCCGTGTCACTGACGCAGCCTCGCGTGTCCTTCTGATGAAGCCCCCACTTTGGATCCCTCAGGCTCTCAAGCGGTTTTCAAGATCTCCCTCCATCCTAGCACCAAAGGAATTTTGTGAGGGCCCCGCGCTCATTAGAGGGCCGCAGAAGTTTCTAGCACCGCGCCTCCTCGGGACAATAGATGCTTGCCAGCCCTGCATTCGGAACAGGGAGATTCTCACGCAGTGAACTAGGCATCCTCAGGGGCCGCAGGAGGGGCTGGTCTAACTTGGAGGATAACTTCAGTGGCTTTCCAGCCGCGTCTCTGCCTCGCGGAGGGGCCCAGAGAGAGGCGAAAGCTGTCTCAGGGAAGACGGGTTCAGGAAACTCTTGACACATTCAGAAAACCGCTTGAGCCACTGTTGGAGGGCAGGAAGTAAGCCCGTGCCCCTCCCACCCTGCGCGCGCTCCGTCCGCCGCCGTCTCTACGGGAACAACAGGTGCGTTCTGGAAGGAGAGGATGTCATCCGTGCCCGTGAGAAAAGAAGGGGCGAGGTGGAGGGTGGAGGCTGGCGTTTGGAAGGAAGGGCTGGCTGGGAGGGTGGGGCCGCTGGCCAACGGACGCTCCAAGGCGGGACACGGGGCCACGTCCATCCTACGAGTGTGGTCTGTCCTGCGAGCCCCTCTCACACCCGAACCGTCAGCAAACGTCTGGTGCCTTCGCCGTGTCTCGGCAGCATTCTGGAGGAGGGTGGGTGCGTCTGGCATTGTTCACGCAGGGGTGACACAGACGGGGACAGGCAGCAGACGGAGCGTGTGCCGCTCTCCGTGTAGTCCTCTCCTCGGGGCCAGGAGGGGCCTTTGCCCCTGGAGTGGGGGCTCCCTGAGGCCCCAGCCTGAGAACAGCGGGATTTCACCCACGGGGGCATTTGCCGACCCGCCTCGGGGCACGATCATTCCGTCCTTTCCAGAAACGCTGTCTTTTCCTCTCCACAGCCTGGCCACCTCTCTGCCTTCATCCTCGGAAGGAGAAGGAGGCAGGCAGCAAAGAGGAGATATTATCCCCATTACAGAGATGAACATACTGAGGCACGGCGAGGTTGAACCACTCGGCGCGGTGACTCCTAAGACGTGGAGGAGGCAGGATGAGAACCCAGGCAGTCTGGTTGTGAGACCCACACCCAGACTTTAATGACATGACGTCGGGCACTCCTGAACATTGGTGCCCAGCTCATCTGCTTCCGTCACTAGTGTCCAAGTTCAAGCCCCGGGGACATTTGAGACGTCTGCCTACCTACCACCCCCTGACCTTGGGGATGCACAGAAGGTCACACACCGTGTCTGCTGTCGTGCACCTGGCATTTCCGCTGAACTTGGAGATCCTACAGCTTAGCATATACAGAGACCTGCCTCGTTCCTTTCCAACTGCTCTAGAATATTCCGCGGAATCATGTATCATGATTTATTTAGTCTCTTATTGATGGGCATTTCAGGGGCTTCCTATCTATTCCAACTATTTATCGAGAAGAGAGGACAAGTTCCAGTCCCTGTGCCCCACGAGAGGGAGGAGTGCAGAGGCGGGGAGCACCGCTGGCCTTTCCTAGCAGGACAGCTGGCGCCCAGAGCCGGGCACGGCCCCGAGTGGCCCAGGTACCTCCCAGTGGGAGCAGAGGCCAGCCAGCATGTGCTCCGTGCCCACCGGGTGAGAATTGGCCCCCGCTGCAGAGAAGCAAAGAACAACTTACGATGCAGGCATTTAGGATGTACCAACACAGCAGGAGGGAGTTTGAGCAGGTGAAGGAAAGGGGGAAGGTCCTTCTCAGAATCTGCTGAAAGCTTTTGCTCTCTCTTAGAGATCTTGGCATTGTTGGGGACTGGATGGAAGTCACCAAAAATGTCAGAAACTCGGGTAAAAAATGTGTCATTGTCCAACAGGATCAGATAAATACAAGGAAGACTTAAGATTTGTGCATGACTTTCTAGAAGTTGAAAAGCTCTGGGAAGTGATGCTTTCTAGAAGTTGAAAAGAAAGTGGGGTCGTGATCTTACTTCTTACTCATTAATAGTTGCGTAAGAGGTTCCAACATTACTGGAAACACAGGAAGGATCGGCTTCGAAATGAAGTATTATATACTTGCTTTGCTTTGTTAACAAGAAGGAATTTATTATAAATGTCCCCCAGCCATCTGAGATAGTTCCTTGAGATAAGTCCCTTATGAGGCTAAATGTCTGCGGGAAGCTTAGCTCACCAGAAAGTTCTGGATTTTGCTGTTTGGAAGCCTGTTCTAAAAGTTCCAGGTGTTCAGTTAAATACCCCTGCTCAGATTTTTTTTTTTGAGCTTGGGGATTAGTGTAAGCATTAGGAGTAAAGGTGATTTCTCCGGCGTGTTCAGAATAAACGCAGACAGGATCAGAAGCGTGCCCGCTCTCCTCCCGGACTCCCGACCCAGAGCCAGACCAGGTCCCTGCCCCCCTTACTCCTGGAAACATGCTTCCCGTGGATTCGGGGACTGAAGCAGCATGTATGCAACAGGGAGAGAGATGCTAAAGAAACTTACTGTATTAGTCGTTGACAGTGTCCCGACTCTCGGTCACATGACACACGGTTGTCACCTACGTAGCAGGGTCTCAGCAAAACCCACTGAGATGGCATTGTCTGTCTGAAGGCTTGGCTGCAAGTGACTTAGAGCCTTCCTCACAGTGACTTAGTCCCACCCCGAAAAAGGGAAGCGAGGGGATTACTGGTTTACGTCCCCGAGCATCCACAGGTAACAGCCGGGGTGCAGGTTGGCCACAATGTTGGCATCTTCCTCTAGAGGCTCTTCCTTCGTAGTGAACGACATTGCTCTCCGCGGCTCCAAGCTTCTCACTCGCGCTCCAAGACAGAGGGAGAAGAGAGCACCTCTCCGCAGGACCCCAGCCAGAGCCCCAGTCACGTGCCTGTCACCGAAGCAATTCCCAAGCAAGGGCATGTGACGATCCAGGGGTCCGGGCCTGAGTCCTGCCCACCTGGGGAGCCAGGTCCAGCCCCAGCAGCCGTGAGACACGAGGACTTCAGGAGAACGGCGTTCCCCCGAAGTGACCCGGGGCGCTAAAGGCAGCAGTGAATTCCCGCTCAATCAGAAGGGTCAGCGAGATTGGGCAGAACGGACCTGCCTCAGTGGACGCCCCCCACAATAATTTGGCTGCATCCCCAGACAAACGTGCCTCTGTAGGAGCCGTGGAATCCAGGTGCAAGGTTGGGCAGGACTGGGAAGAGTTGTTGGAAGGCAGACCTACACCCAGACTCCCCACCGTGGTCCCAGCGATGACCCAGAAGGAGCACTGTGCCCCGGACTCGGCTGCAGCCCCCACGGGCTTTGGTTCTGTCCCCAGTACCACCTGCCGAGGGACCCGGAGGAGCCTCGGCCGCCCAGGCTCTGGGTACCGGGCACGTGCACCTGCGTCCTCTCTGTGGACTGGGAAGCAGCCCCTCTCGGCTGCGAGCTGCCAGCCCCTGGAGGCATGTCGTCAAATGATGGCCGCATAGGAGGTCCCGCTAGCAACAACCCACGACGTGGCACCACTGAAAATCCACGAGGGTGGAGGCCAGTCTGAGAAGGGTGAGCATCTGTGCTGACCACGGCCCTACCCCCGCCAGCACCCCGCCGTGCCACGTGGGTCCCCAGGCCCGCAGCCTCTCCAGTGGGACTGGGAGCCCAGGTGGACATCCAGCTGCAACAGAGCTGCGGGAGGCTCCCCGCGAGGCCCCTGGGTCCCCCACCTCACGGGAGTCACCGGGGCTCGGCCACTGGAAGCCAGGTCGTGGTGGACGGACCCTATCCTGCCGGCAACAGCACTGAGCCCGTGGCCCCATCGGCCGGACAGTCCAGTGGCCCTCCTGCCTGATGCGGGTCCCCAGCCGCCCGACAGTTTCTGAAATGCACACCCGCCTGCCCCTCCCCTGTCCCCAGGAGCTCTGGGGCCTGAGACTTCTTTCCTCTCCAGCCACATCCTGCCCTCACACACCTGTCCCCTTGCATTTCTCCAGCCAAACCGAACCGTATGTCCATAAACACATCTCCCCCCCGCCTGGACCCCCCACTCTCAACAGATGATGCACAGCAGTCTAGCAAGTGGTTTCACGACTGCAGAGCAAAAAGCAATGAGATTGTCTATGTCATAAACTTTAAATATAAGATTAATTGTGATTATTAAGAAGACCACCTTATGTTGTTAATAATCATTACAATTTTAAAGTACGTAGGCTTTGCAAAGACCAGATGGTCTGGGATTGTATTTTCAGTGAGCACTCCGTTATCGGGGTATCATTAATATCCACCGACGTGTTTTTGTACAATGCGTGTGTCTCCTTTGCATTTGTGAAGCTGGGGTTGCGTATTGTTTCTGTAAGGTTGGCATGATATTCGGAATTCATACAAATAGATCGATGGCTCAACCCAACTCCACCAAGGGTAAGACATGGTGATGAAAATCATGATATTCGTGTTACATCTAGAATGTCGATATTAACACACAGAGTGGCCAGATTGTGCGCGTAAATCCGAGCTTCCCAAGACGAAGGAATCTGGAAATAATGATGTTCTGTTAACGACCAAGGAAAGGGTGAGGCGGAAGGATGCTGAGGACTCCCTGAAAATTGGGTTTTATTAAACTGATGTGGGATGTTTCCAGCCCTTCAAAAGAAGCCGCTCTCTAATAAAAACCTCTTACAACAGGAGCACCGGGATGCTTTTATACCAAGCCAGCTTTCTCGTTAAAGGTAAAGAAAATAAAACTCTAATCACCATCAAAGATGCACGGGCTCCTTGTAGCATAAAATGAGTACAAATTACACCAGCTCTGAGAAGTTTGTGAAATTTGTGCTTGTACAAATTGCCTGCCAGATCGGGTCGGGGAGTGCACACTGTGTCGGCGGCGTCCTGGGCGCAAAAGCAATTACTTGTATCTGTGTTCGTGCCAATATTTCACCTTGTAAGGAATCGTTGGTGTGCGTGTTTCATACAGAACCGCTCTCGGTACCTGTGCTGGGTGTGAGGGAGGGAGCAGTGGCAGATGACTTCGTCGCCTGTCCATCACGGCGCGGTCCCGATCTCCCCTCTGTAAGGGCAGAGAAGTGGAAATGCCATCGGAGACACCCTGGGAATGGGTCCTTTCGGTGGGTGTGTGGCCAGTAATTACATGACTTTCGGGATGCAGTTGGCGGCAAGAAGCCGCACCAGATAACCCGGCTCTGAGGTCATTTCAAACATCCTGTTGGAACCAACGGACTAGATCCGATTCTTGGTTTTGGCTCAGGTCATGAGCTCAGGGTCCTGGGATCGAGCCCCACGTTGGGCTCCAAGCTCAGCGGGGAGCCTGCTTGAGTTTCTCTCTCTTCCTTTCCCTCTGCCCCTTTCACTCATTCTCTCTCTCTCTCCCCCTCCCTCTCTAATAAATAAATAAATCTTTACAGAAATGGCTGATGGCACCAGCCATCTGTCACGGAGTCAGACACAGGTGTCACCAGGTCCTGTGATGGACAATATGATCCTTCCTAGTAATAAGGATCATCACCATGATGTTTTTTTAAATATTATGTTTCATTTATCCATTGGTGATTTTCACCCGGATGGCCATGAAATGAACGGAGAAGGCCAGGTGTGGAGGGAGCGACCCCCAGCCGCGGGACCCGTCTTTTGCACGTCCCGGTAAATGTCGAATCTCGACGGAGGCCGAAGCGTCCGTATTTGTTGAATCCGTGAATAGCACAGAGCCCTCTTATTCTGACTCACTCAGAGACACTGCAGATCTTGGGAGACGAACGCGTATTTCCCGCGGTTTCTTAGCACGTGGAGGTGGGCGGCACTCCCATGCGAGTGCCCCTGGGCTGCTGGTCCCTGCTGGTGTGTCCTGTGATGCCCCTCACCTCATCCCTGGAGCATCCCGAGGCGTGGGCTATGGACCATCAGCACCCTGTCACTCTTGCTGTCGGTTCCCCAAGGAGAGGCGTTTAAATGTTGAGTCTTGAACCTTAAACATAAGATTAGGGACGATTTTCAAAGCAAAATTTGACAATGGAGGACTAACCAGAAACTCCATAAAGGATCTGAGGCCACACGTCCGCTGTGATGTCGCGTCCCACCTGTTAGCATCGCCGGGGGGGGGGGGGGGAGGGAGGGGGCGGGGTGTACCCTCCGTGCCACATGCCGGCCCCGGGCACACAGGAGAAGGTGTAGGACCGCCAGTCCCCCAAAGTCATTCCCGTAACCTGCACCTGATGCTTCCGCCTTCGTCACCGAGCCCCAACTCAAATGAGGGGCCCCGGGATTTCCTCGTCTTCCTATGGGGGTGGCCCCAACCAGCGGAGTCTGGGGGTCTTTGAAAAGACACCTTCCTTCTGATTCCCACACCCCGAAAAGCATGTATTTCCTTTTCAGGTGGAATATTGATTGTATTTCTTTCAAAGTACAAGAGCCTCTCATAAAATCAGCTTGTGAGAATCGTCGGAAGAAGCAGGAAAAGCCAGACGTAGAAGTAATTAGTCTGGACAGCTCCTCTTCCATTTTTCACAGCGGAGTCTCGGGTGCCATGACATTTCCCCGTGACTCCGGCACCGAGATCCAGCCTCGCGGGGGAAACAGCAAAAGCTACAGAGCATTGATTTCCATTTGTTGAGGCAGGAACCTCTGACCTTACCATATTCGGACTCTGCGCGCCCCGGGCAGCGGCACACTTAGAGTCTGCGTGTGGCGAGCTCTCCCGGACACACAGGTGCTCACACCTGCCCTGTGTTACCGTGTCCCACTCCTGCTTGCCTCCAGGTGCCTGGCCCAGGGCTTGGATGCCCAGTAGGTACATTAAGCAAGGTCCGGTTGGGATATCAGAAAGCACAGGGAGGAGCTCCCTGCAGGGACCTTAATATGTGGGATTAGTGTCATAGAGCTGGAAGAGCAGAGGGGAAATCATGAGACTCTCAGACACCAGCCACGGCGGGCAGCAAGGACCACCTCGCGATCTCGGGGACGAGCAGAAGGGCTGCCGTCGCCAGAGCCCAGGACACCTGGCTGGAGGTGGCCGGTGGGAGCTGGAACAGGGACAGGGACCCAGCCCCCTGCGGAAACACTGTCCAGAGACAAATGTCCCCCTCCCTGCATCACCCCTCCTCTACCCCACCTGCCCCCAGTGCCGCCACGCGACTGAACCCACCTGGAAGCATGCAAAGGTCTGTGATACAGAGCAGAGGAAGGGGAGCAAATAGGAGGGAGGTGTCAGACACCAGGAAATAATTTCTGAACGGCCAAAGAGCCAAGGGAGCCTGCATCAGGATCCCCGATCATCCCTGGGACGCCCAGAGCCCTGTGCCTCTGAGAGAGCTCCTGCACCTGCCGGAGGGAACACGGACCTGCAGGAGGGGTTGGAGAACTCGCAGTGGCTGTCAGCCCAGGCAGACGGGCTCGTCACTACAGTGCCTTCACGGGACAGGCTGTCTTCCAACGTCTTATCCCCCAGCGTCGGGGAGCCCGCGGGACCTCGGGGAGCGTGGGAGCCCGTGGGAGCCTCCGGTGTGTTGGTCGTTTGCTTTAAAGGGAACTGATTCTGAAACACGTTGATTCAAAAGGTGCAAAAGACGAAGGAGGTCTGAGGACCACGCTGCTAATAACACCGTATGGGAAAATTGAAATTTGCTGGGAGCAGAACTTGAATGTTCCTGTCCCCAGAAGATAAATATACGTGGTGATAGATGTGTTAATTAACGAGATGGGGGACCCTTCCACACACTACACGTTTATAAACCGCCAGCATGTCCGTTCAGATATCTTATAATTCTCTGCTTCCGTGAAGCTGAAGTTTATAAAGGTTCGTGTTAAATGGCTAGCAATATCAGTGGCGCGTGGATTTGGACAGGGGATGCAGAATATTCAACAGAGGGGCTAGAGACCCAGGAAATCCGGGGCGGAGGTGGGCAGCGGATGTGGAGTCCACCCTTCCCTTCAGGGGTTTCGAGCTGGGCGTGGCCGGCGGGTCCCAGGAAGGGGCTGGGGCAGCCCCGGAGGTAGGTGGGGTCCGTGGGGGGCTGGAGAGCTGTGCCCATATGCCAGTTAGCGCAGAAATATTCTAGACGACAACAGTCGTGACTATACTGGTGTTCAGCAGCGGAGTCCCGCCCGGGACGTGGGTGTGTCGTGATGGGGTTTGCAGGGGGAGAAGCAAGGTGGGGCTGCTGGCATTGGAGATGCCACGGGGCGGGCCTCCAGCCTCTCATGGCTCCCTGGCTCGTTTCCCTTCCCACGTGGTTATGCTCCTTGGTGATCACATCCCCAAGAAGGACAGTCCCACCCCTTGGAAAGCCAGCGGCTGGACGGTGTGCTCCTGGCTGCCTTCCCACGGCCGTGAGGACATGACCTGATGTACAAACCTGCCTCCGTCACCTTGCGAGAAACCCCAAACTGTCACGTTGCTAATCCTGCCCCTGGCATGGCTGTGACAGGGGCACGTGGACGTGGCTCGAGTGTCAGGAGCACGGCCTTTTCCCTGACGTGGGATACGGGCTCTCGGAGACAGCGGCAGCTGCTCAGTGGACAGTCTGCAGAGTTGAGAAAGGAAGTGAACGCCCAGGACCCCCCAAGAAGAGCTGTGCCCGTGTCCCGGGAAGCTGCTCTGGGACTCTGGTCCTGAGTGCTCTGCGAGGGACAGCAGCCCGCCCACAGCCCCTCGGGGCAGGGAGTCCAGCAGCCCGGCCACCACCAGTCAGGGGACCGGACCCCGAGGCCGGCACTCCCGGAGAGGGGAGACCCCTGCACAGGGGGGCGCCCAGGGAGATCACAGAAGCCAGTCCTTGCCTCTGGGTCATCTCCATCCAAGGCTGCCGGCTGCTTGTCCTAGGGGCAGCGAGAGCTGGGACGTGGGGGAAGGAGTTCGGACCGTGCACAGAAGAAACCAAGACTTGTCCCAAAGCTTAGTCCCTCCAGTGCTCGGTGCCTGGGGGTCTCGCCGGTGTAGCCCAGTGACTCGGAGCCCAGGCTCAGGCATCAGAGCCTAGTTTCCTCTTCTGCAAAATGAGAACCTATCTCTTGGGATTTTCCTGAGCACCAATTGAAACAATGCACAAATAATAAATTGTAAGATAACAATAATAGCTAAAGGTTTTATTGAAAATACTACTAATAAAAATAATTTCTAATGCCGTGTGCCCAGTCCATGGCACACTTGAGGGCTCGGTGAGCGTTCATCCGCGTGTTCCGTTGACCCATCGCTGCCCTCCGTGCCCCTCCCTGTAATCCCGGGAAGCCAGGGGAATGCCTCCTCCCCACCCAGCACATTCCAGATGGAGGCCGTCCAGCCTCAAAGAGATGCTGCCATAGATTCGCTCTGTAACATCTCTTTAGTCTTACGCCTTCCCAGAGCCGCAGAGCCCTACGGGGAAAGTGGCCCGTGAGAGAGGGTGTGGTGTGCAGGCGGGGTATTGAGAAGGAAGCAAAAGCAAAAAAAAAAAAAAAAATCATTCTCCTGTCTTCCTCTCCAGGGTGAATTTAGAACCCGCTGAAAAATGAGAGTCGGGCAGCAGAGAGGCAGAAATCAAAGTACCAGCTTTATCATGTTTTGTGAAGCTGATGGGAGCGGGGGCATTAGATGTGCTGGTCGGGGTAGGCTGTGCTGTGTCTCGATGGAAAGTAAGTCCTGCCGTCCCCTTCTTGCCTTTGCAACATTCAGTGTCCTTGTGGTTTCTGGGGACAACTCAGGGTGGGGATGTCGAGGTCCAGGAGGGCTTGCAAACCTGGCACCCGTGACTTGCGCTCAGGACCTATTGGCCAAACCTGGCTGTGTGGCCCCGTCCAATGTCAGAAGAGGTGGGGACATGCCCTTTACACCCCAACAGAGTCCCCTGGGCAGCTCGGTTCCTCCTGCTCAACTTGCCAGCTGAGCAAGTCAGCGGCCTCCTGTCCTGGGAGGGCGAGCCGGGCGCCCAGGAGAGACTGGCTGTGGGCCTGCCCATCCTTCCTTCGGGGAGACACGAGGATGGCAGAGCACGCTGTCCCTCGGAGCGAGCACACCCCCAAACCAGCCTTGGCCGCCACCTAGAGTTGGGCACAATCACAGCAGCTGGGCAGGTGCGGGAGAAGGGATTGCTGCAGTATGTTCCTTCTCTTGCATGATGGGGCCTGGGCATCACTTCTGGCGTCGGGAGCCCGGGCCGCCTCAGCGCCTCTGCTCTCCGCCTACCCCCCCAACCCCCCCCCTCCCCCCGTCGCCCGGCGAATGACGGTCACACCTGTAAGCCCAGACATCTCCGTCTTCACAAAGACAGTGAGGCCGCCCGCCTCCCAGGGTGGCGACGGGGAGGAGATGAGATTGTAAATATCAGTGATCGCAGCATGTGGGTGCGTGGAGATCACGAGGCCACGCATCCGTCCCACGGTACCGCCGCGAGCGGGACCCATGCGGCCCACGCCCTGGGGACTTGCTCCGGGCTCCAGCTGTCCTGGGGGCAGCCTGGCGCTCCTCCGCGGGGTCGTGGCTCCCCGCCTGCTGCCACCCGTGTGTTAGGTCTGCAGGAAAATGACACCAGTAGCTCAGACATTACTCCCCTCCGCTCCGGGGCTTGCGTTAGGTTTCCAACAAGAAGGGTGGGGCTATTCCCCCGAGAGAAAAAAAAGAGAAAAGCAAATGAGCATCCAGGCTCACAAAGTGGGGAAACCGAGAGCCCGCTGCGGGAGCAGTGGCCGTGGATCCCGTGTGAGTTTGCTTCGTTTTTCTTCCTACCCCTGCTGTGCATGCCCTGCCTCCCTGGTGCACGGTTCTTGGAGGGAATGAGGCAGAATCTAAAGGTGAAATCACGTCCTCACCCCCCTCCATATCCCTTCTCTTTATCCTCCACTTCGCCTTCCAAGTCCAGCAAATCTAAATGGACTCTAAAGCCCGGGGAGATCCTTACCCGCCCTCTGCAAGGACAGAAGCACAAACCCTCTGCTCTCTCCAGCAATGCCCAACCGGTTTTGTTTTTTCCTTATCTTAGTCCCGAGCTGCCACCGAAATCTGGGATAAGCATCTCCCTGCTTTTGTCTCGGAGGCAGAGACACTTGAGCCCCGTGGTTTCGGGGGCAGCGTTTCTCTGAATGATCCTTTTGAGTCATCTGGGGAGACCCACAGTGCAGAACAATTTCCTTCTGACAAAAGGGGAGCCAGCCCACGCTGTGGCCGTCCAGGCTGGGACCCCGAGCTTCACAAGGCAGTCGGCAGCTCAGGAAACCCTCAGAGGGAGGAGAGTGGGGGTGCGAGGGGTGCCCCGTGCACCCGAGGACCCCCTGCACACCTTCTTTCACCTTGCCAGTAGGGGGGAGAGGGAGGAGAACGTTTCCCACCGAACCAGGAGTGCCAGTGTCTTACTGATGCCTGATGCCATAAGGAATTACCACAAACATAAAGGCTTTAGAAACAGAAATTTATTCTCTTACCACTCTGGAAGGCAGAAGTCCAGAAACAGGTTCTAGGGGGCTAAAATCCAGGTATGGACAGGGTGGCGTTCCTTCTAGAGGCTCTGGGGGAGAATCCCACGCTTGCCCTTCTAGAAGCACCTCACGCTGCTTGGCTCTCGGCTCCTTCGTCCGTCTTCAAAACCAGCATCAGAACACCTCCCAATCTCTTGCTCTGACCTTGACCTCCTGCCTCCCGCTTAGAGGGACCCTTGTGCTGACCCTAGACCTGTGCAGAATATCCAGGATAATATGCCCACCTCCAGCCCCTAACCTAATCACACCCACCTAATGGCCTTGACCATGTAAGGCAATGTATTCACGGGTTCCCAGGGTCCGGGGGAGGTCAACTTTGGGGGGGCCATTAGTCTGTGCACCACACTAGGCAACGATTTTATCTCACTGGAAAGCAAATATTTCTGATCATTTTAGGACAAGCTCCTCACTGCTGCCGTGGATACAAAAGTGGAAAGATGGGGGGCTTGCCCTCAATAAACCACAAGTTTGGTAGTGAAAAAGTTAGCTAAACCAAGGAATTGCCAAATAAGTAACTTCTGTTACAATAGCTTGGGGATATAGGTAAGGGATGCCTAAATGTGTCTGGGAGAGCAAAGGGCATCATGGCGTCTGTGCAGACGCTCACTGGGGGACGCGCAGAGGGTCTGTGCAGACGCTCACTGGGGAATACGCAGAGGGTGCTGGAAACGCGGACATCATGATTTTGAAACCATCCACTAAAGTTGGTCCAGGCAAGAATCCTTAATTCACGCTAAATCTAGGGTGAGGGACGCCTGGGTGGCTCAGTTGGTTAAGCGACCGCCTTCGGCTCAGGTCATGATCCTGGAGTCCCAGGATCGAGTCCCGCATCAGGCTCCCTACTCAGCGGGGAGTCTGTGTCTCCCTCTGACCGTCCCCCCTCTCATGCTCTCTCTCTCTCATTCTTTCTCTCTCTCTCTCTCAAATAAATAAAATTAAAAAAAAAATAAATCTAGGGTGAGGAGAGTATTTGGTGAAACAGGTTACTCGTGTCTTAAGTGTCTCCCAAAGAAAGCTTATCAGTTGCAAGGAAGAAAGTAGCAGCTACAATGTGGGGGAATCAGACACTACCCTGATCAGAGGATCAAAATTAATGTCACTAATGAGGGGCAGGTGGCTATCCAGGGCCCACGATAGGACGTGCTGAGTGGGATACCACATCCCCTCTGTGATATCCCAGCTGCGGATGCATAGAGCTCTCTAATCACAAGGAAACTATGAGACTGACCCCAGCGGGGAACATCCTATTAAAAAATTGGCAATATTGTTCAAAAATGTCAATATTTTGAAATAGAACAAAAGGTCAAGGAAATGTTCCAAATTAAAGAAAAACATGGTATGTAATGGAACACCCAGTCCAAGACAGAATCTCATACTGGAAGGAGAAAAATCTATAAAAATGTTCTTGGGTCAATTGACAAAATTGGAATACGAACAAGAGACTAAATCAATTTAAATTAAAAGTTTCCTGAACTCGGTAACTGTACTGAGGTTATTTAAGAGAGTCTCCTTATTCTTGAGAAGTACATGCTTGAGTGTCCAAGGGTAAATGGCCATGGTGCATGTGACTTACTCTCAAATTGTTCAGAAAGGAAAGATAGACTGGTAGGGAGAGAGACAGATAGACAGATGGGTAGATAGATACAAAGGTAATAGATACATAGATAATAGATAGGTACATAAATAGGTAGGTACATACATAGATGATTGATAGATACATAGATGATAGATACATACATAGATGATAGATAGATAGGTAGATACATACATAGATGATTTGTAGATACGTAGATGAGAGATAGATAAATAGATAATAGATACATAGATGATAGATAGATAATAGATACATACATGGATGATAGGTAGATACATATATAGATGATAGATATATACATAGACGATAGATACATATATAGATGACATATAGGTATACAGATAGGTAGATATATACAAAGATGATAGAAGATGGATAGGTAGACAGACAGGTAGATAAAATACATAGATGATGGATGGATGGATTGATGGATGGATGGATGTATTGATGGGCGGACAGATATATAGATACACAGAATAAATAATGGCAGATGGGCATAATGTTAACAGTAGATAAATCTGGGTTCAGAGCATACAGGCATTTTCTCTATTATTCTGGCAACTTTTCCATAAGTTCACAATTATTTCCAAAAAAAAACTATTTTTCAGTCAACAAAATAGTGACTTCAGAAGCCAGGCTGCTTGGGTTTGAGTCTTGCCAGTGCCCTCTTGTTAGCTCTGTGATTTAATAGTTCCTTTGGGCCTCAGTTTCCCCATCTGTGAACTAGGGACACTATGAGCACCTGCCCTCCAGGGCTGTTTGCCGCTCAGATGAACTCACTGACGTGGAGCCCTTGGCAGAGTGTTGGGGTTCAGCACGTGCTAATCTCTACCACCTGTTGCTATTACTCCCAGGAAAGGCAGCACTGAGGTGGAGGTTTGGAGGATGTGTAGACGTTTGCCTTAAAAGAAAGCCACAGGGGAAGTGTGCAAAGATTTGAGGCGGGGCGTGTGGAGGGGAATATTGCTGAAGACTACAGTGTGAGGGGGCGTGGCCTAAGTCCAAGCTGGACAGGTGAGCTGGGGCCCGTCGTGAAGGGCCGTTCGCCCATGCGAGGGAGTTTCCGTGACTTGTCGCATAGTGTGGACAGTGTTCAGGGAATTCATGAATGTTCAAAGAGCAGAGCGATGTCCTAACATCTGTAATTTTCAAAGACCACACTGGTGGCCGTGGTCAGAAATGGACCCAACAGATGCAAACCTATGTGGGCAACCACTAGGGAAGCCTGGTGACCATCCAGGAAATAGATAAGGAATAGATAATGATTGGAACTAGGACATTTGCCAAGGGTAGTTAGGAAGGAAGGATTTGCAGGATATCTAGAAGAATCCACAGAATGCACATAGTCCCGGTGAGGAAGAAGCATCAGGAATGACTTCCCAGTCTTCGGGCAGGGAAGATGGCAGGAGGAGCTGGGATTTGGTAGAGGGCGTGGGTAACAAACACATTGAAAAATTTTGGAAACCAGTGAGTTAGGGGTGCCTTTAGGACATCTGGGTGGACTCAGGTCATGATCCCAGGGTCCTGGGATGGAGCCCCGCATCGGGCTGCCTGCCTACTTGTGCTTTCTCTCTATCTCGCTGTCAAATAAATAAACAAAATCTTTAAAAAAAAAAAAAAAAAAAAAAAAGGACACCCAGATGGAAATGTCCAGTAGGCTGTGGGCTGCAAATCCAGAGCCCAGGTTCAGAGATAGAGATTCAAGGTTATCTCTTTCCGCGTTGTGACATATGACCTTGGATGACATCACCCAGCCAAAGAGCCCTGGGTGACTCAGTATCAATGGTTGGTTTTTCCAGTCTGACAAAAGTCTGGGGCCCACTCCCAGGAAATACACATGCCCACTTGCACAGAGTCATGTTATATAAATTTAAGGAACTATGCTTGAAGCTCATCCCTGCTACCCTCCCTCCCCGCCCCCTACCCAGATTAAAAATACATTCTCTAGACCAGGGACTTTCTAAATGCAAATAACAAGGCATTAGTGAGTTGTGAAATTAATTTAGTGGATTATTAACTAGCATTAGGGAGGGAAAAGAAGAGGGAACAAGAGAAAGAATGGAAGGAAATGAGAAAGGAGTAGAAAGCATTACCATGCAGGGAAGTAAGTTTGTGTTGTAGAACTTTTTTGGTTATGTGTGCTTATACATACATATACTGAATTTCAGCTGATAAACGTGTAAGATATGAAATATGTGTGAATAACTCATATATGTACTTGATACACACACACATTGCCTTAGATTATTGCTAGTGTATGAGTTACCTATTACTGAGTGAAAAACTATTCCAAAGTGGCTTAAAACTGCAATTTGGACTGGTCTCAGCTGCTATCGCGCAAGCGGCCGCCACCGTCTGGTTGGTCCAGTGGGACTGGATGGTCCCAGGCGCCTCCCTCACAGGTCTGGTGGTCAGCTAGGGCCTCGGTTCTCCTGCACGAGCCTTCTCCTTCAGCTGCACAGGGTTTCCAGCGGCTTCCAAGCCTCTGTGTCGTGCCTGCTGATGTCATATCAGCCAGAGCAAATTGGAACATCATCATTTTGACATGAAGCCTACGGTCGATGTGGGAAGGGATTGCACAAGGGTCTGGATACTGGGGACATGATTGATTTGCAAGGGGCCATTTGCTTAACCTCTGCCACAGAGGGATAAGCACACGATCCCATCGTCTGTGATCTGCCTGTTCCCGTGTTTTGAGGCTTGCCCCTCACTCTGGCTCATCCCTGCCGCCCCTCCCCTTCCTCTTCCTCTCCTTCCACCTTTCTTCTTCATTAACTGAGAATCTGCAGGGAAACCTCTATTAAGAATGGGGGACGATACCAAGAAAGGCATGAAGATAGTATCTTGGCCCTCCGGCCACTGATCGACCACCGGAGTACATAAAGGTCCAGCAGAGAAATGTTAAATAATAAATCCAGGCAGCTGCCCAGCTGTCACAAGACAGCCCCAATTAACCGTCCCATGAATGGTGCAGGGAGTCTCTCCCGGGAATTCCAAGTGGGCAGAGGCGCCCATGCCCCTCAGCGGGTCCCCCGCTCGCTTCCGTTCTGAGGGGCGTCTTTTGAGTTCTCAAACGGCACTGATCTTCAGGAGAAAAGGAAGAGCAATGTCAAAGCAGAGGGATTCAGTAAAAAGGCTTTTCATCTGCATGTTTCCCGTGCTGCCAGGAGCCCAGAACTCAGAACTGCGACATCGCTCCTTTTTTCTGTGGTTTCTACACGCACACGGTTGACGTTCTTCCTAGCAGTGCCCCTTGGGTTTCGCTTCCTCGGGGACGTAACCCCACTTGTTCTGGTGGCTTGAGTAGGGCCACCCAAACCCTCTCTGGCTGGAGAACTGCAGAACAGGATTTAACACTTTGATCATGACTAGGAGAGGGGTGGGCATGGGACCCGACTCTGTCCGACCACACTTGATCTTGGCAATGAGCTGGTGCGCTCAGAAAAAGTCTTATGCCTGGGGCGCCTGGGTGGCTCAGTGGGTTAAAGCCTCTGCCTTCTGCTCAGGTCATGATCTCAGGGTCCTGGGATCGAGCCCCACGTCGGACTCTCTGCTCAGCAGGGACCCTGCTTCCCCCCCCGCCCCCGCCTCTCTGCCTACTTGTGATCCCTCTCTGTCAAATAAATAAATAAATAAAACCTTAAAAAAAGAAAAAGTCTTATGCCAAAATGGGCGTGCTCGCCGGAGAGCCCTTGTCATCAGGGAAGCCAAGGAAAGCCACAGACAGAGGCCGTTTTTCCCGACCGCGCGTTTGCCGTTAGAAAGCAGCACGAACCTGCGTCGT
>CM052889.1:78232903-78243456 GCA_028534135.1 Potos flavus | reverse complement strand
GGTCATAGGGTAGCTCTATTTCCAACTTTTTGAGGAACCTCCATACTGTTTTCCAGAGTGGCTGCACCAGCTTGCATTCCCACAGTGTAGGAGGGCTCCCCTTTCTCCGCATCCTCGCCAACACCCGTCGTTTCCTGACTTATTAATTTTAGCCATTCTGACTGGCGTGAGGGGGTATCTTACTGTGGTTTTGATTTGTATTTCCCTGATGCCGAGTGATGTTGAGCACTTTTTCATGTGTCTGTTTTGCCTGGGCTAATTTTAAAATACCTGCACTTCTTGGGACATGTTGAGCAAAAGTAAAGGAAAATTTATCTCGGAAACTTACGGGCGGAAAAGCAGCAAGACGCACAATGGCCATGCTCCCTTTAGACCTTATCGCCGGTCCAGTGAGATGGGTACGGAGGTCAAGAGTAAGCATCCAGTATATGGACGCCAACCAGACATCATCACATCCTCCAAACACAGTTTTATTGTGTTTTATAGAAGTGTTAGTCTGTGCTGGCTCAAACATTAAGGGGAAAAAAAAATGTAACTTTATCACGGAAAGCTTAAAAAACCCTGAGCTAGAGGGGTTGAGTTCTTATGTGGAGATAACTCAGACCCATTGAGCTAGTTTCTTGGTAAATTCTGATCTGAAAGGGAAGGAGGAAGGGGTTTGCGGGCTGTGTATCTTCGGCTGCTCTGATTACGTACCACTTCTATTAGGAGAGTGTCCTGGATGGTATTTAATAGCGGGTCTGGAGTTTCCAGCTCTCAACCTCCGTAATCCCTCTGGAAATGAACACGCTTCCAGGAACATGTCACGATATTCCTGAGTCGGTTCACGCTATCGAACCGTGCAGACAGACAGAAACCCACAAGGCATCATTAGCAAGCCGCGGGCATCCCCCTCGCCCTCAGCCTCGTCGCAATGGCTTCATCCCAAAAGTCAACACGCCGCTCTCCTTGTCTTCCTCCCCGGATTAGTTCCAGCCACAGCCATGTCATTGGAATGAGATGGGGAAGTGTAATTGCATTTCCAGCTAGCACCGGGATTCTTCTTAGAGAGGAAACGGAGTTTGTTGGCTGAGAGGCAGGGGGAAAGCCCTTCAGAGTCCTGGGAATGAGCAACTTCTGTCCTTCCCCAACCAGGCAGTTCCTTCCCAAGAAAGACCAGGGCAGGCATCATGAAAGCTGGGGATGAGATGGTGCACAGCAGCTCCGTTCGTGGTAACTGACGGCTGGAGGGGGCCTAGACGCCCGTCAGCGGGAGAGTAGATGCATGCTGATCAGCAGCAGCGACGGGCAGCGAGCATGGGGACACCTCCCAGGCCTAACAGTAAGCGAACGGAGCTGGGAACGAGAGACACCGTGCTGTATGGTTTCTTCTCTGACGTTCTCGAACAAGGAAAACTAATCTATGGAGAGAGAGGTCAGAATAACCATTAATGGGGTGGGGGGGGATGAGGGAGAGCAGGGGGCATCTCTGCAAGTGCTGTAGATTCTGATCTCGGGAGGCTTACACAGCTGCACACGTGGGTACATGCCCATTGAGTTGTCCAATTAGGATGTGTGTGCCTTTGAGCATTAGGTCTTATTTTATTTTATGTTATTTTATTTTATTTTACTTATTTTTAGAGGGAGAGAGAGAATCCCAAGCAGGCTCCACGCCCAGTGCAGAGCCCATCTTGGGGCTCAATCTCATGACCCTGAGATCGTGACCTGAGCCAAAATCAAGAGTTGGACGCTTAACCGACAGAGCCACCCAGGGCCCCTTGACCATTAGGTTATCACTCAACCTTTACAGAAATAAAAGTCCCCATGCATACAAGGGGACACGTGGCAGTCGTGAGTGTGGGTGGGGTCGTTCCCGGTGAGGCAAGGGGAGCACAGAGCGTGTTATCCTCGAGGAAGTGGAGGAAGGGAGGGATGGTAAGCTGATGGCGGGAGCCTGAAAATCTGCCAGGAATTCACGGTAGACTCACTTCGTGAGGGCATTTGTTGTGGGACCGAGAGGAGGACCATTTTCCGGGTGGCTTGGAATGGACCCAGCAGAGCCTGTGTGGATAAAGAGAGGGGAACAGAGCATCCGGAAACCGTGAGATGGGGCAGAGCCAGACCCAGATTCTGTGCAGCTTGAAGTTTTCACAGTTGGGCTGGGGGCACACGTCTAAGAAACTAAATACAAAATTATGTACACTTAATTTAGACTGAGTAAATTTAGACTGAGTAAAGAAATCAACAAATTACAAGTTATAAAAAATGGAGGAAATGCAGGGCGCCTGGGTGGCTCAGTCATTTAAACATCTACCTTAGGCTCAGGTCATGCCAGGGTCCTGAGATTGAGCCCCGAGTCGGGCTCCCTGCTCAGTGGGGAGTCTGCTTCTCTCTCTCCCTCTCCCTTTGCGCTCTCATTCTCTCTCAAATAAATAAATAAAATTTTTTTTTTAAAAAAGGAAAACTACAAACATCCCAAAATATATAAAACATATCATAATGTCTTTACTTTTAAGTAACTAAGTAACTAATTGACTCACTTCTGCTCATACCCTTTTCCTACATATTTCTGGCTGCATCTGCTTTTAGGAAGTGCTTTCTTTACTTAATGATAGAATCAGAAGGGTAATTCAATATTTCCTTTAGCATCACAGATCAACAGTTATTTTTTAAATATCAATAGTTTAGAAAAGTTTCCTTTCCTTTATAACCTGATGTTCTTAATGCCATGTATATATTTATGATTGCTCTCAAATTTGAGTGAAACCTATGAAGTGTCTTCTTTCTATAAGCTGTAAGATTTCAGGGTATTTCAAATTTTCTTACAAAGTGACTAATCTTAAATTCTCTGAATTCTTGGCAATCATTAATCTTAGCCAGTTTGTCATCAGCGTCTTTCTGGAGCAAAGTGTTAGGACACTTAGGTCATCTTTGTCACTGTCAATATCTCATGTCAAGCGAGCAAGACATTAAAACAGAAATTCTGTTAAAATCTATTTTGCATAACTCCCACTAAAAAAAGAAAATGTAGAGTGTGTTTATTGCTGTCTATGCTGCATTATCAAGTCAATTTCTGACAAGGTGGAACATAGGTTTTACTAAGATGTCACAAGATGGGCACTGCATTCTCTACTTCCAGTATGACATACTTACCACACCATTGGGACAGTTTTCCAGTTGAGCTTCTGCCTCCTCAGACTGCAAAGCTTGCTTCTTCTCTACCATCCACATTTCCCATATCCCGATGCCATACACAAGTTCATGGTATATGATATGGCTCCGGCTGTCCCACGCGCCATCTGAGTTATTTCTGCAAGTCATGCTAGACGAGGATAGGCAGCAACTCCATCGCTGGGCACGGAAGTAACCTCACACCACATAAATGGATCCCATTAGAGCCAAACCAAATATAGCCCAGGTCCAACTGCCCCCACTGTGGGACACAAAAGTGCCACGGCCACTCAGAACCCCTCTGGCGCAGAGGAAGTGTCATGAGGATAAAACTGCCATGAAAAAAGTCAGTGGTTTTAAACAATTGTGGTTAAACCACTTACTTTGCAAATGTTACAAAAGCCTGTGAGCTTTGAACACATTTGTTGGAAGGAGAACCCATTCTAGGCATCCGCTTACATTTCATTAGCCTTACGATAAATCTCTTTTGGGATGAATCTCTGTTAGTCTCACCTGACTGTGAATTTGGGGAGGAGGCACGGGAGCCAAATTTGCTACCTTCCAAGAGGCAGGCAGTCCTGATGATATATGATATCTGAGTTCCATAATTTGGGGCACATATGTCGACATGGAATCTTTGACGGTACTGGTGAAGATGGCTTTCAGCTGCCTGTCACACTATGTCCAACCGCTAACGGTGACTTAAGCCAGGGATCTCAACCTCAGCTGCACATTAGAATAATTTGGGGAAGTATTTAGCATTTAAAAAAAAAAATAACAATGCTTGGCACCCCGCAACCTCCGCTACCACCAAGCACAGATTTAGATGGTCTGGGGTAAAGCCCAAGAATCCATAGTTTTAAAAATTCCCCCCAAGTAATTCTCATGTGCAGCCACAGCTGAGAAACAGGGCGTGCAGATACTGGGGGTCTCACTGAACAAAATGATTTCCAGGTAGACAGTTCCAGGATGAAGTTAGCCTTTCATAGTCCGCCCTCCTCGTGACCTTGAAGGGAGGTTCCCTTCGTGACTGGAAGGTGGCTCTTGCAGCCCCAGGGAACGCGCCTCCTGGAAGAGACAAGAAAGGTGGTGGGAAATTCTCGCTTGCCTCCGCTAAGCCTCCTCCAATCTGGAACCGTTCCTTCTTTGCACGACCTTGGCATTTTTGAAGAGCACTGGTCAGATATGTCATAGGAGGCTTCCTGGTTTGGGTCTGTCTGGTATGTTCTTGCAATTGGATGGAGGGTCTGCTTTTCATCAATACGGTGTTAGTATAGATTCCTGGTTAAGGGGACGTCTGCCAGGCTGCTCCACTATGAAGTTACTTTTTTGCCTTTGTAGCACATCTCAGATGGTACCCTGAAACCAGGCAGCTAGCCCGCCCCTCCAAAGATGCTCCCCTGCTGGTGGAAGCTTCCACTGGAGGATGCTTCCACTCACGCTCCCTGCCGTCGGCTCCTCACCGGGATGCCAAAGGGGCTTCTCAACAATGTGACTCGGGCTGTAACTCTCCCATGCACGAAACATCCTAATGGCCCCAGGCAGTGCTTTTAGTAAAATCCAGCCTCCTCACCAGGACCTTCAGGCCTTGTGTGATCTGACCCTGACGAACCCCCCACACACACACACACTCCTCTCACTGAGGTTCAACCCGAGTCTCTTGCATTTATTTTATTTCTCCAGGATTCCATGCTCATTCCCACTGTCTGATTTTCACACTCTTCTGAATAAATGCCCTTGCTCAGGTCCTCCCGTGGTTGACACACGACTTAAGATTCAGGTATCCATGAGAGCATGGCCTCCCTATACGGCGACCACCCCTCCCACCAGCGCCGTCTCCCACATCCCTTTGCAGTGAGTGGTTCCATTCCTTTTCTCAGACCCTGTCCCCATCTGGATTTACGCCTTTGCCCCCGACGACACCATCAGCTTCATGAAATTAGAAACTAGAGCTCTGTGATTCCCTGCTTTATCTCTAGTGTCGAGGACAAAAAGGTGCTCATGAAATAGTTGTCGAATGCATGAATTTCTTTAATCTCGCTTGCCCTGCCCACGGCTCTAGCCAAAGCCACATGGGGGAGTACTTAATTTCATCGATCCACATGACCTTCTTTGGACTCCAAGGTGGCTCCTAATTCCGGCCCCTCCTGATCTGGTAGCTGAGGTCTTTTATACACGAAGTCGGGCCAGGAAACACCATTTCTGTGTCTCAAGCTGGAATCCTGTCGATCATTTCAGTACCTCCTCTCCTATGGCCCCACGAGCATCCCCTCAATCATGGAGTCCCCCTCCCTTCGGGGAACAGCCCAGGGGATGGCCGCATGGGGTCCATGATTCCCCTCTGGGGACCGACATATGGGGGCAGGAAGCCTTTTCCAAGAACATTTGGAAGACAGCCCCTGTGGAAGACAGACCGCTGTGGGCTCAGATGTGGGGGTACCTGAGCATGTGAGCAGCGGAAATGGACGTGGTTTCCCAAGACCTGCGAGGTGTCCCCGCACGGGAGCCACAGCGTCTGTCACAGCTGGACTCTTACTGCGCAGGCCGTGAGCTCGGCGGACTGCGCACCTGCCCGGGACGGAGGGCCAGAGCTGTCCATGTACTTCGTGGCCCGCTGCATGCAACGGCGTTTCATCAAAGCCCTGTTTTGACATCCACCCAGCCGTGCCAAGTACCTTCTGCGCTCTTGTTAACCGGCAGCAGTGTTATTTAATTCTGTGTTCTCAGAAGGCCCTTGGGTGGATCACCTAATGCAGAAGTGACCAGAGAACCCACACAGGTCCTACAGGCTGCCGGTCAGCGGGACACTCTTGTGTTTATCGTCTCGAGAAATCAGAGCATCTGGGCACCACTCCAGGGGCCAGCAGGGCAGAAGGGGCAGAGGACGAGAGAGAGCACCTCCTTTGCCCGGGGGGAGCACAGAGGCTGGACAGAAGGTGCATCTCGGGCTCTTGGGGCTGCTGAGTCATGCGTCCTGGAGTTGCTGGGGGGGCCGCCCGGCAGATGCTGCCTAGTAATTCACAACACACCTTGCTTCTGTCCACCCCCTATGTTGGAAGGAAAATTGGTGTCCATTTTCCACTTAACCATCATCTGCAAAAGTAGGACTTGGATTCGTAGACTTTTGAATATCAGCAACCTGAAATTTACCGAGAAGGATTTAGGACTATCTAGAAGCAATATTTTTTTAAGGGGGAAAAATCAAAACACAGAACATAGATGCTGGCCATCGTGATTTTAGAAAAAATAAGAAAATGCATACGTAAATGTGCGTGCGTGCCTAGACTCCCGGAAAGGCTTCCCAGGAGCCCGTACCGACCACGGTCACTTTCACACTGAAGGATGGGGAGCCGGCGGGTGTGGGCGGGGCTTCCGAGTCACAGGTGCTCTGATGCTTTCTGTTCTGTTCCACTTTTAAACCGTGAGCCGGTATCAACTTTCCATTCTTGTGCCAAAGCAATTAGCAATCAGAAAGAAAAATCCCCAATGAGCTATCCAGACTTGAAAAGCCAGTATGAAAGATTCCTAACACATGACAAAGCTTTATGAATTTTTAAAATCACAGAAAGAAGACATACTCATTGATGTCAGGGTTTCTTTCATCGCGGTAGAGCGGAGATCCGACAGTCAGCGCGGCTCACGGCGCCTCTCGAGTTAGAGTGCGAGGGGCAGTCCGGCCGCGAGCCCGGATTCACGCCACCTCCGACCCCGGCCATCAGCTCCCGCTCACTGTGCCTCTGTCTCCCTCCCCTAAACTAGTCGAGTGATAACACTTGCCTCATTGGGTCACTACAAAGGTTACAGAAAACATGGAAAGCACTTGGAGTAGCACTTGGAACATAATTAATACTATGTAAACGTTAGAGATTTTTTGGAACCGATATCGATACTTTATTAGTAATGAAGGCCCACAGTTTCCCTTGGGGTTTGCTCTTGGTTGTGCATTTTGTGGGTTTTCACCAAATGCAGAATGATGCATATCCACCATTTCAGTGTCTTTGCCCCAAAGAAAATATGTGCTCCGCCGTTCCTCCCTCCGTCCTTCCTAACTCCACATCTCTCTCCCAGTGTTTTCACCGTCTCCGGCATTGTGCCTTTGCCAGAATGTCACACAGTATGCAGCCTGGCTCCTTTCACTGAGTCAGGGGCCACGGAGGACCCATGCCAGGTGGGACATGGGAAGCCAGCCGGCGGGGGGGCAGAACATGTCAGACCACGTGGGGCACAGTGAGAATTTACTGCATTATCCCAAAGTGATGGAAAACCATGCAGGGGTTTTTAGAATGGTGTCCCGAGAGGAATGTGGTAGTAATAGGATGGGTCTGGGGTTTTAAAAGAATGCTCTAGGTGCTTTTGTCCAAATAAAAGTGATGAAGGGAGCCTAAGCAGGGAGGGATGTGGAAACTCTGTGAGGCTTTGAGTCCACACTCAGATACCGCGCCCCCCGCCCCGACCGGAATGCCTGCATATGTCCATCCAAGGACAGGTACACGTCTGTTTGCGACGGCATCATCTGTCATAGTCGAATCCTGCAAAGACCCAAATGTCCACCAAGGGGAGGATGGATGAGTGAGTCGTGTGTGTTCCCACAAACCAGACGGGAACATGTGGTGCAACCCCATTTATGCCAAAGGTTAGAAACAGGGGTTTCTAACAGTGGGCTGTGATATTGGAGGGAGGTTAGCATTTCCTTGGGGGCGGGGGTGGGGAGCGGACGGCTTGGATGGAACTGGAGGGTATCATGCTGAGCCAAAGAAGTCAATCAGAGAAAGACAAATACCATAGGATTCCACTCATATGTGGAATTTAGGAAACCAAAGAGAGGAGCAGGGGGGAAGGGAAGAAAAAATAAAACACGATGACATCAGAGAGAGAGACAAACCATAAGAGACTCTTAACTCTAGGAAACAAACTGAGGGTTGCCGGAGGGGCAGGGGTGGGGGGATGGGGCACCTGGGGGATGGACATTGGGGAGGGCACGGGATGGAATGAGCACTGGGCATTATACGCCACTGATGAGTCACTGAATTCTACTTCTGAAACTAATAAAGCAGTAGATGTTCACTGAACTGAACTTAAATAAAAAAAATTTTTTTTAAGAAGAAGAAAAAAGAACGAAATGTCCGTGCTGGCATTCACGTAGCCCGAGGGGGGACCACTGTCCAGCTTTGCCGGACGGTGAGCAGAGACTCAGCCCCCGCAGCCGAGGAAGCTGGGTTTCTTTCGAGGGACGGTCAGGGAGGGAGGACTCCGTCATCAGTGCTCGTCCGCTTCGGAAGATGCGGTGGAAACCCGAGCGTTTCAGAACCGGCAGGCGGATTTCACCTTCATCTTTTAGCGGGTCAGCCCGTTCTTTGTGGCCTGGGCTGCTCTGGGCTCCCGGCCTCCGCCCACAGGGTGATGAGAATCAGAAAGGAGACACGTCGGTCGGAGGCGGCTTTACTGGCCTCACTAAAGGGCCTCAGGAGGCCGGCCAGTTTCCTGGGGCTTCCAGATCAATGACCCCGACCTGGTGGCTTTCTAGAGGCCGGATCCCGAAACCCGGTGTGCAGCTCTGGAGGCTCTAGGGGGGCCCTTCCTCTGCTCCTCCAGCTCCCGGTGGCTGCTGCTGTCCTCCGGCTGGTGGCCGCGTCCCTCCGGCCTCTCTGTCAACACATGGGCCTTTCCCTGGACGTTCGCGTCCCTCCTTCCCTGTTCTTATGAGGATGTGCTCACTGGGCTCACAGTCCGCCTCAACCCGCAGGGTTGGACCGCATCTTAACTAAATCCTATCTGGAAAGATCCTATTTCCGAACAAGATCACATTCTGAGGCTCTAGGTAGATAAGAATAGGGGTACACAAATCAACTCAGTGGGGAAGGTCTGCAGAGGGTCCTGGAGATCTGGGGTATTATAGTTTATTCCTATTTGGTGATATAGTCACACAGTTTCAAGTAAAAATGGTATGTGGGCCGTTCTCACCTTGCCTAGTGCCCCGCTAGTGGGATCTCCTGCATCAGAGCCGTGTCGTCGGTCCGTGACCATGTGGTGAGGAGCCCCACCGATAGGTTCCACTAGCACGATGCAGACGGAGGGCTGCCTGGAGGAAGGGACTAAGCTCTGGCCTTTGGTGGCACTATAGACCCAATGTCCATGTCCCCCTAAATTCATATATTGAAACCTAATGCCCAAAGTGATGGTGGGAGCAGGTGGAGTCTTTGGGGTTGACGAGGTCGTGAGGATGGAACCACGTGAATGGGATGAGTATCCTTGTAAAGGAGACCCCAGAGAGCTCCCCCTGCCCTTCCACCGCGAGGGCACAGCAGGAAGACGGCCTCTATGAGCCAGGAGCCTATGACCCGGGGTCCGGAGGGCGCAGGGGACACTGGGACAGTGAAGGAGTGACAGCCCAGCAAACAGTCACCACTCAGGGCAAGTTCGGCCTTCGCCATGGGCGCTGGGGGATCGGCGGCCCTGGCTGCCTTGCTCCTGACCTTCGTCCCTGAGGGGTCCGCCCTGCTGGTCCCTCCCTGTCAGTAGGCAGAGCACCTGCTCGATCGCTCATGCACCTGTTTAATAAATTAGTCTGCGGCCCACAGAGGTGTACGAGAGCACGGGCCCAGGTGACTCACAGGGAGGGTCGTGCTGGGTGGTCTGTGCCAGCAGAGGAGGCAGGCAGAGCACGGCCCTCCCCTCCCCTTTCCTGCCAGCGTCTCGGCCCCTCTGCTCTGCTGACTCAGGCACCTCTGACGAGACAGACAGGATCGGTGTTATTACGGCACTGAGTTATTTCTTCTGCGGCAATGAGTCATTTCTTGACTTGGGGGTCTATGCTTGCTTTGTAATTATTCATACCATCGTATAGGGCTTGTGTTCATTTGTATCTATGTCATGTTTTGTGACTGAAGAGAAAAGTAAAGAAGGCAAAATTTTAAAAAAGACTTAAGGATGGCTTGCTCCAGGGTTAATAGGGACCGAAGAGCCTTATTGCCAAAGGAATGAATCACTACTGGTGAATTTTCTAAATGGTGGCGGAGGGAGGGTGGAAGGCGTGACAGAGCTGGCTGTTTTCTCCCTCCGCCGGGGCTCTCGGATCCCAGCATGTGGGGCACACTCAGGGGCTGCGTGTGTCTTCGGGGGCGGGCAGAACTGGGCCGTAAGCGAGCCTTGCAGGGGGCGCCTGGAGGGAGAGAGCAGAGATGCTGCCGGGTGAAGCATTTAGTGTTAGAGATACTGATGTCTGCAGCTTCCTTTGAAATGAATCACAAAAGAAGATGGACTGAGGGTTGGAATGGGGAGAGATCTGTGATAAAGCAAATACAGAAAAAATAATAGAAGCTAGATGGTGGGTCTGTGGTGTTCATTGTACAATTTCAGTCTTTCCCTCCGTTTAAAATATGTCATAACAAAACGGTGGAAAACTC
>CM052889.1:78214688-78232403 GCA_028534135.1 Potos flavus | reverse complement strand
CTCCCTGCCCTGTGCCTTTCTTCTGCTGTATTTCTTTTTCCTTCCCTGTAATAAATGCTGGGCGCAGACATTTGCTGATCCCTGATCCACTGCGGCGGCCCCGAGGTGGTCTCCACTCCCCCCCCACCCCCGACTCATGGTCCCACAGCTCAGGCTTCGATCCCGTCTGTCTTATTTCAAATTTGAGAGAGACACAGAGAGAGAGAGACTCGTTGGCTCAAAACTGCGGAGATGAATGGCTCTGCAGGTCTCCTCATGCCCCCTTGTCCCCGGTCCAATCCGCCGTGGTGCCGTGGCTGGATGTGTGGGGTCACCTGCCTCTCCAGGCTATTCGTCCTGGGATTGGGGTGGAGCAGGTTCTCTGCGATCTGGGGGAGGGAGGGCCAGTTCACGGTCAAGCACAATGACCTCTTCCCTGAAATTAAAGGCTGTGCCTTCAATCAGAGAGTAGCTCCCCTATTACGGTCCACCTGGTCCAACTAGTGCCAAAGAGAGTTGATCTAAAGCCACAAAGCCAAAAGACGAGAGATTGAGATGTGTGCCAACCTTGGCCCCGGCATGGGGCACTTTGGTCTCCCCGTCTCCCCCGAGGGGCTGAGAGGAGAGAGGATGGCAGACACAGGCCACATGGAGCACATGTCTCCCCGGCTGGTCTAGCTCCGTCTCCGAGTCTACACGGCGTCGGGAAACTCTTACTGACCCACTCCCTTAGACCCAGATGCGGCAGGACCAACACCAGCAAAGCCTGCGGCGCCTCTGGGGGTCCCTGTCCGGATCAGGGGCTTTCATCTCCATTGTGAGTGATGAGCCGAGACTCGGGATTAAAGCAGCTCAGGAAATAATGTCATAAATATTTTCCCTTGAAATGCATGTCTGTCGTAAATGATCCCACTACCCAGTCATACCCTTTGACGTGCAATTTATGGTGGCATAGACGTAGATCGTGCACCCCTTAAAACCCCGTCTTTCTTTCGATCCCTCGGGGAAGAAAAGTGGATCCTCCTATGGGGCGTTTAGCATGGGCCCCCTTCACTCTCATTTCAAAGCCATGGTTGCATTCTTTGGTTTTCCACCTCCAAAAAGCATTGGTTGTCTTCCACGACCCTCGTGCGTCTGTCCTCATTTCTGCACTGCTTACAAGGCATCCCTCTGTTCTCGTGTTATTTTCGCCACCGAATGTGTGCTGTGCAAACACTGGGTGTTCCTTGAGCTCCGGGGCCCGTGCTCATTCACTTATTTTATTCGACAGGAAGCGGCCATCAGTTGCTGGGTCCAGTTCAGCGATGGCTCCATCACCCCCTTGGACATCTATGATGGCAAAGACTTCTCCCTGATGACCACCTCCCTGGACGAGAAGGTGGTCTCCATCCACCAGGACCCCAAATTCAAGTGGCCCATCATCGCTGCTGAAACCGAAGGGCAGGGCCCCCTGGTGAAGGTCGAAATGGTTATCAGTGAATCGTGCCAGAAATCCAAACGCAAGAGCGTGCTGGCTGTGGGAACAGCCAACGTCAAAGTGAAGTTTGGCCAAAACGATGCGAGCCCCAACACCAGTGACAGCAGACACGCGGGGGCAGGAGTTCACCTAGAAAATAACGCCAGCGACAGAAGACCCAAAAAGCCCTGGCAAGAATGGGGGTCTCAGGGAGGAAGGTACTACAGCAGTTCTTCCGTGGGCCTCATGGAAGGAAGGGGGTCCACGACCGAGAGGTCAACCTTCCAGAGAAAGAGCAGCCAAGGGAGCCTTCTAGATGATGACAGCCACCTGCAAACCATCCCCATCGAGCTCAGCAGCTTCCCGACCCAGGGCGACCTGCCCAGAGGCAACGGGGAGACAGGCGAGAATGGCCTCTCGCAGGCATCCAAAGGGCTGAGTGACTTGGAGATCGGCATGTACGCGCTTTTGGGGGTCTTCTGCCTGGCCATTTTGGTCTTCCTAATAAACTGCGTGGCCTTTGCACTAAAGTACAGGCACAAACAGGTTCCGTTCGAGGAGCAAGAAGGTCTGAGTGGCTCCCACGACTGGGTCGGCTTGAGCCACCGCTCCGAGCTGCTGGAGAACCACATTAACTTTGCCTCCTGCCAGGACGAGCAGATCACTGCCATCGACAGGGGCGTGGATTTCGAAGAGAGCAAGTATCTGCTCAGCACGAACTCCCAGGAGAGCAGCAACGGGCAGCTGTTCAAATGTCCGGGCCCCACTGCTGCCGACGGGAAGGACCAGAGAAGCGAGCCCCCGACGTCCCCTACCTCAAAAAGGAAAAGAGTGAAATTTACCACCTTCACCACCATCCCCTCGGATGCAGGGTGCCCCACCGTGAACTCCATATCGACCCGTGGTGAGGACAGGAGCTGGGTCTGCCAGGACCTGGACCCGGGGGAGAGCAGACAGCCGCTCGGCTACGTGGAAGGGTTAGGTGAGGACGTGTAAGCTGGACACTCGTGGACACGGGCTCTCGCTCACCTCTCAGCCTTTAAATTTGGGGATGTGTGGCAAGGGTGCTCCCGGGAAAGGAACAAAGTGACAGGACAAGATAAGATCGGCCCTATCAGCAGAGCCCCGGCAAAGGTCACTGGCTCGGCCGGGGCGGCCCCATGTCAGGATCGAGGCACACGTTCTGGCACCCAGCGTCTTGGCTCGTGTTAAGAGGCGGATCATGCATGGCAAGATTTGTAAAACTTGGAAGAAAAACGAGTTCCAAATCACTGAGCTTCTGAGAGGTCCCAGGAAAAAACAGCCGCCCCCACCCCCCCCCCCCGTCCATCACTCTTTCTCTCTTGAACCAAAGCCCTTTGGGTATGGTGAAGTCCACGGGGGTCCAGAACTCACTATTGCAGATGGCGGAAGAACCCCGAGACTCAGGGGGAGTGCGAGCGATCGATGGGGGCAATGAGTCATTCAGCCAGGGTGCACGTCCCTCCGTGAGCCGACAGGGCTGCCGACGGGGAGGGAAGGGCCACACTGGGCAAATGGGCCACGGATATCTTTGTCACAAGACGGCGAAAACAAAGGAGCGAGCCCTCTGGGGGATTCGGAGCATCCCTTTGCTGGGAAACTAGGGACACAGGGCACAGAACGTCAACCCGGTTCAAGGAACCAGGCTTTTTCAGGCGAGTTCACTGTGTTCACACGTGCACTCCGCTGCCCCACCAGCTGTCTGAGAGCCATCGCTCACGTGCGGGGACGGGGGCCTTTCCGCATCCCCCGTGGCCGGTGCGTCAGCTCCAGGAGACGCTCTGCCGTGGTCCCGCCAGGTCCCCCGTCCACGGCAGCAGAGATGGACATGGACGAAGGTGGAGTGCGCGGCCTGGGAGAGCCAGGGGCCCGCTGTGCCGTGGGGGGGGGGGGGGATGGGGGGGGCAGGAAGCCTGTCCACACCCCCGTGCGGGCTTGGACCAATGGAGGGACCGAGGTGCCCGTGCTTGAGGGGGAGAGGGAGGCCCCAGTCTGTCCTAAGAGCTTTCACGTTGTGGCTTGAAATCAGAATGACTCTGAATGTCTCCCCAACCTCCCCGGACGGATGGGAAGCCACTAAGAAGGCAGATGGGGGGAGAGATGAGCAGATTCCTGCCCCAGCTCGAGCTTCCGCCCAGGCAAGGGGGGCCACGGAGAAGCAGGGTGACAGGCTGGGGGGGCGGGGGGATGAGGAGGGCTCTCTCCTCTCATTTTCTGTCTCTCTGCCCTGCGATACTCTTCTCCGGTTTCTCTCTTCCTCTGTGTGTCTCTCTGTCTCTGAGTCTCCCTGACCTATTTCTCTCCTCCCTCTGTGTCTCTCCCTCCCTCTTTATTCTCCTCCTCCTCCTCCTCCTCCTCCCCTCCCACCCCCTCCTTAATGCATATAATTGAACTCTCCCTAGACCGTGGGTGTCCCTTCCTCCAGCTCAGCCTTCCCACCTTCGCACCCCCCCCAACTGAGGTGCTCCCCATTTGCTCGAAGCCTGGGATTCCAGCAGCTATAAGCCACCTGCTCCTGTCCCCAAGTCGACTCACCATGTCTGGTGGGGCGATTAAACGGTCACCCCCTCTCAGTGACGGTCCTTTGCTTTCAGTAGCCCTCCCGATATTTCTTTCCATCTGTACCCGCGTGACGTCCTGTTTAATGCGGCAGCCGCTGCCCACTCTCCAATCCATCTCCCTGCAGAATGTATTGTAGATCGTAAGAATGTAATATATGTTTATACACTTACTGACTGTAAATATAAAGTTTGCATTCAGCGGCTTTATGGCTGTCCTTTGTCTTTCTACACATTGACCCGCTCTGAGGGGCCGGCGTCAATTGCAGATGGTCCTCTGAACGCTGTGGCTTTTGGTAAATGAAAATGCAGATTTAAGGATCCCAGCACAATCCAATTACACTCTTACGCGGTGTAACACCGCTCTCTGCACCGAAACGATGTTGACACACGATGACAAAGTGTATCGTGTACTAAGTATCTCTCCTTCAGGACCCGAAAGGATTTTCAAATAAATCACATGTGCAATTCTCTGCTAAAAGCCCGCTGACTGATGGTGGTAAGTGAGAACCAAGGCAGGCGAGCGTATATCCCAGCTCCCTCCGGGCTGCAGCGAGGAAAATTGCTCTGTCCTTTCCTTGGATCCCACACGTCCATTCAGATGTCAGCTTCCTGAGGTGTGCCCACCGTGGCTCTGGGCTGCATGAAAAAGGTTGGCTTTTAGATTCCTCTAATAGTCAAATGCAGTCCGGAGACTCTTATGCAGGGGGAAAAAAAAAAGTGCACGAAATTCTTGTATCCATGCAACAGTATCAAGTGATGGACCGGTTACTTATCCGCCTGGTATTTACTAAGCACCTACTGTGTGCTCGGAACCATCGCAGGCACTGGAGATGGAAAGTGACAATGTCAGCCTGCTCTCAAGGATGTCACCTCTACTCGGGTGGGGAGATAACATCAAAATGAATTTCAGATCGCTGTAAGTTGTAGAAAGGATGATAAAACAGGTTACAGAAGAGACAAAGACTGAGTCAACATTGAACACTTTGGGCGTTTCACCTAAAAAAAAAAAATCTGGATTTCTATCTTCTTTTGAAAAGAGACATTTGGTGAAATGGGGCTTGCCGCCCAACTTGGCCCTACCTGGGAACAGTGGATTTACTATTGACACCTCCAGGCAGGATGCCCAGATTATCTCCCTGACTCCAAGTTGTGGTCTATGTCACCACTTTCCCTAGAATAGCGAATTAGCGCTCCTTGGTCATGTCTGTGCCCAAAACTGAAAAAAGCAAATATAGGCAGAGGGCAGTTGTGTGTTCCCAAGACGATGAGGGAAAAGTCTCTTGCTCTATGAAAGAGAGAACAGCCCTGCGTGTCTCCCAGGAAAACACAGAACGTTGTCATCTAACAAATACGACTTCACACAGCCCGTTATGTGGTCTCTGTGCCCAGAATTCAGGAAAGAAGAAGGGATCTGAAAGTCTTGACGGAATGCTTTTTCAGCGGGGTGCGTTTGGGACGTGAATAAAGTACAGCGGTCTGCTTTCCTTCATCCCACCCGCCCGCCTCCTCATTTCGGCCCCTGCGGGACCCCTAGAGCCAGTGAGGTTCCTACCTGCGGACTAACGCCAGACCCCCGGGCAGCGGGAACCAGGGTACTCCGTGCCCCGGACGTAGCCGGCCAACCTTCTGTGGTCAGGCACGTTGGCTGCTGGGGCCGCCTTCGCAGTCCCCCAGACCGGGGGCTGGGACCACAGAAATCTCTGGTCTGAGGCTAGAAGTCCAAGGTTGCGTTCCTTCCGAGGTTCCAGGCCTCTCTCCAGCTCCTGGTGATTTGCGGGCCATCTTGGGAACTCCCTGGCGTGTAGGTCCTTCACTCCCATCTCTGCCCTCGTGTTCACACGGCCTTGCCACACTTTGTGTATGTGTGTGTGTGTGTGTGTGTCCAAATCCTCCCTTTTGTCAGGACACCAGGCGTATTGGGAGTGGGGGCCCAGCCTACTCCGCATGACCTCATCTTAACCAATTGCCTCTCCAAGGACCCCATTTCCAAATAAGATCCCATCTACTACTGAGAGTTAGGACTTCAACCCGTGAATTAGGGGGGATGCCTTTCACCCCATAATGCTGGCCTCTGGCCTGAGGTCTGGGCGGCTGACTGCAACACACGCCACCCCAGCCCAGGCAGGGGCCCACCGGGCTTGCACGAATGTGTTTCCCAGAGGGAAACACGCTCCCTCGCACTCCCGGGTGTCCTGGCACAGCCCCGCTCGTAAAGGCTTTGGTAGACACGTTCGTGGAAGCGTGGGAGCCTTGCGTCACAAGCCACAGCTGAATCAAACCTGTCGTCTGCAAGTTGTCACGACCCAGCCTTGCTCAACGGTGTTTCCCTCCAGGCCTGGAAGCTGGGGAAGGGGTGCGTGCCCACCTAACCCACAGGGCCTCAGAGTGGACGGTTTCCAACGGGAAGATCAGGAGACTTTTGCCGTAGGAATAGATCTGGTCCTGCCACACAGTTGACCCCACTGCCCTTCCCCGGCCCCCTCCGGGATCCCCCACCTTGGAACCGTAAGCACAGAGCTCCAGGAAATCGAGGGCCAGGCTGAGGAAGGGAGAGCAAGTGTCCTTCACAGATAACCCGTGTGAGTGCACAGTAGGGACCCACCACTCTCTGGCTGGGTCCCCCTGCGGGTCCCTGGGGCCACACAGTCTCTTGTGTCCCTGCTTCTCCCTGGGTGGGCCAGACTCTGGAATTCTCACAGCTGCTTTTCTCTGATGCTCAGGCAAGTCTGACCCGCCGGTTATGCTAATGGGCTCAGGGCACCATGGCCCACGTTTGGCTTATACCTTTAAAAGCTCCTGCCTTGTTCAACTTTGCTCCCCCTGCGTCCAGAGCATTCCATGGCTCTTAAATGAATCTGCGAAGTAGACAGTCGACGTTTGCTAAATGAAAATTAACAGGGTGACCTTTTTAAAACGTAAATCATGTCACTCTCGGCTTAAAACCCTCCAGTGACGCCCACACATCCTCCAGTGGGGTCCAGAGTCCAGACCGTGGCCTGCAGCCCAGAGTGATGTGGTGCCGGCCATCATCCCGCCCTCATCCCGCCTCCACCTGCTCTCGCACTGAGCTCCAGACTCGCCGGTCTCCTTCTGTCTGTTCCTCCCCTAAAACAGGCTCATCCGCACCTCGGGGCCTCTGCCCTTGGCTTTCCTCACCATTCGGTTCCCAGCTCCTATGAGGTCGTTTCCCAAGCCTGCTCTGATGACGTGAGAGCAGCCTCATGCTCCTCTCACTTCCCCACCTGGCCCTCCCCTCCCAAATCCCCTCTTCTACCCTTTACGGCTCTCAGAGCACTCTGGAGCTGTGCTTTCTTGGTATTTTCTTTCTTGTCTGTTGTATGTCTTCCCTCATAGAATATACTTCCAGAAGAGCAAGGACCTAGTCCAACCCGTTCTCGGCTATATACCCTGTGACTGGAACCATGCCTAGCAAGAGTCAGCAGCCAATGGGCATTTTTGGATGGATGCATGGATGGATGGGGGTGCGGCGTGGGGGGATGGATGGGGGGATGGGAATGATGGATGGATGGGTGGATGGATGGATGGATGTGGGTGTGGGGGGATGGACGAATGGGGAGGATGGTTGGGGGGATGGGGGTTGGGAGGATGATGGATGGATCGGGGTGTGGGAGGATGGATGGATGGATGGGTGGGTGGATGGATGGATGGGGGATGGGAGGATGGTGGGGGAGATGGATGGGTAGATGGATGGATGGATGGGTGGATCGATGGATGGATGTGGATGTGGGAGGATGGATGGATGGATGGATGAATGGGAGGATGGGTGGATGGATGGATGGATGGATGGATGGGTGTGGAGGAATGGATGGATGGATGGATGTGGGTGTGGGGGGATGGATGGATGGATAAATGGGAGGATGGGTGGATGGATGGATGGATGTGGGTGTGGGGGGATGGATGGATGGATGAATGGGATGATGGATGGATGGATGTGGGTGTGGGGGATGAATGGATGGATGGATGGGGGGATGGATGGATGGATGGATGTGGGTGTGGGGGATGAATGGATGGATGAATGGATGGATGGATGGGTGGATGGATGGGGGGATGGGAGGATGGATGGGGTATGGATGGATGGATGGATGGGGTGTGGGAGGATGGATGGATGGATGGGTGCATGGACAGATGGACATATGATTGGATGTCTGCATGGATGAATGGGCAGACAGATGGACAGTGAATGCTTTACGGAGCAGGGGTAATAAAGGCATCATCTAATGAATTAACTTGGTCACCCAGTGGGAACCGGGAAACCGAACTGCTGCCGGGGGAATTTTAAAATGGCATCTAACTGCCGCACCATACGGATGGGACACCAGCATCTCCCTCTGGGCCAATAGGCAAGTCCAAATTTGGTCACTTTAAGGGAGGGAAAACGAAGTCAGATCCAATTCCTGCCCTCAAGAGACACACAAATGATACTACCTCTCCTCGTCTCTTGCTATAGAGACCTTGCTGGCTTACTTTGAAGGTCTGAGCGGCTGCGCATGGGGCGCGGTGTGAGTTCAATATCCCCCTTCTTCCAGGCGCACCACAGCGTTCTGCCGGCCGTGCTGGGCACAAGCAGTGTCTGCAGAGTCAGCTGACGGGCACACCCTCCCCACGGACAGGAAGGGGCTCCCTTCTTCTCTACCCCCCTCCCCCTGTACCTGGGCATGTTTGGGCACAGGGGAGGTGGGGCAGTCCCAGCCTGCCTTGCGGTGCACTTGGGGCCACGTGACTGGCACTGACAAGGTCTGTGAACGGTCACGACCGGTGCACTCCCCATGGGGCGGGGCGGTGAAGAGCGAGTGTGACTCCCCCATCCTCTCTCTTCTCCTGCCGCGGTGACCCGGAAGCCACATGCCGGCACACGGCTCAAGTCAGAGCACCCCACCCGCGCACGCCCCTCTTGACGCCCCTCTTGACGCGGAACTCTTACAGTGTATTTATTAGGGCAGCAGCAAGCTGACGGATTCGATCTGATGATACACTGTATCCATTAGATGCCGCTTGGCTTATTGAGTGGCTGGATTCCTGAGAGCAGACCTGCGTGCTGAGTGGGAACGCGGAGGGGGCGGGGTTCCTGCCGGAGCAGGCTCGGTCCCCCGTCAGGGGTCCCCATGGCTTCGGAGCCCCTGTGGGCTCAGCCCGGAAAAGCAGAGCGAAGGCACCAGAGGCCTGATCTCGACCCCAGCTTGAGGAAAACACGGGGGACCCCTTGCCCGTCTCTCATCGCCGCTGTCAACTCATTAGTTCACCGAGAGCGGTCTCTGCTTTGCCGTGTGTGACAGGGTCACCTTAGAGCCCGACTCTCCCCAGAGGCCCCTGTGCCGGCTGGTTGCCCGGCTGCACGGCCGGCCCCTTCCCCCCCCCTGCCCTCCAGAGCCGCCTGGCAGCAGAAGGTCAGGGATCAGGACTAGGCTCTCCCTCGGCTCCCAACGTGGACCGACTTCTGGCTCAGCCTCAGCTGCTCCAGACGAGAGCCGAAGCTGCCAGAAGTCTCCGGTGCTCCCTTGTGAGTGCTTGCAGCACTCCGTGGGGCTGATGGGACCCTGTAATAGAGCCAGGGGACGCCCCAAGTCCCTTCCCCCCCCACCCCCACCGCAACCTGAGGCTCCGTTTCACCACCTAAGGTAGGGAGACAACGTCACTTGGCCCGGGCACCCCTTGCAACACCTCTGCAAGTGGGGGAGCTCTGCCTGCCCCCCCAGTTTCGACAACAGAACAGGGGCTCTGCCCGACAGAGCCTCTGTGGACCCCAACTCCGGTGGTTTGGTTGCTGCCCCTGCTACTCTTCGAGGACACCCCCCGTGCACACCTGCAGCTCGGAAGCTCTCGTGGCCGACTGCCACTCCCCCGGGACCCCAGCCAGGCGCACGGCTGGGTCTGCGCTCTCTGAGGCACCACACGGGGCTCAGCCACGGCAGGCGAGGCTGTCACGCGAGAAGACCAGGCTGCCTCGTTGGGATGTCTGCGCTGATCCCATAAGGACCTCCAGGGGACCCTCACCCAGCAGCAAGCTCTCCCTGGTGTGGACACAGAAGGAGCTGTTAGAACAAGAACGTCAGTAGCTTGCGATGGAGGCCGACTTGAACTGGGCACGGAGGGCCCCGGGGCACCCTCATTGACTGAGAGCCTGGCACTCGGTCCCTCCCAGCCCAGTGGGTCTACAGGGCAGCGGGAGTGACCGAAGGTCTCCAGCCGGCCACCTATCTGAACCTCGTGCCCATCGACCGAAACAGATCTTGCTTTTTCAGCCTTAGAAGGGGAAGCGGGTACTACCCCCAAGACGAGATGGACACCTTTCAAAGTGGGAATTTTATCCCTTCCCAGAATGTAGAGAGAGTCCTGGAAGATGAGATCCTTGTTTTTCTTTTAGCCCCTTCCGTTGCCCCACAATCTTAGGAAAATGCAAACACGAGAATACCAAGTCACTAGATGAAGCTAAAAGTCCCCCTGATACTTTAAAATGTTTATTGCCCCCAAAAGGACCCACCCATTTCCACCATTTGGGGTGACTGTGGGCCCCCTCTGTCCTGAAGGGGCGTGACGCTCGTGTCCTCCCACGCTTCCCTCCTTCCTGAGCTCCTGCACCCCTGGCGGCCCCAGATGCCTCTGCACAAAGTGGCTCTTGCCGCCTGTGTGGATCGCTACGTTCCCAAGGGGCCTTTTGCCAGCCATGACTGTCGCCTACAATTCACGGCGGGGAGGAGAGGCACCGGGCCTGGAGGGACCCCTGGGGCAGAGCTCAGTCACCGATAAGCAAGAAGACTTTCCAAATTACATTTTTCCCCCCACAGATAAATAAACAAAAATCTAAATCCTCCCCGTTTTAAAAAGCCTCAAGGGACATGCAAAACTCAGGGTTCTCCCTATGGTATTTGAAAATAATTGTGGTTGAGAGAGAGAGAAAGCATGGGTTAAATAATGAGAACTGTGTGGAGATGCTTTCAGAAGTCTGCATTCCCCAAGGCTGGGTGCTCCTCCAGGAGGAGGGACCACAGCCCAAGCTGATGTGGGTTCAGGACTCACTGCTGTGTAGCAATCCCCCCAAAACTTAGCAGCTTCCAGCAATGTATGTTTGTTACTTATCACGCTTTCTGAGGGTCAGGCATCTGGGAGCGGTTCACTGGGGGTTTGTGGCTTGGGGGTCTCTTGGATCTCCGGCTCTGGGGGAAGCTGGCTGCCATGCTGTGAGGTCACTCCAACAAACTTGAGCAGAGTTGAATGTCAAGGACTTCAAACAAGCACTAACCTTCCAGACAAGTGGGTGAGCCCAAGGTGCATCACCCACCCGGTTCCAGCCAAACTCTCCCAACGCTTACGGCCTCGGCCAGCCTCCAATGGAAGGAAGCCACAGCGTGTTTCATGACCCAGCCGTGGAAGTCACATGCCACCATTTCTGGGATTCTTCTGGTTATACAGAGCGGTCTTATTTAGGACGGGAGGAAACCACACAAGGCCCTGAATACCTGGAAGTAAGAATCACCGGGGCCATCTTGGATGTTGGAAATCATGACCTTCTCAGGTCATCTCTCTCCAACTCCCAACCAAAATGGCCTTCTCCATATTGAAGAGCTTACACCCAACTGCTCAGAAAACCACTAAGGAAAGGAATGGTCTCTTTCCCAATGGTTCCAACAAAAATCCAGAAATGGAGTCATTGATCCAGCTTGGATTAAGGTGCCCATCCTCGAACCAGTCAGCATATAACCAGGGGATAATGGAAATCTTCCACTGGCCCGACTTTGACCTCAGCAATCCTCCCCTTTCAAATCCACATGATAGTCCTCATGGAAAATGCGGGTAAACTTTCTTATTTTCATAAAAAAGGGGAATGGGTAGAGAGCAGGAAAGATCAACCAACAAAGGCTCTAGTTATTCCTAAAGAGAATGAAGAATTGGCCCTGAAGTTTGGAGCTCAGCTCTGGGCTCTGCTTCTCACTCACCGGATAGATCAAGGAGCATCAGAGGTTCAACTTCATTCGGGACCTTTCACGCGGCATCGATGAAGCGGAGATGAGATTCCATCGCTGACTCTCAGTGGATATCTGGAATATTCACAGCACAGTAGACTCTGTTCTGTTTCTTCCCGATTTCTGAGATGCTTTAAAGTCTACGGAGGCTTTGAAAACAATCCCCGCCGCCTGTCTCAGTGCTCCTCAAATAACTGAGACATAATCAATGTGTGCACTTGAAATTCTCCAATTTTTGATGGATGACTGTACAAATAGCCTGAGCCATATGTGACAATATATAGATCTTGGCAGGGAGGATCATCTATTACCAGCGACTATTAAGCATATTGCACCCCTGCTGGAGTGGCTCTGAGCCACTTTGCGTGGGAGGGTACGGATGGTGAGAGAGCCTCGCCTCGAGCTTCGGGCGTAGAAAGTCAAAGCGATTTTCTGAGTGGTGGCTTGGAAGCGACAGACCTTGTCTCCTGACGCTCCACCCAGTGCTCATCGGTGAGGGCTACGGGATTCTCCGGCCCCATTTCCTATTGATACTCCGAATTACTTGGGGATTACCTCGGTTGTGTGCATTCTTGGTGGGACACGAAGGGCAGGTGGCTGACCTTCTGCTCAGAAGTCAAAGGTCTCCTGGATACTCCTTGACTTGGAGCCTTTGCAACAGTCCTGTTGCCCGGCCAGCAGGTGGGCTCACGTTCTAGGCTTGGTTGACCCAGGTACCTGTTCTCTCCAGCCATTAACTCTCAGACAAGGGACACGATCATGTGTTACATGCACACACATACATATATACACATGCATATACATTGACACCATTTATGTATCTTTTATATACACGTATGTATTTTGTCATGCTCCCCAGACTCAGGGGAACCTGGCACAAGTAGAGGTTGTGGGGAGAGTCACTTGGCATTACCTTTCATGAGAAGCCCACCCTTCCGCACTGCAGTGACGTCTACAGGCTAGGAGCAAGGGCTCGGAGGCCCCGGGGAGGAGGGACTGAGCCAGCTGCTAACACTGCCCCATTTCACAGAAGAAGCAGTTAAGGAAAAGAAGAGGCTTTGGAGTCACAACATCCCTGGTTGGAACCTACGTCCCGCCACTTCCCAGCTCTGTGCCTGTGTTCCCTTCCTGTCTCCGATTCTCAATCGTCTTACATGGAAAGTGGGGGTGGTGATTACGCACGCGGCCAGGCTAGCGGGGAGGAGTGGGGAAAGGAGCAGCATCGCCCGGCCGTAGTAGGTGCTCAGTAAACGGGAGTCACCATCACCCTTACATATCTGCAGATCCGTCTTTCGTGGATGTCGGCGAGTGCATCACAGCCCTGGGCTGCATCAGCAGTCCCTAAAATCTACTCGGAGAGCATTTACAAAATACAGACTGAAAGGCCCACCCGCAAGAAATGTCGGGTTGGCAGATGTGGGGCAGGGCCTGGGGGTTTGTTTTTAAAAGCTTCCCCGCAATTGATTCTGATATACAGCTGGGTTTGGGAAGCAGCCTTCCAGCTCTGAGACTTTATATTCCAATTCTTTAACTTCCCTCTCTGCCCTTTTATTTTCACGCCAGAAACCCCAGTGCCAGTCCCTTCTCTGCTGTTCATAAGCCTTTACAACTCCCCCTCATCCTTCCTCCTTCCAGGCCTGATTGATAAATTTCCTTTCAGCACTTGGCATTCCCGTGCGCGCCCTGGGCCGGTTCCCAAGGTCAGAAACGGGCAAGGGATTTTCTTCTTCTGTGCTAGCTCTGGATTCAGGGTACTCTGCAGTAGTGAATGTTGGGCAGAGAGCTAAGTGAAGGCAGCCCTGGCTCCGCGTGCGTGGGAGCTGCACGCGGTGGGACGGGGTCGGGGGCCCCGGCCGACCGTGCAGAGGTGCGCTGGGCGTACGCGTCTGCCGCCGACACGGCCGCGGGCCCCGGCGGTGCTGCCTCTGATGATGCATGAGCTTCCAGGAGCAGGTTGCAAGGAGTTCTGTTCTTGTTTGGGGCCTGCCTGTCGTTATTTAGAGACCTCGCCAAATAACGCCCTCCTCCCCCCATAAAAGAGAAGATTTCCTCTTCCAGGCACGCTAGGTCATTGCTCCCACAGGTGGACCCGCACGTCTGCACGAAGACAGACGGAGGGATGCAGCTGTTTTGTGCAGCGCTCTTGGCAGCAACAGGACACTGGAAACAACCTAAACGCCTGTCGACAGGGAATGGGCTGAAGCATCTATGGGGCTCCCTCAAGGCGGGACCAGCTTCTCAGGCCTGGAGGAGTCAGTACAGGTCTGTGAGGCCCTTGAGGGCAGGCGGGGCTCCCCAGGCCTTCTGTAGACCCACAAGCGTCTCCAGGCTCCTGGGTCAGTTACGCTGCTGTGCGCCCCACCGATCGCACAAAGGGGCTCAGGTCCTTCTCCAACCTGACTTTGCAGTCCCGGCTCTCAGGAGGTGGGGTGGATGCCCCCGAGCCCCCTTGGAATGTGGGCTGGCCTTGTCGTTGGGTGCAGGTGACACCCCAGCTCCCAAGAGCCCTGCTCCTGGTCACCCTCTGGAACCTCCTGCCTCTGGACAAACAGGCCCAGGCCAGCCCGCTGGGGAAGGAAGGGGTCATGGAGGGCACAGAGGCGATGGCATGGTCCTACCCAAAGCCCTGGTCGCAATCAGCAACGTCCATCACAGTTGAAACAACAGCAAGCCCAGCCAAGACCAGAAGGAGTGTGCAGCCAATGCACCGATTCGTGAGCTAAACGAATATTTGTTAATTTAAGTCATCGGATTTTTGTGCTTGAATGTAATGCAGCCACAGCGAACTGATACACCATGTGAGGGCCATGATGATTTCCCCAGTCTCTATAGGGTCGATGTGGTGTCCCCATACCGCCTAGGATCCTAGAGGCTCCATGGTATGTAGGGTCTGTGGGGTTACACAGGGCCCTTGGTGTCTTTGGTACTGTGATGGTGTCCAGGGAACGCATGGCCCACCGTGCCACCAGAGCCATCAAAGAGGGTGTCATCATTGTGGTTGGCTTTGGAAAAGTCCATCTGGTTGTCGGCTGAGCTGCCCACCTCCTAGTTCGCCGGCATGAGGTCACGCTGGCAGGAGTGGCCAAACCATGTCACACACTGGGGACAGCCCTATGTAATGGGGTTTGTGTAAAGCATGGTAAAGGAACGAAGACCATCCCCAGGACGTGGGACGCTCTATGTCCTGTCATTAAGTCAAATATGTACAAATGTAAAGACTAGGTCAGATGCTTGCTCAATGAAAATCTGTATTACTGGGAGGATACGTAAGAAATTAGTAACTATGTTTGGCTCTGGAAGGAATCAGAGGATGAAAGGTGGGGTGGGAAAGACATTTGTCTTCTTGACTTACCATTTATTACCAGGCTGGAGAAGCAGGGCAGCCCAGTGGTTTAGGGCAAGGACTTGGAGCCAGAACGCCTGGGCTCAAATTCTGAGCTCCCTGACACTTGCCCAAGATCGCCCAGCCCATAAGTAACTTACCCAGGATGGGACACTAGACTGGCTGGCTCTGGAGCCTGCATTCTCAACCCCGTGTGTGCTGTGCACACACACTCACACACCCACGTCGAAGGTGACAACCCGCCTTCTATCTATACAATGTCTACTACAGAGAAGACCAGCTTCATTTCATTTCCTCCTTTTCTGTTTCTGTTTTCAAAGCACTCAGCTGTGTAGGCGAGGCTCTAACTTCTTGGTGATTCACCTGAGTGCACCGTAGCTGAAAACAATGCGTGTTCCTTGTGATTTACAGCCGCAGATTAAATGTCCTGTGCAAAAAGTTATCACGTTAATTGCAGCTCTTCAATCTGGTAGCTGGGCTGGGCTGGCGATCACGCATTTATGACAGCGAGGCTGAGCCGGGAGCTCACTCAGCTCGGTCGTTACCACAATAAGCTAGATGCAGATGAATAGACCTGTCTGCAGGGCTTAGTAACTCCCTAGAGAGTGGAGAAGGGTGGACGTGCTCATCCGGACGCAAGCCTTCCCATTTCAAACTCCCTCTGCCGCAGAGGAGTCTGGGAGCAAGATGCTAACCTGCGTTTCCAAATCTGAAGATGAGGAGGGGGTTGGCCAAGCTGAAAAAAGCTGCAGAAATGCATCGATGAACTTAAGTGGTTTGGAGAAGAACAGAGCCTGAAGCCTGGCCGGGGGGCGGGGGAGGGGGGCGGGGAGGAGAAGGGAACAGTCTGATGTGCCAATCTTATACGAGTCACAGATTCTGCAACGAATGCAGAGGATGTCTTCAGGAGTGGTTTCTGGGGATCTGGGCAGGGTGATACTCCATTACGGCTCTAACTCCCCCAAAGGAAGTCCTGCCTGCCTGCCCAGGGCTGCAGGAAGCCCCAGGTGGCGGTTTACCAAGCCTCCCGCACCCCCAGCTAAGTTACTCCGAAAGTACCCTGTGACCATCTCTCCCAATTTCAAAATCTGCTTTGGGTACACCATTTTCATCAGTTTCATCAGTGTACATCAATTTCACATGCCAGGTGGAGTAAAGGATTCTGTATTTTACTATGTTGTCCGTAACTTGTATGAAAATGAGGAAGCAAGACAGGTGCAGGGCTGTGCTCTATGTCATGGTGTCTTTGGACAGAAGGAATCTCAATCCCGCAAGGCTTGAGAGGGACCAGGCACCGCAAGTTTAGCCAGGACCTACACAGAGGGAACACAGCCACCAGATTACTGTTTAGGCAGCAAATGCCGTCCCCATTGTTTCCCAATTAATGTGTCCAGTCTGCTGTGCCATCTAAGGTGATAGGACACCATGGAGCCTAATACTATGGACAGTAGGGAAGTGGGATTGCGGTCAGCCACCATGTTGAGAGAGGATGCTGAGGGAACCCCCAGTAACTATTTTATTTAATCATTAGTATATTTATATAATTTTATGTTATAACTTACAGTAAAAAACAATAAGTTATTTAGGGCAATTCCTGGCACGTAGCAAGAGCTCAGTGAATTTGCTGAGCGTCGCCTTCTCATCCACAGCCGCAGGATGTTTTTAAAATCTCTGCAACTTTTTCCCTGAGGCAAAGCAAATGACATTTTCTTCTAAGTAGTTTGTTGGGGACGGTTGGGGTTTGGATTGCAGGGAACAGAAACTGACCCATTACTGGGAAGATAATGAGGGTTCAGAGAATCAAGGGGATGGATGAGCAGAAACCAAGGGGATAACGGAGCGCTAGACATGGGGTGTCACAGCGAAGGTCACGGAGGCACTGGTGTCCCCGCTGCAGGGGTCCCGCCTCCTGCACCTGCTGCTCAAGAAACAGAATGCCTGGAGAAAGAGGCAGGTGGCCGACCCCTCGCTGTCAGAGAGAGCACCCCAGTCTCCCACATGCACAACCAGACCCAGAGAGGCTTCCCCGACGGAGCTCGGTGCTGCCACCTGAAAACGCCAAGCGCCCACCGCGGTGGGAACGAGCTTCTGGGCAACGCTCTCCTGGAATATGACATTTCCCACAGGCGGTTCCCCCCACAGATCCAGGAAGACTTCACTCCCAAGATCCTATCTTCTGCTATCTGGTGGAATCCAAAGCAAAAACTTGGAAAGGGTTGGGATTCTTCTTCTCCCACGTTCCTAACGGATTACTGACATTGAGCACAGAGAGGCTGTCTGTTATTACTGGGGCACCTTCCAACTCAGCTCTCTGTCCGAGCCTCTGCCTGTGACGCGCACACACTGGGGGGGTTGTAAAGAAACAAAAAAAAAAAA